>JAUCBN010000010.1:16227971-16382971 GCA_035048815.1 Abelmoschus esculentus | reverse complement strand
TATCTGCCCTTAAGGCCTTCTTGGCCGTCTTGCACGCCCACCTTCCTCGGCTTAGTCTTCTTCGTTTTACTTTCTCCTTCGGGTAGGATGAAGGGCATCTGAACGTAACGCTTTCTATAGTACTCTCTCCTTGACTTTCAGTCTAATGCCAATTATGTGTATGTGATGTATTATAATGAAATGATGTTAGCATATATAGCGTCAGATGTAATGAAAGTAGGGCATTCTACGAAAGAGAAAGCAAAGAAGTATATGAAATTGAAGCGCATTGGAATCATCGATCATATAGAATGTGTGCCGCGAGTGATCAGTCTGCGCAAAGGCAGAATAGCGGATGGGCTTGTCTTGCCTCTATCTTCCTGGGACTCCTAGGGCTCTTTCAATTGGCCTTGTCTCGCTTAACTCGTCGAGTAGTGTCCCTAATCGAATGAGTGGCTACACGCCCGAGGAGAGAATGTTTCATTCAACCAGAAAAATAGGCTAAACTCGCTCCCTAGCTTTCAATAGCGGCAGTGATTTTCTTTTGTCGGATGGAGCAAGGAAGAAAGGCTAGTTCGTCAAGTCAATTGAATCCTTCGGGACAAAAAAGTCCGAAAAGAGGGGCGCCCTTTGTTTTGCTTCCTCGATTGTGCTTTTTTTGTGAAAGAACCGGCAAGGTTCACCCTTTGTCCCGGGAAGTCCTAGAATGAGTAACTATCAAAGCATCACCGAAGGCGGAGCCTGATTGTCTACCACACCAGCAGTGGAGAGGGATCTGATCATGCTATCTCCAATCTCTGCCCTCTAATTGAGAAATTGGTCAATAAGCACTTTTGGATCAAGTCAAGACTTAGACTTATAGTAGGTGTAGCTGAGTAAGGAGCTGAACTACCTTTTTGGCGCCCTAAGGAAATGAATTCCTTTCAATTCGAAGTATGAAACTGGGTTTTTCGTTCCTCAAGCTCGTAGCTAGCCTAGGATGAGAAGTAGCAGTCTCAGTTGGGTCAGAGCTTTTTGGTGAAGGCAGGGGATATTGATGAACAGACATCGATCGACTTCGCTTTTGGGAGTCTACCAGGCGAGTGGTTAGCGATCGAGTAGTTAGCGAACAGTGGGAGGCTTTTGATGCATAGTACGCAACCCTTGATAAATGGGGCCAGTGGACGTATATTCGTAGGTTGAGTAGAGTCTTATCAACCAAATCGACAACGAACGGGCCCTCCGTTATATATGGAATGTGAGGTGGATATGCGCTACCAGTCCAAGTGTGATTAAGACTGAACCAAGAGCATCACTCGTTCAACCAAATAACCGCTCGATACGCTTTCTTCATCACCTCTTCATTTATTTTATCATTCTTAAGGAATTCTCAAAAGCGAGGCTCCTATTTACTCCCTGAGGCTTCAGAGCTCATCCCCGTAAGAAATCCCATTCCCCTAACAGCTCTTTCTATCAAAGATCCAAAGAGGGCATTCTTTCACAAGCTATTCTTATTTTTTATTTATATAAATCCTCCTCGTCCAGTAACTATGCCAGTGCCTTTACTAGCTTTCTTCTTACTAGAGATTCATGTGCACAAACCTCTCGACTATTAAACAGTCGAGTTGCGGGAAAGAGATAGCATTCGCCACGTTCAAGCTAAAAACTAGTTCGAACTACAGTATTTATTCTATTAGGTAATTAGAAATATCATAAGAGAAGCAAAAGAATAAGAACGCCCAAAAACTCCCATGTCTTCCGTTGGTCAACAACCAACAAAAGGAAACGTTTTTCACTACTCGTACAATGAGAAGTCTCTTTTTTGGGGGGGAGCGGAGAATGAAAAGAATGAAAGAAAAATGAAATTGTTTTCCACGGGTAGAAATAGAAAGATATTATTTGCTGCTATTCTTTTCATTTGTGCATTAAGCTCGAAGAAGATCTTAATCTATAATGAAGAAATGATAGTAGCTCGTTGTTTTATAGGCTTTATCATATTCAGTCGGAAGAGTTTAGGTAAGACTTTCAAAGTGACTCTCGACGGGAGAATCCAGGCTATTCAGGAAGAATCGCAGCAATTCCCCAATCCTAACGAAGTAGTTCTTCTAGAATCCAATGAACAACAACGATTACTTAGGATCAGCTTGCAAATTTGTGGAACCGTAGTAGAATCATTACCAATGGCGCGCTGTGCGCCTAAGTGCGAAAAGACAGTGCAAGCTTTGTTATGCCGAAACCTAAATGTTAAGTCAGCAACACTTCCAAATGTCACTTCTTCCCATCGCATCCGTCTTCAGGACGATCTAGTCACAAAGTTTCACATCTTAGTGGGAAAGGCATTTTCCTGTAGCTGTATGTTGAAAGCTAAAAAAGTAGAACTCATTCGAGAGGGCTTGGTGGTCTTAAGAATGGTTCGGGTTGGGGGTTCTCTTAAGAATGAATAAAGAAGACGAATAGAATCTAATTCATGTTCATGCTAAGAGAAGAGCGGATCCAATACCAAGACGACTTCTTTCGTTTGTGAATCTTTCTTTCTCCCTACTTAACGAAACAATGCTATTTGTGGATTGCACCTTTTATATCCGCTAAGAACTTCCCAATCAAATGGATCTACCCGGCAACTTACTTTTTCGGACTTTCTCCTCTTACCTGATGGATTCAGTTTCATTTTGTTTGAGTAAAGTCGCAGGGAAAAAAGGTTCTGGTCTCTTTACTCCCATGATAGATCGTGTTTAGTCCTTTCTGTAAGAAGCCGGAAAGGAAAGTAGGCACCCAAAGTCGCCAAACGAATTAAGCCTCTCCTTCTCCCTCAGTAGCCGCCTTAGTTTAGTGTTTGGTTGTTGTGACTCTTAGCTTCTTCTTCTTAGTCCGAATTCAGATTGAAAAAGCCTTGAAAAGCTGGGAATTAGTAAAGCTTTCTTCTACGAATTTGTTTAGCGCGAATAGGTAAGATGCTTGCTTCAAGCGGACCACTCCTCGCTCTTAGCCCTTCGCGCCTGCTTGAGGTATTATTCCCACTCCCTTCCATGAGATAGTCAATTTGAGCATCTTTGAAGGATCATATTGAGAAAAGAAGGAAGCTACGAAAGGAGTTGAGCAAGAGCTAAAAGAAGAACGTTTACCTCATAAATATGTAAAGTGGAACACAAGGCAATCTCATACGTGAAGCTTCGTTTTCTATAAGCAGACTTTGAGACCCTTAGAACAAGAACTAGATTACACCTTAAGCTTTTGGTCCTTTTTAAAAAACGAAGGAGTAGGCCGAGAAACTCTACTTTACAAACTTGCCTGCCTCCGCTCAACCTTTCTACCCGGAGGATTTTTTCTTATTTAGTAGATTTAGACGACTTTTCTAATGTTAGAAAGAGAGTACAGAAAGGCTTGTTAATCCGTATGGGAATGCGGATAAAGAGAAAGAGACTGAAGCAGCTGGGCCGGACCGATAGCGGAAGCCTAGCACTAAGTGCAATCTCCAGCGACAACGGTCCAAAATGCATGAAAATGAATTACCCGCAAACTATGGACGGTATAGAAGATTCACTTCACGCATACACCGAGAACACGGCATAGCCACACCCCTTATAAATAACAAGGTCATTGCTTGGCTGGTTTCTTAAGTTAATTGGGTCAATAGCTGGTGTGAAGCAAGAAGGAAGAGAGAGGCCTGTCCACAAGCTTGATGTTCAAAAACCCAGGATCAGAGTCCTTCGCCCTAGAACTTGTAACTCTATTTTCATTGGTCGCTCCTTGATTAGAGCATGGCAATTCGATTAAGATTTTGTTTGCAATCAATTCAAGAAAGTTCTGAAGTCGCGCTTGCCGCTGAGGAACACGATGATGGCAACTCATGGTTCTACGACATCAGAAACTACCTCAAGGATCGAAGCTTCCCATCCTATGCTACGTCCAAAGATAAGGAGATCATCAGACGCATCGCTACGAGGTATGTATTATGATCTTTGCTTGAATTGAATGTTGGCCGACTTTAGTACTTGACCGAAATAAAAGGAAGACTCGTCAGGTGCAGGCGAGCTTACCAGAACCAAAAAATTGGTATTTTAAAATTTGATGAATGCTAAGAAAACTATAAAAGTGGGCATAAATAATTTTAAAATAGTTTAAGTTTAAACAAGCTCTACAACCATTATTATATGATAAATAATACCAATTAAATTTATAAACATATAAAAATATAAATATAAAATTTATACATATTTTATATAATTAAAAAAAAATAAACTAAAATCAAATTGTATTATTACATGATAAATAATACTAGTTAAATTTATATAAAAATTTAAAAATTTGACTTGACTTAAACTCGAAATAAATCAAAAAATTTAAATAAAATTTAAATTATAACATACTCTCTCCGTCCCACAAATAATATCCCTTATTAACTTTTTGAAAGTCAAATCTTTTAAACTTTGATTATAATTATATTAAATATTTTAAATAATTAAATTTTATAAAATATATATTTTAAATCTACTCTATTAAAGGTTTCTAAAATATATTTTTCATATTTTTATCAATAATAAATTTTAAATAATCATTAATTAAAATTTAAAAAGTTTGACAAAAAAAGTCAATAAAATATATTATTTTTAGAATAAAGAGAGTATAATTTATCAATTTAATAACTTAAATTTTTTTTATTTGAATCTATTAAGTCAAACGCTCGCCTTTATGTATGATATACTGTTTTGATTCATGCATTCAATGATTCTAATCCAATAATCTAAAAACAACCTTTAATGCATCACCCTGCGGAGACTGTAACATGTCAGCTTCTTGTAAGAGTTTATTTATTATTTTCATATTAATTAAAATAAACCATGCTATTATTTGGAAAAACGAATGAATGATAAAAAATAAAAATAAAAAACCTTTAATTTTAATGAGTAAATTAAATATTTTAACCTTTTGACGATTAAAACAGATTTGAGAATAAGATCAGAGTTGTTTCGGCCATTGCACACCTATAACAAAGATTAATAGAGCCAAAGATGTACAGAACAATACATCATTCTGGTATATTTCATGTCGAATCTTCATTTGAGTTTGTCTATGAACAGCTCTATAAATCCAGACATAACAAACCTGAAAATGTTCTTTCAGCTGTGTCGCGATATAAATATCTTCTACTTCGACAATGTCTGGAGATCGACAGCATTTAAACACGAAGGAACAACTTGTATAGGTTGAATGATAAATCCGGCCTTTTGACATTCATCTTCAAGGTTCTTCACTTGAGAAGGTCCATCTGGACAGAATACAACAACAGCACCTCCACTCCCGGTGAATTTGGAAGCAGCACCAACCCTCCGAGCCACCTCCACCATTTCTATGTTTAAAGCACCCAAGCATTTGTCCCCAAACATTCGCCTGTGTAAGATCCACATAATAACACCATTCAGCTAGAACATGGAGTTCTTTTTGATCCTTAATTTAGAGTCATAAGAACTTAAATGGAGAATCCGTAAGACGAGTATAATCGATGTTACTGCTCGTGAAATGGAAAGACTTATTTACCTTCGGAGATCGAAGTTACGGTTCATGAGTTGTGCAAGCTTTTGGTAATTCTTTTGGAGTATTACACTCTGCCCTTGTGCTGCTATATCTGCAACTTCTTTCATTGTTGATATAATAAATTCATCACCATCAAACCACCTCTGTCGCACCGTGCTATGTACCTGCATTTGAATCGATATACACACATTTTGCTACTTCGAAATGTTAAAAAACGAGTAAGAAAATGTCGTACTGCTAACCTTTCCTGAATCACTTGGATTCTCGGCATACATGAGGTGGAGAGGCGGTAGAAGACTAATATCCATGGGTGTATAGATGCCATGTCCCATCTTATCCATGTGTTCCTTGCTAAAATCCTGCATCAGGCAGAGTACAGTTACAGGGAAGCCCCTCAAATCGTTTATGCTAATTCATCTAGAACCAAGACGAATCAGCGTGCGCTGTGCGGTATAAACACAATGTACACGGAAATTTATTGATGTATTTTACATAAAGATAACATACCATGTGGACGAGGCCTCCATAGACTTGTGCCACTCTATCCTGAAGGCCAGCAACAATTCCGAGCTCTGTCTCTGCACTAAGTATAAGGTTGGGTCTGACTTCTACTTTAATCAAATGTCGGACGTTGTAAAAATCAAGAAGGCAGTTAAGGGTAGCAGACACGATAGCGCTAGACCCTGAAAGTCCGGTCTGAAAAATAGAAAGTGTAAGCCATATAGTGATGTAAGAATAACAAAGAACATTACACACAGAGAGATCAAAAAGGATTTGAACAATCAAAACTGCATATATATGTGTGTTAGAAACTTAGAATAGATACAATAAACTGAACTTCACCGCATGAGAAAAACAAGTGACAAACCGATAATGTCGATCAATGATATATATTACGAAATTAAAACAACATTATGAGTTCAATCTAAATAGTACAGAAATTTCTCATATTGCTATTTTGAGCACTACCTGGCGAGGGATATTAGTATCATACGATAGGGTGAAGTTCTCTGGTTGGAGATATATGTTGTTATCCTTACAATGCTTATAGAAGAGTTTACACATTGACATAAGCAGTCGCATGCCTCCATAGTAACCTTCGCTTTGCAACCGACTAAACTGCAAGCACAACAAATGTTTGTTTTAGCTAGTTCACGTCGGATTCAAAATGTTAATATCAATGCCTATGAATCCCAGTGGAACCAGACATAAATCAAGGTGAAATTGAATTTTATTCCATTACTGCACTTAAAACCACATTACCTAAAAGCATCTAAAAAAGAACAAAGCAAAAGCATGTGGCTTACATTAAATATTAAGACAAGAACACATGCATGCATACACATAAAAAACTAGCATACATACATGCATGCATACACAAAAAACTAGCATACTTACATGCATGCATACACATACATTCATTGTGATTCATAAATTGAAATTAAAATAAGCATCTCAATAATTTGTCAGATTAAAGATACTACATTAAAGACTATCATACATACCTGCATACAGACATACATATATACATATTTTGAGGTTCATATTAGCATAAAAAATCCCAAACTACGCAACCAATTCCAAACACCTTATGAAGTGATGAAAGACAAGCATGCATACATACATATTTGAGATTGATACTAAACTCCACAACCAATTCCAAACACCTTATGAAGCGATGAAAGGCAAGCATGCATACATGCATGCATGCATACATACATATTTGAGTTTCATACTAAACTGCACAATCAAGTCCAAACATTTTATCAAACACATGGTGGTAACCAATGAGATTTTCATATATAATCCATATTCAATGCTCTGAATAAATTACTTTCATTAACCATATCCATCTGGAATAATTCGAGCGCATCGGGTACAACATCAACTCCAGATCAAAACTCAAAAAAGTCAATCGTATCAAACCAGAATCAATCAAAACCCAAAAAATCTCAATCTGGGTATCTCTGAATTACCCTGAAAATGCTTGAATAACCAAAAACTCGTATTCAAATCTACCAAAAATAAAAGAACCAACTTATACACCCAACCAACAAAGAAATCATTAAAAAAAAAGAGAAAGATGAGAAGATTGGAAGAAGAGAACGAGATTACGAGTTGATCAGGGGAATCAAACTGAACAAGATCATGAATGGGATGAGGCTTGATGAGAAGATGCTGAGAAGGCTCCAATCTAACGGAAGCCCAGAAATTCCCCAGGCTAAAAGAGATTGTTTTTCCAAAGTACACATCGCTTGGGTTCCCAAGCAGTCCAACACGAGCGTAGGATTTGTGCTCAATCACCCCTTCCATGGTTGAGTTCATGTTTTGATCCATTTTTTTCCGCGTCAACAAACAAATCCAGCAGGCAGCTTTGAGCGCTTTGATTTTGTATATTTGGTTTTGCTTTGTTTTTATGCATTACGTGGTGACACATGGGATCCACTTGCAGTTGGATCTCATCTGGCTTCCAGCGGAAACACATTTGGTATAAGAAATTATTATATCCTATTAGCTGTCGAATAATCTATAATCTACTTTAATAATATATATAAAAAATAAAAATATATTTAAAAATAAAATAAAAATTATAATTAAATAAAACTATAATAATAGGATAAATAAAGTTAACTTAATATTATCTTCGTCCCATCTTAGATGTCTATTATCGATTTTTAAAAGTCAAAATTTTTAAAATTTGATTCTATTTATACTAAATATTTTAAGTAATTATTTTTTATAAGATATATATTTTAAAACTTTTTGATAATTTTATTAAAAATATATTTTTGTTATGAATATATTTATTCATAATGGATATCCATATATTAAGTTAAAGTTTAATGGCTTTATTATTAGGGTTTAATACCCATTGGAATTAGGGTTTTCATCTTATGTCTATAAATATAGACTTTTGGATAAAGCATTGTACACAACCCTACTTTGAGAATATAATACAAATCTTTTTCTTTTGTCTCTCATCTTTATTCTCCCATTTTATTCTTGTTCTTTACTTTATTCACAACACGTTATCAGCACGAGACTCTAACCAACGGAGGTGTTTGTCGTTCGAATCTTGAAGGAGTTATTGAAAAAAATTTGTTACTGGCATAAATCAAAGATAAGTTCTCCCACAATTATATTTTAATTATAGGTTATTTTTCTCTCTTGATCTTTCATTTGATTTTTAATTTATTAAAAATCTTTGGTTGTTTGGTGTTTGTGTAGTGATAAAGTGGCTCAAATACCGTGGTTCTTATTGACAATTCTCGAAAAAGATTTTAACAAGATATTGGTAACTAAATCTACCATATAGTGAAAAGTTCGGTATGTTTTACTTATTTAATTTGAGATTTTTGTCTTTATTATAACGAATATTTGTTTATTTTATTATTATAATAAAAGTTTATATTATAATCATGTTTAAAGTATTACATGATATTGGAACAAATATTAAACCTTTAATTAATTAATATGTTCTTTATTATGTTGGTTTAATCCGAGTATATTGGCTGGATATCCTGTTCTGCGAGGCTACTGGTCTCAAAGGAGGTTCTTTTTAAAGGATCTTGTGGACTGGTTTAACAGTTCCACGTATAAGGATTAAATTTTTGTTCATTGTATGTATTGTATATATATATTGGTTGATCAATTACTATTTAATAGTATGAATATTATAAAGTTTATATTTGCTTGAAAGCAATATTAATTTTATGTCGAAAAAAAAAACTTGACTATAAACTTCTCCCAAGTTCAAGTTACGAAAATCGTCTTGATCAAAGAATTTTTATGGGAGGCATTCCCTGAAGTGAATGCATGCATGATGCTTATTCCATACAATTATTGAATTTATGACATTCCTTAAAGTGAATGCAAGCATGATGATTATTCCATGCGATTATTGGATTTATGACATTCCTTGAAGTGAATGCAAGCATGATGCTTATTCCATGCGATTATCGAATTTATGTCATTCCTTGAAGTGAATGCAAGCATGATGTTTATTCCATGCGATTATTGGATTTGTTTCATTCCTTGAAGTGAATGTAAACGTGATAATTCACTATATGGTTTCAAGAGTATTACTGATGAGGATATGTTAGAAAAACATACTCCACTTTTCACACATTAACGTTGTCTTACAAACACAATATCATACAAGGGTTTTAAATACCTATCAGTCTTCGCTCCATTCCCTGAAGTGAATGTGATATTTTATAGCGGAAAGAATAAATGTTACATTAGTAATTGTGATCATGATTGAGATCATAAAAAAGACATGAATAAGGTGATTATTTTGAGAATACTTATATCCACAAGAAGTTGAATTATAAAGATGACAAGAATGATAGAGATCATATTAAAATCTTTATGTTATCAATGTGATGGTATAAACCATTGATCTCGTATATGTCAAACGTTGAAGTATTATGGACTTTATCCATAATCATGAATGATAAATTAAAGAAAATATAAACAGATTTTCTTTATGGCGAAAACAATAGCGTTATTGATTCAACTCAATTAGATATTGATAATTTTCTCATAATCCTTCAAGAGAATAATCTGCTATTTATTTTATTTTCTTTAGATCTTTTATTTATTTTATTTTATGTTAATTTAATTTTATGTTAACTTATTTTATATATTATTTATTTATCTTTTATGTTAATTTTTTTTCTTAAAAGCATATGATTACTTCCGAAATAAAATATGCAATAATTTATGGCAATTTATGCTTAGTAGAAAGTGCAAGTACTCATACAATACTTAAGCATAAGAAATATTTTTCCATTTAAATACAAGGGAAATATGAGTACTATATCTCAAAGTACTAAAATATCAGTGCTTCAGAAGAGCTCTTGAGAGCTTATCTTTGATCTGATTTGATATGATGTGCTACTTTTTTAATAATTTTTTTATTTCCCGAAGTGAATGGTACAAAGCACATATTTTTCATTTCCCAAAGTGAATGAAATAAAGCACGTACTAAAAGATGCATAATTATGCATATTTTCACATTTTAAATGCAAAAGAATAATATGAGTACTATATCTGAAAGTACTAATATCATAAAAAGCTCCGACTAAGCACATATGTTATTTGCCAAATGAGACTTTATCTCATATTTACAGTGCATTATGCTCATTGAGCAAATATGTTATTACCAAATGGAACTTTATTCCATATTTACAGTGTATTATACTCGTCAAAATCATAAAGAGATATTGAGTTTTAAAGATATTTATAGAAATATATTGAGAATATTAGTCAAAGGGATGTTGACTATCTTAATATTACGAGTATAACTCAAGACAATAATAAAATATCGGCAAAATTACATACACTATCATCCATATTGTACTACATAAGAATTAGTACAAATTGAGGCTCATGCTACTATAAACTAGATGTTTACTGATTATTTTATTGGTCATGACCGGTTAGACCATCTCGGTTTAATTATGATGCGAAAAATTGCTGACACTTTCATATGGTTATTTGTTGAAGAACTAGGAGTTTCTTCAAGGTAATTTTTCTTGTGATACTTGCTATGAAAGCATTTTGATTATTCAATCATCAACAACTATGATAAAGTGCAAATCTATTAATTTTCTGGAACTGATACAAGGTGATATATATGGGCCCATACACCTTTCATACAGTCCATCTAGATATTTTATGGTTTTTATCGATGCATCGACTAGATGGTTATATGTATCCTTATTATTAACCCGCAATTTCGTGTTTGCGAGGCTACTTGCTCAATTGATAAAATTATGAGCATATTTTCCAGATTATCTTATAAAGACAATAGTCTTGATAATGTTGATGACATATCATTTTATATGTAGTATCACAATTCGCATCAAGCCAACAAATGATCATAAGTTCTCCCTATTATAAATGGTTTTTTATTAGGAACCAAATATTTCTCATCTTAATTTTTTGGGTGTGCGATATATATTCTAATTGCTCCACCACAACGCACAAAGATGAGTTTTGTTGGGAATATATATAAGATCTTCTATTAGAGGATAATTCATTTAGCAAATCAATTGCCAGATGATTTTGCTGACCCTAAAAGAGTGACTAAGTCACGTATACCAGCTATGAATGCTCCGATTAAATTTGATGTCATGGAAGGACAAACTCTAGTTGCTAATCAGTCTAACTTACGCTTAAAGTGTAGTAGACAAGTAAGTTCCAAAGATAAGAGATCTTCGAAAAGGAAAATGAGCTATATTTTATGATGGTCTGATCGAGGAATCAATGATTATGAAAATCTCTAGAAGAGATTAAATGGTCTCCAATAGAGACATTGACATGACTCAGGTACCTGATAATAAAGAGATCTCAATAGATTATGTTATGTCTGGTAATAAATGGAACTAAAATTGAATCGACGTTGTTAATATATTTGCATGCAATATACCACTAGAGATTTTATTTGATGTTGTGGATCATGAATCATTGTCAATTGGACAAAGAAATGATTGGCCAACTTGAAAGAGGCAATTGAGGCGAAACTAAAATCTCTTTTCAAAAAGAGAAGTATTTGAGCCTATAGCTTGTACATTGAAATATGTAAAGCTCGTAGATATAAACGAGCCTTTGTGAGAAAGAGAATTCAAAATGAGAAATCATGAGATATAAGCTCATTTGGTTGCACAAGGGTTCTCACAAAGACATGAAATTGAATGAGAAAAATATATTCTTCGGTAGTGGATGCAACTACTTTTAGATATTCTGCCAATAAATGAAATGGCTTAGTTTCGTCTAATGGATGTTGTTACATCTTATTTGTGTGATCCTCTTGATAAAAACATTTACATGAAGCTTCTAAAAGGATTTAGATTGCCAGAAGCAGTTAATTCAAGTTCTCGAGAATATTATTCAACCATATTAAATATATCTCTTATGGATTGAAAGATTTAGGCATATTTGATATAATCGCCTCATTGAATACTTATTAGTATAATGCTATATGAATTGTTTAATTTCCCCGAGCATTTTTATTAAGAGGTTTAGCTTTGAATTTTTATTGTTGTGTATGTCGATGATTTGAATATCGTTGAGACACGTGAAGAGATCTCCTCAAATCCTTGTGCATCAATCGACAAACAGAAAAATATAAAATAGACTTTACATGAATAATGCATATTCATTGATCAATCTTATGGTTGCTAGGTCTCTTAATGTAAATAAAGATCCTTTCTGCCTCAAGAAAAAGGTAATGTTATTCTTGGTCTAAAGAACAATATACACATTATTTGATCTAGAAGCATCGTATCTTATCGGGTCCAAAAATATTATTTAAGTGTTACGAGATCATTACCTTTAAATAATTGTTATGCATGAGGCAAAGCCGAAATATGTGTTTGACTAAACATATCCTAAAGATATGTGAATGTTTTTCACAAGATAAGATGCAAACTATCTCGTAAAGAGATAATACAAAATTTATATCTCAAGGTGGATATATCAAATATGATAAAACGAAACATATTTCTTCAAGTTTCGTCCCTCATGATTTTCATATGAATATTATTCAATGAATCATTTCAAGCAATGATTTGGAAGATTTATCCACTAGTGCGTAATCTACTTCAACATTTGAAGATTGTATTCAATATTGAATTATGAAGATTCAAAGATCTTATATGATATTTTCACGAGGGGAGTAAATATGCGTTGCACTCTTTTTCCCTTAACCGAGGTTTTGTCCCAATGGGTTTTTCTGGTAAGGTTTTTAATGAGGCAACATGTTATGCTTATCAAAGATGTGTGTATTCTTTTTCCTTCACTAAGAAATTTTTTTCCCACAGGGTTTTTATCTTAGTAAGGTTTTAACGATGCACATTATCTTCATAGATATCCAAGGGGGAGTGTTATGAATATATTTATTCATTATTCACAATAATTTTTATATTTTTTTAAAAATAATTTTTAAATAATTATAAATCAAAATTAAAAAAAAATAACCAAAAATATCAATAATGGACCATTTTTATAGAAAGGAAAGAGTATTTTTTTCTTTTTATTACTTTGTTCTTATCTTTCAATTTTATGTAACGACGTGGTGTCACGTCATGAAATGATATAGAGAAAATTATCTATTTAGTAGGTAACTGATTCTAGTACTTTTTTTAATATTTAATTATTTCTATGAATCATTTTATTTCAGTAATTAAGAGAATAATAATTATTTTTGAGAATAGCAATTTGAACATTGATATTTATAATACAATAATTAAAAGATTATTTTTAATAATTAAGAATATATTTTAAAATATATACTACTTATAATCATTTTAACGATTAAAAAATTATTTAATTATTTAAAATAAAATTATATATTACTCCCTCTGTTCCAAAAATAGTGTCCATTATTGACTTTTTTGGGGCCAAATTTTTTAAACTTTGACTATTGATTATTTAAAATTTATTATTGATAAAAATATGAAAAAATATATTTTAGAAACCTCTAACCGAGTAGATTTTAAATATATATTTTATAAAATTTAATTATTTAAAATATTTAATATAATTATAGTCAAAGTTTAAAAAATTAATTTTCAAAAGGTCAATAAAGGACATTATTTGTGGGACGGAGGGAGTATTATATTTTGTTTTTATCAACGGTAAAACTTTGTCATTCATAGTAATTAACTTGATTTTGATTAGATGGTCATAAAAGTAATTTACGTATTTTTAATAAAATTTAATCTTCCATGATCTAAGTACGATGAGCTAGGTAAGTTTAAAAATTCTCTATAAATTTCATATAAATAACTAGAACGTTGGTTATATATCAATGTAAACATTATTCAGTCTAATTTTGTTTAAAATACACTATAATTAATTTTATTATATTTTAAAAGATATAAATATTTTAAAAATTGCATGAGTTCTTTAGCCCAAGTGGTTAAAGGAATGATTGTTGTTCTTAGAAGTTATGGGTTCAAGTACTAGTAATCTTAGTAAAGTGCTTGAGCGATCGATGTTAAACTTTATTTTTAAAATTGGAAACTCATTGTAAAAAAGAAAATTAAGATTCATTGTAAAATAATAAATTTTATTTATTAAATTCCATATCTTTTCTTTTTTCTTTTTTATCATTATTTACATATTAAAATAAATTAAATTAAATTAAAATATTTTAAAAATTAACTTTCTTTAGGCATGTTTTATTTCAAATTAGATTTAATTTAGGTCCTAAACTTTATATTTAGATTATGTAACTAAAGTTTTAAGATTTTAAGTTTCGATATTGAATTATGTAACTTAAACTTTTAAAATTATGTTTATTTTTTAGAATTAAATTTAAAAATTGTAAAAAAAAAAAAAACAGATTCTCAATTACCCGAATTTTTAGGTACCCAAAAATTCTGATACTCGAAATATCGGTACCCAAAAAACCCATATCGAAACATGAATCGTATCTTTAAATACCCAAAACTCCGAATATTCGGATTTAAACACCCCTATTTCCCTTCCCCGATAACCTTTCCCATGTATTTTGCCGATTGTTTGATAAATTTTCGATAACCTTCTCTGGTTCGCTGGTCATCGGAAAGTGATTCCCGACCATCGTCTGAATTTTTTTCTTCTAAATTCTAAAATGGTATAAATATAGTTTTAACCCTTAACGTTTATAATTTTTATCATTTTGATCTTTATTTTTTTTTTTGGATAAACTTAGCCTTTTAACCTATATCTTTTTGATAAATAGCTTATTTTTTATCTACCGTGATAATTAGACCGTTAAAAATCTAACAATGATGACCTGTCATATGATATGATAATATATTTTAAATAAAATGACATCTAACCTACCATATATATATATAATATAATGTTATTACAATATAAAAATATAAAACAATTAAAATTCAAATAAAATATTAAAAATTAATTAATTCTAAAATAAAAAAATTCTATTATATATTAAAATTAATTAATCCTATCTTATTTAGGGTTAGAAATGTTTAGTAGCATTTTATTTTAGAATTAATTATTTTTTAATATTTTATTTAAATTTTAATTATTTTATATTTTATATTATAATAAAATTATATTTCATATATATATGTATATGTATTTGATAGGTTAGATGTAATTTTATTTAAAATATATTATCATATCATATGATACGTCATCATTGTTAGATTTTTAACGGGTCAGTTATCATGGTAGTTAAAAAATAAATTATTTGTCAAAAAGATATAGGTTAAGGGCTAAATTTATCAAAAAAAAAGAATAAAGGCGGAAACTATAAAAATTTTAAACGTTAAAATTTAAAATTATCTTTAAACCTTCTCAAATTTATCCTGATTCAATCGAATCGTCATTTTTTCTCTTATATCTAGTCTGACCACAACAGGCTTTTCTTTTAACTCTATCACTGGGGTGTTTAATGAGTGAAGTGGCTCATGAATTACTCTAATTCAATTTGGTTAAAATTTAGTAAAGTTTGATTCGGGATAAATCGGTTTAAACTTGAGACCTTAACGAGTTGAGTTAAACAAAGTCTAACTCAAATCGATAAATTTGTGAGTAATTTGTTAATTTTAAAAAAATATTTTTAATAATTATTTTAAAATTATTTCATTAAAAAATAAACTTAAATAATTATTAATGTGTGGATTGTTACTTTAGTTTTAATACGCTAGTTTGATGTATTTGTGGATGGTTAATTTAAATTTAAACTTTAAAAGTATTTTATTAAATTTGTTAATTTATGTTAATGTTAAGCTCGTACAATATTATTAAATTTTAATTTTAGTGAAAAATAAGGTAAATTTTTAGTGAACTTAACAAGCAACGAGTTGAGTTAAGCAATAATTTTTTTAACTGATATGAGTCGAGTACAATTTTAACAAGTTTAACGTATAATGAATCAAATCAAATAATATATTTTTTAACGAATATAAATCAAGTATTACTCAACTTACGATCGACTTGCTCCAAAAAATTCATATATGTAATTAATATGATGAGTAGGACCTAGATCAGACTGAGATGCATGAGAAGGAACAAGCTCCTCAGAAGACATTATCGGGTGGAATGTCAGAAATTGATAAAGACACAATCTGGCCCGTACCTGGGTCCGGGCAATAAGGGCACCCGCTTAGGGCCCTCTAATTGCCTGGGCCTCACTTTTAATAAAATAAAAATATTAATTAAAATAATAATAATAATAAATAAATATAATATAAAGTGGGCCCAATAAATTATATTTTGCTTGCTGTTGACTGTTTAAAATCTTTAACATTTAATGTGGGCCCCACTTTTATATAAAATAAAAATATAAAAAAATAATAAAGAAATAAATAAAAAATATAATATAGTGGGTTCCACAAAATCAATTTTTGTCGCTGCCACAGTTTAACAGTTTGAAAATTTTTTTGGGTTCACTAACAATTATATAACCGTTCGAAAGTTTTTAATTATTTTTATATTTTATTAATTTATAAATTAATAGGTTTTAGGTTTTTAGGTTATCATTTTGAATTTAATAATAATTTAATATTTTTTTAATTTTTTAATAAGATTAAAATTTTTAAATACACCACCTATAAAAAATCCTTACAATATTTTTACTTTTTATATCTCTATTTCTCTTATATTTTCTCTCTTTTTTTATGTTATATTCTTACATTTTGATTAAAATTTTTTATCTATTATTTTAATTTGATACTCTAAGAGGACAAGAACTCATATATTCAAGGAGATTGCGGTTTACATAGATTTGCTGTTGATATACTACAATCGGATTTGAAGCATAAATTCAACGACAAAATTCCAAGACTATCATTCTATACCTTTTTACTTCATAATTTTTACAGTATGATGTTATCTTTTTTCGGAACTGAAAGTATTGCAGATGATTTTGCCGGATGATTTAATGTAGGCACTTGAAATTTTCAAGTTTGTCAAAATGGTAGATTGTTATCCAAATGTTTCAATTGCTTATCGAATTCTTTTAACTATGTCGGTGACAGTTGCATCTGCTGAATGGTCTAGCCATTTTATGTATTAAGAAAAATATGTTAGACCATATTGATGTAGACACTATCATTAGTGATTTTGTATCTATAAATGCACGTAAAAATTGTTTTGTGTGATTATTTGAATGTTCAATAAAATTTATTTATGTTTTTATTTAAATTTTGATATATTTTTAAATGATTTATCAATAATAATAAAAATAAATTAATTTATTTTAATATATTTTTAAAATTATTTATTTAATAAATATTTTAAGGGCCTAAAATTTTAATTCGCCCTTAGGCCACTAAAATCTCAGGAACGGCCCTGGACACAATCAGGAACAAATAAAGAACCAGAATCTTGTAATAAACTAAAAGATGAAGAATTTGTCGAAACTGATATATCACACATTAATATTAGTTTAAAGTTATTTTTATGATGATTTAATTTAAATTGAATCGATCAAATTTTGAGATTTAAATCACTTTTTAAGTTTAAATTTAAAGAAATTGTTTAATATACTGTAACTTATTTCAAATCTGAGTTATTTTAATTCATATTAATGAAAATTAAAGTTATTTTTATCATGATTTGTCTGCATTCATAATTTTTTCTTGATTGGTTCATGATAAAATTGAATATAGAAATGATGCTTAATATATAAAATATTTTGGTATAAAAATAATTTTAACCCTTAACGTTTATGTTTTTTTATTATTTTAACCCTCATTCTTTTTTAGGATAAATTTAGCCCTTATCCTATATTTTTTTGACAAATATCTCATTTTTTAACTAACATAATGATCAAATAATTAAAAAATTAACGATAATGATATGTCACATATATGTAGAATGATATTTAAGATTTGAGAATTTTAGTAGCCTTTTATTTTAGATTTAATTAATTTTTAATATTTTATTTAGATTTTAATTATTTTATATTTTATGTTAGAATAAAATTATATTTTACATGTATATATTTGTCCTTATCGTAAAAACTTTAACGATAATAACATGTTATGTATATGTAGAATGATGCTATATGTCATGTTATTTAAAATATATTATCACATATATATAAACATGTCAATATCGTTAAAGTTTTAACGGTTTAATCATTATAATAGTTAAAAAGTAAGTTATTTGTCAAAAAGGCATAGTTAAGAGTTAAATTTATCCCAAAAATAGAATGAGGATCAAAATGATAAAAATTTTAAATATTAAGGGTTAAAATTATCTTTATGCCAAATATTTTTATGAATAATCTTTGGTAATTGTTGCATTAATTGCTTTTTTTGTTTGACCGTAAAAAAATTATATATTATTAATTTTTAAAAAGAAAATTTTACAACAAGCGTCAAACATTGTTGAAATTATTAATGTTGAACATTGTTAAATACTATTAAATTTATTAATAAAATTTAAAAATTTAAGAGACCCAACATATAATTAATAATTATTTAAATTAAAATTTTAATTAAATTATTTTTAGAGGAAAACTATATTAGTGGTCATCCAACTATCAACCCTTTTTATTTTAGTTACCTAATTAATTTTTTTTATCAAAATCTAAATAGGTGTAGCGACCCTCTCGCTAAAATTCTTAGGTGTAATAAATCGAAAAGTCACTAATTTGGAAGAGAGAAAATTATGTTGAAAATTAGGGTTTAAAATTAGAATTTCAAAAAAAAAGAAAATTGAGAAATTAAAATTTGGGATTTAAAAAAATAGAAATCTAGGGTTTCAAAATTTAAATTTGGGTATTTTTCTTAAAAAGGGGGAAATTCAAAAATTAGGGTTAGAGATTTGAAAATGGTATTTGAGGAAAATTAGAAATTGAAAAATGATTTAAAAAAAAGGTTAGAGTCGTCGCCGGTAACTTTGGTAGACCGGACACCGTAAAACCCAGAGATTTAGAGTGATTTGGGTTCGAGAGTCAGTTACGATTGAAAACGGGGTTAGCGTTAAAAATCGCCTAAAATTGACACCTTTACAAAATAACCGCTTAATTAATTTTGGAATTTCTGATATAACGTGATATTAGATTAAAGTATGTTTAAAAATTCTAATTTAATTTTATTTTTACCGTATCTTTACTCGAAGGTAAACGCATACAACGCTATCATTAGTTCTGGTGTCGGGCCCGTTATGACCGAATAAAGAAATATTTATTAGGTTCATTAATTTTGGGGTGTGACTTGCAAAATAAAATACAAAACACAATTCAAAAATACATGTACAATGAAGTAAAATGTACATGAATAAGTAACAAGTATGAAATAAACCAAATAAAAATCGAAATATAAAAGAATAAATGAGAAAATAGTTACTGGGAAGAATCAAATTGAAAGAAAAGAAATTTTAGGTTAAAATCGAAATAAAAGAAAACAATGACCAAATCGGAATATTTTAAAAACGTTTGAGCCCTTAAAATGTCATTTCGAAATAAGGAAGGACTTAAAAAGAATCTTTAAAATGCGGAGGGACTCAAAATAAATAAAACCATTTTGAAATGATGATTATGATCAAATGGGTGACGAAATTGAAAAGCTTTCGAAAGTTGGGAGGACTTCGGAGATGATTATGGAAATACGGATGTGGTTTAAAAATAAATTTTTCATTTTTCAGACGGGACTTAGGTATATATTACAAAAAGAAATTAAAATTAACTCCCCCTTTCATATTTCTCCAAACCGAAAGCCATGAGAAAATAAACTCTCTTGTTTGTTCTTATGGAAACCCAAAACATTAAGAACATTTGAATGTTCTTCTGGGTTTTCCAAGAACATGAACTCCGGCCATCGCAAAACTCAGAAACCACCACGCCGGCCACCGTGAGCGATGGCCGATGAGTTTGAAAATCGTCTAAGTCCCCTTCTTTTTTAAACTTTTTTCGATTTGAAATCTTTTTTCAGCAAGACCGAACCAAAAATACTTCCTTTTAAAGAAAACCGAAACGAAAAAGAAGATTTTTTTAGAGAATCGAAGCGAAGACCCCGGCTTCAGAGTTCCTCCTTTCGGCTCACCATCTACAACCCCGAGGTTGTAAGGCTTGTCGCCGGAAAGGGGATTCGAAACGACGAGGTTGTCTTCGAAAGGTAAAAAGCTTCAAAATTTGTTTTCCTTTTTTTATTTCATGCAATAAAAAAATACGAGGATATACCTCAAAAGGTACTCTTGTATTGATATTTAGATCGTGAGGAATCCTTGATACATTTTTTCCGGTTTTTAAAACCGATTGTACATGAAAAAAGAAAAGGAAAAATTAAACCCTAATTGCTAATTGGTTGCTGTGTACGATTCTTTTCTGATCATTTTGGCCGATTCCTTCTGAAATCCTATGAAATTTTTCGATTATATGCGTTGAAATTTTAATTTTCGCCTCCGATGATCAATTGTAATTGTTTGGTTTTATAATTCTTGTATTGTTGGTGTTTTTTGGCTGTGAATCATACCATTTATGACAACTCCTTTTGGTTGTTTTCACGAGTCATCACCCGAGAAGGAGAGGACCATCATCAAAAGAATGTCGGACGACGACCGGAGAAATCGAATAGTCATCTGGAAGCCAAAGAGTCGGGCACATACGCTGTACGCGCGCGTGGAGGATGAGGAGCGTCGCACGTGGACGCGTACAACATCCAGAAGCTTCTGTTCTCCTTGCTTGTGACCGTTAGATAAGATCTGATATAACGGCCACGATGTGACTGTGCAAAGGAGATAAGGTTAATTAGTTAGGGTTATCCTGATGTAATTAACGGTTTGGGCTAAGATTGAGCTCATAGTTCTGATTTTGTAATTAAAGAAATGTGTGCTTGTTATTATATTCGGGCTTGTAAAAACTGATTGGGCTTGTATTATTATATTTTGTTGGGTTTTAGATTATTTAATTTTTATAAATGGACTGTTATAAAAAGGGTTTATTATTTATTTGTTGGGTTTGTCTATTTATTTTATATGGGTTTTAATTATTAATATAATAATAAATAAATAAATAAAAAATAAAATCGAATTGATAATAAACATAATAACTTAATAATAAAATAGTAAAGTAAGTAAAAAATATATATAAAACCGATAAAAAAGGATAATAAAGAAAATATTATGTATTTTTTTGGATTTAATAATAAATATATATTTTTGGTTTTTTTCGAAAGCCATAATGAAAAAGGGTAATGAATATATATTTCCTTATTATCTATATATAAATGCTCCACTAGTAATGTTTTTTTTTTTTTTTTACTTTTGTATTTTTGATTAATAATTACAAGCCTATTATTCGAATTGAAAATTAAATCGGGTTTATCACCCCGGATAAAATTAGTGATTATAATAGGTATTTTATTTCATTATCGTTTTGGTCACCAATCATTAAATATTTAATGAGATTGTATCATGACAAAGTTTAATAACAATTTTAGTTCTTAAAATTATGATATTAGATCAGTTTAATCCTATTTAAAAGATACTTATCAAATATTTGTATTTAACCCCAAATTCCCCATCCATTTTCTTCTTTTTCACAACACTACTTTGAAAAACACTTATTTCTAAGTGTTAGAAATATAGTGATAAAATATCCTCTTCTTCGTATCTCTCTACTTAGATTTGTTAAAAAATATATATTTTTTGAACTTTAAAAAAAAGAAACTAAAGGTAAACATTCTGTCAAAACAAGAGAAAGGAAAAAGTTAAAAGAAAAAATTGACAAAAACTAAAGGTAAACGTATTATCAGTTGCGAAAGTCTTGAGCTGTTCAAAAGCGGAGAGAATGATTGTTTCATCTTCGTTAATGGTGTTAGATTGAGCAGCTTCACATCTAACTTCATCAATTCTCTGAACCAAACCTTTTTTCAAACTATAAAACTTGAAAAAGGCTTTCATTTGCTGTTGAGAAAGAGAATAAGCCTGAAAACAAAAAATCGAAGACAATGAATAAGAATTGATCAACAAACGCTCTTATTTAACACTAGAAAGAGTTAAAGAAACCATTATTTTGATAAAAAAAAAAAAAACCTCAAAGTTCACTACCCGAAAACTCAAATTAAAGAAAAAAAAACAGATCATAAATTTAAATGGGATTTTTCTCTCCTCTAAATAACGAATAAAAAAGCTTCTGGACAAGGGGTGGACTTGATTTAATGGATATGAAAAAATAGATAAAAAATAAGAATTGACGGATCGGGTTAATTTGAGCTCTATTTTTGGGTAAAAAGTATGAAATTCGAAGATTAGTTTATTGCCTAAAAATGCAGGACTGGTGACAGAAGAAAGAAAGCAGATTCTAAATTTGTTTTGTAAAATATGTTTGGGTGATGAAACACTCATTTTTTCCATATTTCTTTACTTTTCATCATTTTTTATTGGGATAGAGTCACCTCTCCACACTCATATGTTTCTAAATTCCTTGAGGATTTTAATTATCTTTACAATTCTTTAATTTTTAAACTGATTTAAACTATTTCTTATAGAAAAAGTAATTATAAGTCGAACTTTCTTAAAATTTAGAAGATAATTAATGAAAAAAATTTAAGGTTTAATTTAGATATTTAATTATATATTTTATATTAGGATTAAATTGATATAGTGTAACAATTTTATTGACTAAAATTATTATTAAACTATATCATATCATAATTTTCATTGAATATTTAATAGACGGTGACCAAAATGATAATAAAATAAAATATTATTGATTATTATTATTAAAAATTTAGTTGGTTGACCAACACAAAAAAATGATGATAGTTGAGTGATCAATTGTGTAGTTTTTCTATGAAAAACAATTTAATTAAAATTTTATTTTAAATAATTAATAATTATATGTTGAGTCCTTATAATGTATAATCTTTATTAATTAATTTAATGGTGTTCAACAATGTTCAACGTTAATGATATTCAGCGGTGTTCGACGCATGTGGTAAACTCATCCTTTTTAAAAAGTATGTTTTACTTCGATAAGGTGCGCGTAGTGACAGAGCTATATACATTGTCCTCCAAATTTTATGGGTTAATTATATTTTAGTCCCTTTCAATTTTAAAACCATTATAATTAAGCTCTTTTGTTTTCCTTGTCCCTCCTAAAATTTTTATGATTTATTATTTTTAGGACCGTGTAATCTAAAATTAATAAAATTAAACTTTAATCTTCTTTTTTCTGGTTTAATTACTTTTAAACACCTTTCAATTTTAAAATTTATAAAACTAAACCTAAACTCCCTTAAATTTTTTATTCCCTCCGTCCCATATAAGAAGTCCATTATTGACTTTTTAAAGTTAAATTTTTTAAACTTTGACCATAGTTATTTTAAATATTTTAATTTATTAAATTTTATAAAATATATATTCTTAAACTACTTGATTAGAGATTTCTAAAATATATTTTTTAATATTTTTATCAATAATAGATTTAAAATTATAATGAGTCAAAGTTTAAAAAAATTGACTAAAAAAAGTCAATACTGAACAAATAAAATAGGACGGAGGTAGTATGATTTAATTACTTTTTAAGATCCTATGATTTCAAAATTAATCGATTTATCCCTCATAGTTCAATCCTAACTCCCTTAACTATAGGACTTCTACTCCCTTAATCGGTCTACCTTCGTAGTTCAATCCTAGAATATTCAGTTTGTTGTTGAGACTACAAATTCGTTCGTTCGTTCGTTAGTTCATTATTCATTCATTCACATGATGCACAATAATATAAATTAATAATAATAAGTAGTCATAATAACTCTAATACATAATAATATTAACATGATGATATAATTATAATAATCAAACTAATAGTACAAGAACAACATAATAATGTTATAATTTAGTAATGCTTTTGTTTTATTATTAAAGCCTAATATTAAAAATTAAAAAAAATAAATCGATTTAAAATTTTTGAATAAAATTAATGATTATAATAATATGAATATCTTTAATTACAATCGATTAATGAATCTAAAACAAAACTTAATTAATGTGTTTATTAAATTATGAATTAAAATCTTATTATTGACTGAACCTTGAAAAATAAATTAAAAAATATTTTGTTATTTATTGACTGAATTTTCTAGGAGGTAGAAAAATGCATATGCTAAATTGCTACGAGTGCCAAGGTAGTGTTAACTGAAAGCCCACGAGGAAAAGCTCAAGAGAAAGAACTTAGTTTGAGGGTACGAAGTAGTCGATTGAAAGGAGAGGGTCTGCAAGAGTCGAGCGTTAGAAAAGAAAGAGGAAAACGTGAGTCACATGCATTCAAACAGAAAGCTAAGATACAGTTCAACTCAAAGGGGCGTCTACGCTACGATGTTCTATTACTCTATTTCTCGCTTGAGGTCGGAGCGCAAACAACATTGCATGATCACACTCTTTTTTTAATTCAAGCAATCATCATTATTTAGTTAGTGTTCTCGCCCGAGGGGAATGATGAAGTTCAGGAAAGGAAAGCGTCCTTAGCCTAAGCCTAAGATGGACTAAATGTACGCGAAAGGCTCAAGGGCTCAACGAACTGAAAGAATTACTTTAGGAATATCCAAGCGTTCAAGCCGAACGAACGGTTATCGTTATATAAGAAACCATTCGCCTTCTAAGTATCACAATCATAATGAATGTCTCAATTTGCTTAACACATGCAATTTGGTGTTCTCGTACTAGGTTACACAATTCCTCGGCCTGCAGCCGAGCTCCCTCAAGTTTATACCACCATTATTTTAGACATATGGATGTGTTCAAATAGTAGGCATTGTTTCTATTTTAAAAAAATAGGTACCGTTTAACTAAGATTATCTAGTAAATTGAGGCATTATATTCCTTAACTAATAATTATAATTATCAATTTGGTTTGTGTTGAGTTGATCAAACAATGTATTTGACCAAGAGGGATGAATTGGCTATTTAAAATTTTCGGTGGAATATTTGATAAAAATATGATAAATGAAGAACATAAGATTTATAGTGGTTCAAGCTTCAAAACAAGCTCTACATCCACTACCTTAGCTCCCACTAAGGATTTTCTAACCAATTCACTAGATGAATTCAACATTTTTTTAGGTTCAAGAGCTAACCTTTACAACAAACCAATTTTTCTACTCAAAATTGACTTAAACCTCACAAGAGATTACAAAGAAAATGAAATAGGCAAATTGGTTTCTCTCACAAGAAAAATGTGCCCCAATCATAGAACAACACTCCCCAAACTCAATTACAAATAATCAAATTGAAATATAAGAGTTGAGAGACAAAGATTTTCAATGAAGTACTTGAAGTTGGATTTGAATGCTTGGATGTTTTCTTAAGGTTCAATAGTAATTAATCTAGCTTGAAATACTTTATTTTATACCTCACCATTGATTTCTAACCGTTGTGGTTGTTGGAAATGTAAATATGGACGTTGGTTCTTCTTCTTTCCACCATAAATGCACCTCTGCAGCATACGGTATCGAAACACGGGCTACCTGTTTCGAAACAGTACTCAAATAGAAAGAGACGTTGTGCATTTATTATAGGGTTTTAAAATCATATGGTCATAGTATTGAAACGCTATATTTTAAAGCAGGAGAGTATCGATATAGGTTTCGAAACTCAAAGTAAACTGTGAACATTGGTATCGAAACGGATATCAAAACTTCTTAACTACCATTTAATGCTTCAACTGTCACCAACGGTCAAAAAATTTGAAACTTAAAAAGAGCCGTTGAGATTTTTATTGGTATCGATACAGGTATCGGAACATCTTGTTATTATTTAAAAAATTTAAAAGATTAAAGCATGGTTTTGATACTAGGTTCGAAATATTTCTTGGCAGTATAGTTTCGATATCGGAACATGTATCGAAATTGGTGTTAAAATCAAGAACATTCTTCAAAAACAAAAGGTCGGTATTGATACCAATATAAATGACATCGAAACGACTGGAATAAAATACTTAGAAAATTATTTTTAGTGTTCTTGGTTTGACTTGACATAAAATATTTGATTTAGAGACTTAAAAATTTATTTTAAAATAGTCCTCTAAGATATTTGTTATATCAAAATCAAATTTAGTTTTACGGTTTGAATTTAATTATTTTTCACTTAAATCATAATAAATCTAAAAAAAATGTGTATAATATTTATGTGAAGAGAAACTCAAATCTGAGTAATTTGTGACCTAAAAGATTCAATTGCACTCACTCGTTAGTGAAAAAAATCAGAATTTGGCGAGTTTTGAATCGATCTAATCAGGTATAGTTATATATTTTTTTGATTTTATAATTTTAAGGTCGAGTTTTTTAGAAAAAAAAATTAAGTTGGGTAGATTCAGGTCTAGGGTGGAAATTCTCTAATCCACCCGACTCGGTTTATTTATAAATATATTTATGTTTATTATCTTTTATATATTATATTTAATATTTTATTAATTTTCTTTGAGACTTATCAAATTTAATCGAGTTTTTTATTAAAAAAATTTAAGGTTTGATCGGATCGGGTTATAGTTTTATAATATCAGGTCAAGATAAAAATATATTAAACTCGAATTAAATTGTGACTTTAAAATTTTAAATCAGGTTCGGAAGGCCAAAAACTCCTTTCTCCCTGTTGTCATCCCTAATCAATATATATTAAAAAATTTATTAATTCAAAAATACAGTTGTTTTTAATAAATTTTATTAATTAAAAAATATTATTTGTTTACTCACATAAAAGATAGGATGAATAATTATTTTAAAAGACTTACATACAATTTTAGTGGAAGTTGAAAAATCGAACGTAAAGAGAAAAAAAATATAAATCATAGTTTTTAAGTAAATAATAATAATAATAATAATAATAATAATAATAATAATAATAATAATAATAATAATTGATAAATATAGAGTAATTATTTTTAATATGTTTTCAGATAAAATAAAAAATAGTGTGAGGTGAGAAATGAGCGAGTTGTTTCTTCAGACGTGATTTTATGTATAAGATAGGTTAATTTCAGTACATTTGATTTTATTAATTTTTAAAGATATTTTAGTATTTTTTATTTAATATTATGATATATTTAATTAATTTTTTGAAGGTAACATTTCCCTTAACAGAACTAATAATATTTTACTTGTGACATCAAGTTTAATAAAAGAAATTTAATAAGTGGTTTTAATGGAGAAATATATAATATTTATCTTAAAATATTTAAATTTAATCGTTTTATTAGTGAGATTTCTGTAAATTATCAAATGATTAAAGTTATATATAAATATATATTAAATTTTAATTACCTTTAGACTGATAAAAAATGATGTTATGATATATTTCTTCGGGTTGACTTTGAAGATGGACAAGAAGGGAGTTTGTCTAGGGGCCGCTATTTATATTTTTTAATTATATATATTTAAATATTTAAGTTGTTAAATATTTTAGTTTTATTCATAAAATATGTCTCACATTATAAATTAATCTTTAAACTTTTAAATAATCTAATTTCATTTTTAATTTATCAATTTTATTCTAAACTGGTCCTCAAATTTTTAAAATTTTTAATTTCATCTTTAAGTCACATTATATTAATACATAATACACATCAATAATTATATAATATTTAAAAATATTTATAACTATTTTATTAACGTAAAATATAATTAATATACGTTAACAATTTAGAGAGAAAGTATTTTTCTAATTAAAAGAATACTATAAATAAAATTCCCTTTTATATTATCTCGTTTTGACATTCGAATATTGACTCATATTTTTTTTTATGTTAATCAAATGACTAATTAAAATTTTTAAATACAATGAGATTCAGGAAACCTCTTAATTTTATTGGTATATTTATCTTCATAAAAATCTTTCTTTATATTGTTTTTGGGTTGTAAGATTTTTAAATTGTTTAATTCAATTATTTTATTTTTTTAAATACGATATAATGATGATTTTTTTTATGAATTTAATAAAAATTCGATGATATTTATAAAAAAAAAAAAACAGATATAGAAGCAAAATAGTATACAATAGAGAAAATTAAGAATATCCAAAGTTTACTAAATAATATATAGTTGCTTTAATCATAGTTTATTTATGTAAATTACCATGAACGTATTTTTTTTTTTATTTAAGTCATCCAATTTTTAAAAATTACATTTCAGTTGTTTATCAACTATGTGTAATAATGAGCCGAGCCTAAGTTTGGTTAGGTTCGACTCAGTTCAAAAATAATTATATTAGATTCGGTTTGATTAGCCCAAAATTTTATGTTCGAGCTTGATTTGGTTCGAAATGAATAATTTTACTATAAAAAAAGATAGAGTCTCATTAAAATATCTTTTATAACCAACACCGAAATAAAATTAAATATCGAAAAAAGAAAAAAGGGCGTCCAAAAAATAGATTAATCCAAATAATAAAAAAAGATTTTCACAATACAAACACAAAATATCCAATTTATTTTAATTGATTTATTTTTAGTGGATTTCCCTTAATTTATTAATTTTCTTTTACTAAAGAAATTAATTTTAATATATAATTATTTTGATCTTATTCACAAGCTTTTGAAGTCAAGCTTGAATTAACTCTGTTCATCTTGTTAAGAACTCGAATGAAACTCGAACCCGAATCGACCTCACTTGAACTAAGTTTTAACCGAACTGAATCCAAATAACTCGCAAACCGACTAAACTCATTATGAGTCCTATTATCAACTAATAACAACGTAACTAACCGAAATATAATTTTTTGAAAACTGAATGATTAATAAAAATGATGTTATCATTTATTTACTTATTTTTGGTTTGTGGAAGTTCCGGTGGGTTATAAATAAATTCATCTCTGTTGCTGAAAGAGCGGAAAACCATCAAACGGCTATAACTGGCGTTAAGAGGAAGATAAGAGGAAACAACTGGTTTTGAAAAGCCATTGCTAAAACTTTACTGGGTGTTCGTTTTTCTTGATGTAAACGATTTTAATTTATTTACCTTCGTCCAATGATACAAAAAAAATATAAATTTTTTTAAGTTTTATATGATTTAATAGGATCTTAAAGTGTGTAAAAGAGTGAGTAAAACTCAATTTAATTAAAAAAATTATATTTTTAATTTTAAATTATTTGAGTCAACTAAAAGTTCAGAGGTTTGTTTAAATTTGTAAATTTTGAATAACTAAAAATCGAAAACTAAAATGTTGTATTAGTTTTTAGCTAAATAGTTTGATTATTTATGATTTATTCTTTAGTTTCTCCATTTCTTCAATTAATTCTTTATTTTCAATCTATTTTAACCAAATTTAAACTACATCCTTCTCTAGTATCTATAACCTTTATAAGTTTAAAAAATATTATATTATTTTAACTGATATTTAATTTATTAAGTAATATTATAAATAATTATATTTAAATTTTAACATAAACTTTAAACTCACGTCCTTTTTTCTTAGTGTAATGTATCTTAACTATGCACCCAATGTAAGAAAAACTTATCGAGTTAGTTAATCACAAGTTAAACAATGTTTGGTTTATACTCATTACAAAATTTAAATTTTTTATTCAACACTAAAATTTATAACCTAAACCCTAAACTAAACCCTCAACTAAAATTTGACAAGTCCATGTAAACCTTAACTTACATACTCTGTATATAAAGTTTTTCTTTTATCTGAATAACACCTAACATAGTTATTCTCTTCCAGAACAGATTTTAATAATGTAAATGCAAAACAACGTTATTTGTGAAAGACTGTAAATGCAAAACAATAGCATAGATTTTAATAATGTCACTGTTACAAATTTCAGTTGCAATACAAGACCAAATGTGTCTGTTTCTTACAATGTAGCAGCGAAAAATATTAGAATTCCATGTTATTTGTGAAAGACTGTATGTTGGTTCCATGGAAACAACGTTTAAATCTTTCTTGATAACATGGACTTGAATGTTGTCTCCGCTAGCAGATACTGGAAACCGGACACTTTTCGCTTCACGGATACAAGATTCAAACTGGCAGCTGCGGGATGAAGCAAGCGTCAAACAGCCTTGAATGAAGAAACCAAGATCGAACAAACTTACTACGTCCCTGAAAGCAAAACAAACATTGTCTAGCCCTATGAAATGCTCGACATGGAAACAGCTTCGGTGAAATGCTCGACATGGAAACAGCTTCGGTGAAACGATAGACAAGCTCAAAACTTGGACTTTGTCAATAGGGATGCAGATTCTGCATCATATTAGTATTTAGTACTTCATAACCGGTCTAACCATGAAAGAATGCTTTCCTGAGAGCCAAATTGTAGATCCTGCAGCAAAATCGATGTAAGATAATCGCATGATGAAATCTCAAGAGGCAAACAAACGATATAGGAAAAGAAGATTACAGCTAGTGGTACATCAGGTGGTGTATCGAAATCCAAGTTCTCGAGCTCAGAAATTCCGCAAGCTACATCGTTATTTCCTTTCATCTCATCTGTACCATCAGCATTAGAGACTCGGTTCTTTATTGTGCTTGTTAGCAGAGAAGATGAATCCAAAAGTTCATTGCATAGCAGAAAATCATCCAACCCATTAAAACCAGAATTTTCGACAGCCTGAGATTCCCCGGCCAACCATGCCTGACAGTCCGGATTATCCTCACATTGAACAGAATCCTTTGGTAGATGAGATCCTTCTACAGAAAATTTTGCTTCCTAATCCATCAAAATGAACTTCGATGAGGATCAAATGAACAAATTCATAGTTTACAATTTATAGAAAACACAATTAACTTCATGTCTATTATGATGCAAGAGTTTGATAATTTGCCATGCTTCTTTGTTATTTGGTTCTTATAAACAATATAAGACAACACAATCTCGAGAATTTGCTTCATCCGAGAGGAGAATGAGAGGCTCGTTTCGATGCATAATGATGCGTGTGTGTGTATGGCGATCAAAGCTGTATATCATCAAAAGTTCGATAAAGATAGATAAAAAATACCTGGTGCATATTTTCTTCAATGTCATCATATAGCATCGACTTACAAGGCCGAGGTGGATTAGGAGTAATTGTTTTTGGGGTCCTTGGACTAGTGCGAATCATCAAGTTATCCGGTTCTTCAGTTATCGGGCTGTCATCGCTCTTCTCTGTTTGTTTCTGCTGTTGATAGGAAATCTTTGAAACCACATATTCCCCACCATGCTCTTCTTCTTCACCCCCTAGATGGTACTGATGCATTACCCAATTCGACTTTTCGGGTTTGCACCCTTTCTTAGAACTTTTGTAAAGAACCATGATCTTCTTCCACCCCTTATGAACTCCATTTTCTACAACAGGTTTGGTCTTTCCAGTCTTATGCCAACGAACATGCTCCTCATTCATGTTATCTTGATTGTGGATTTTCCGGCGCTTTCGCTGACCAGTTGCATAAGCATTAATCGTTCGATGAAAGAAGTGGATACTACATCCATCCTTCTTCGCACCTGCACAAAATCGAGATGTAGCGATGAGAATCAAATTTATACTATCATCTGTTTGAATCCAAATCAAGCATGCATCATCAACTTTCTATCATCGAGAACTCCAAACTTCCCAAGATTAACCATGAATAGAACTTCGAGAACTCAATGTAATCGAGGATTATGTCACGTACCATCTTTGAATAACATCGAATGTATAATACTAACGATTTTATTGTCAACATAACCATCTAATTTGATGAAAAATCAAAAGCAAGCTGCAATATGTCAGTTTACCATTCTCATAAACTCCGAATTATGCAAGATTAACCATGAACAGCACCTTAGGAAAAATGTAATTGATGAGTATGTAACCTACTTGCTTCGAGTAACATCAAATGCACTATACCGAGTACCGACAATTCTAAACTCAACATAATCCTCTAATTTGATGAACCAAACTCATCCTACAGTTGACAGCAATGTAAGAAACAAAAATATCGAACCCAAACCAAGCTACGATATCAATTCTACATCATTGTAAACTCCGAATTTACCAAACCATGAACCGGAAGTATGTTCCATCGAATGCGAAACACCAACATTCCTACTTCAATATAATCATCTAATTCACAAAATCCAATTCATCCTACAATAAGACAGCAATGTAAAACACAAACATATAGAATCCATAAACATGTTTACCAGGAAGATTTTCTGGATGAGTGTAGCAAATCCCTTCGCATCCATCGAGTGTCGGGATAAACTCATCAATAAACTGGTGTTCTTCGGAGTCTCCAACGCCACGCTTAGCTGCTAAATGGTCTAAAAGCTCTGCATCAGAAGGATCAAACTTCACTCCTACTGGAAGACCAGGCCATTTAGGAAACACCTACAGAAAAAGAACACCCCTCACATGTATGTAAGAAAAGAAAACCATAAATAACATTAAAACTCAGCCATTCCAAACTTACATCACTGTTATCAATACGGTAATGACAGTTGGGGCATTCACGATTTGCCCCACAATCAGTGATTGTAATGGAAGAAGACAATGAAGCATTTCTCACTTTCTTTGCAATTGCTCTGCTATCAACAAGCCAGCTCCTGCAAACAAAATCAGAGGAAAATAAAGACAAAAACAACTGAAAACCATCCCCCATTACACAAAATAGGTAACTCTCCAAAAAAGGTAATAAAATCAAGAAAATAAAAAGGATTTTTCATGATAAGAGAGCTAGTTCGAACATTGACTACGACCCAACACAAAGAATAAAAAAAGATTGTAACCCATGAATTCAACATCGAAACCCCAAAAAATCGTCGCTTTAAAAATAGGATTTTTTAGTTGAAAACCAAGAATTTATCCAAGAAAAAAAAACAGAATCAGTGAACTCTACCATCATCTATATCCAAAGAGATTGCTTTAATCTCATGATTGGAGAGTAGTTTATAAAATTTTACTAATTTATTTGTTTATTTTACCATTAATTTCTCAGACCTTACCTCGCCATTAACAAAATAAGAGAGAAGATGAAGATGAAGAGAGTGTAAGCTAAGCTATTCAAGCTCTCTTTCTTTGCCTTTTTTCTACACTCGGCTAAGTAATCCAACCAGAGAGAATGTGTGTGAGCGGGAAACTTGCTTTGGAACTGGTATGAGAGGTTCAGAAACTGAACCTCAGCTTCGGTGGAAGGCATAATTTGTGGTGAAAATACTTGTCAGGTCCTCTATTGTAGGGATTATATCAATTTAGTCCTTTATTACAGCCACTGGTTCAAACTAGTCTTTGTTATTAAATGAATCAATTGTGTCCGTATATTAGTAAAATTAAATAAAATAAGATTTTTGCTCTTACTTTGACCCTTTTATTATTGTTTTGTTAGCTTGACCTCTTAAAGTTCTTTCCAGGATAAAAATATAAAAACATTTAAAAGAATTGCTAAAAACTCGAAATATATAAAAAATCTAAAAAGGTTTTAGAGTTTATTTTAATAAAATTTGGATTTTATTAAAAAAATAACTATTTCTATTTTTTTTATTACAAGTGATGGATTGTCAATGAGTCATGCTAACTTTTTTAATGGAAGTGATCAAAGGCTAAAGTGATAACTAAATGAATGTTCAGGGAGCAAATTGATAAAAAAAAATAATAAAATAGGTAGCCCTAAAACTATTTAAGATAAATATTTAAGATAAATATTATCATTTTTTATATTTATTATCATTTACATCATAATTTTTTATATTTTAAAATAAATATTTAAAATATAGATTTTACCTGCCTAAAGATATTTTTGACAACAATATCAAATACTCATATTTTAAGCCAAACAATCTAAAATTATTTTTTAAAATTATTTTTCCATCGTATTTTTAAACAATATCAAACTAGCCCTAAACTTTTCTACTACTGAATTGGTCCATTTAATAGTATAAGAAATAATTTAAATTAATCTCTAAATAAATGAATTAAATTGATCTATTTATTATTATAGGGATTAAATTGATATAATTACTAAAATAGAAGAACCTGACAAGTATTTTTTCCTATAGTAGCAACAAGAGTGAAGTTTTATCTTTATTTGTAGGTCCCATAGTTGACTAAACCAGGACCCGAACCATTTGGTTCGGACACGAAATTGAGTTTCTTGTCCGAAGAATGTTAAACCATTTGGCAGCTTAGGAAATCGTGCTTCAGGGCATTGTGGTAATTACGGTAATTTCTTACTTGCTTCCCAAGCTTGAATTGGAACGTTAAGGTTGAAAGGGTTAATTATACATTTCGCCCCTAAAACTTATAATTTGGCCATTTTGATACTTGATATTTTTTTGTCTACATTACGTTTGGAATTTGGTAATCCTTTTCAATTTGATACTTTAATTTGTAATTTAAGTATTTTTAATGATATAGAATTTTAAGATTGTGTTATATCATTACTTAAAAATTATATGTTTTTAGTTATGACATGAGAAAATCTCAGAATATCATATTATCAAAATGATTATAAATTTAAATTTGAGTACTATTTTGATAAATGCTACCAAGTTTCTAGACTAATTTGGACCAAAAAGTTACTAAAATAGACCAACTTGTCAAATTCAAGGGGGGAAATTACATTGTACTATGTTTAAACACTTGAAATTAATAAATTAACTTTAAAGTATCAACATTGTATAACATTAGGTCCTTCTATTGGCTTAGTTTTCGTATTTAAAATTTGATTCATGTATTTTAAATATGTTTTATGTCGCATTTTAATATTTAAGTTAACGATTAAATTAACAGAATGACATGATTAATATGATAATGATATTTAAGAACTCAATCAAAATATTTTTGAAGTTTAAGGACATATTGAATAATTAACTTTTTTTTATTGAAATTCCACTGTTGCTTACGCGGTTATCGTTAAAAAGAACGAATCTTCTGCCTCGTTTTCAACTGGATGCTGCATTCAAATGAATGTTGGTAATTATAAACAAAATTAAAAGTATGTTATATTGTACACTTAATTTTCTATAATTTCTCATTTGTTATCATTATCATATAAGCTTAAATTGAATATGTTGATTGTCAAAAAGAATGGACAGGGACCGGACACGGTGGTCGGTGGATCGATGGTGGTTGAGACGGTCGTCCTGGGTTATAGTTCATATATTGTTCTTGTTTTGGTGGAATAGTGTACGGAATAAAAGATCTTGGTGTTTCTTTGTTGTATGTCTTATTTTATACTATTCACACATATGCTATAATAGAGTAATCGTAACACGGTTTAAATTTTTTTCGTCATTTATAATGGACATACGTTAGTTATGTGCCATCGGGTGAGACACGATATTGCTCACAATCTTGTCTATTCGCCATAGATTGCAAAGGGCATCACATAGTTCGCAAACTATCTTGTTTATTGTGATTTGTGTACGTTGTTATGTTTTATCTCCAGACGTTCTTTATATCGTACGATTTTAGTTTTATTTATTTTGATTTTATCACGTGACTATAGATGTTTATCATGTGATTATAGTTTTATTTATTTTTGTTATGGTGATAAAATTTAGTTTTACCCCAAGCTAAAATTTTACTAAAGCCAAAAAATAATTTTTCAAAACTAAGATCTAAGAAGTTGTTTTGAAGAGAAAACTAAGGTTTCTACACTGAAAAACTGAGTCTTGGTTTAGTATTTTTGGTTACTTTTAAAATTTTTTGAGTGAAAAGAATAGTTTAAAAATTCTTAAAAAAATTATTTTGAAAATAAAACTGAGTTACCATTGACATTTTTAAAAGAGATATACTGGACATCAGAAAATAAAATTATTGATTAAAAAAAATTTTAAAATATAAAATAAATATAAATATGAATCTTATATCAAAAGAAGATGATGCCTGAATATTTAATTTTTTTTTATAAATTTAATATCAAAGAAAGATGATATCTGAACGACATTCTCTAATAAGATATAAAGATTTTGAAAAATAAATTTGATACGATAAATATAAATTTTATATATGTTAAAAATAATTATAAAACGTAAATTAAATAAACGAATACAATAAAACTACATTAATAATTTACTAATGAAATTAAGAAAACTCGAGCTACACATATATAAAAAAGCATGAATACATGTACCGCACATTACATTAAAGGATATAAAATAGTATATTATAATATAAAATAAATATTATATTATACAATTTATATAGTACAAAACATACGCATATAGTATAAATTATTTAATATATACATATATGGTATATAACATGGAATATTAATATACTATATAAATATAATGTACAATTGGTATCATATATAGTCAAGATTTACACTATTTTTTAGTTTTAGTTGTAACAATCTTTTTAAAAATTAAAAATCAGTGTGGCTAATTAATTTTGAAAAACATTTAAATAAACGGGAGATTTTCTTTTCGAAAAACATTTAAGTAAACGAGAGATTTTTTTTTTAAAAAATTGAAATTTGAAAATCAGAAAGTTTAGGAAAATAAAAAAATAGGTATAAAGATAATTTTAACCTTTAACGTTTATAATTTTTATCATTTTGGTTTTTATTTGATAAATTTAGACCTTAACCTATATATTTTTTTTATAAATATCTTATTTTTTAATTAGCACGATGAATAGACCATTAACAATTTAACGATGATGACATGTTATACGCATATAATAATATATTTTAAATGACATGACATCTAACCTATTAAATATATATATATATATATATATGAAATATAATTTTATTCCAATATAAAATATAAGACAATTAAAGTTAAAATAAAATATTAAAAATTAATTAATTCTAAAATAAAAGACTATTAAATATTCTCAACCCAAACTACAATAGAATCAAAATTCTATAGTAAAAAATTATAAACAATCTGAAAAGAAAGAGTTTTGTAGAATTTGCTACCGGTGAATCAAGGGTAAAGAATTTTGATACTAACCAAACTAGCAAATTAAAATTAAACTAATAATTCACATATTAGAAATTATTATTAGACTTATTTTTTAAATGAAATTATTTTAAAGCAATTACTATTTTTCTATAAAAAAATTAACGAGCTGCTCGCGAACTTATCAAGTTGAGTTAGATTTTGCTCAATTCAACTCGTTAAGGTATCAAGTTGAGTTTAAATTCGAATCAAACTAATCTAAATCAGATATTTATCGAATTTTGACCGAATCGAGTTTAAACATATCACGAATTGCTCAATTCGTTAAACACCCCTAGACAATAATATAATAATAATTAATATACTAACAAAAAAAACAAAGAAAGCACAATAATAACTGATAGCAAATATTTCGTTTACAACAAATAACATAATATTTGTGTTTTATTTATTATTTAAAAATAATAAATAAATTGAAATTGAAAATATATATACCAGTGATAATAAATATAGCAAATAAATATATTAATAATGAAAGGAAAACCTTATGAACATTGAAAGACTTGATGCGTAAATTCGAATCGATCATCGAAAACCATCAAGAGGATTGTTTTTGGTTCTTGGTTGAATTTACTAAAATCGAAAGATTGAGACAAAGAACACAACGATTTTAGAGTGGTTCGGTCACGCCTACATCCACTCTCTTAGCACACAATTAAGGATTTCAACCAATTCACTATGAATTGACATCGTTTTACCGATTCAAGGGATAACCTTTACAACCCTATTTTTTGGACTTGGCTAAGATAGAACCAACTCTAGTTTTTTGTCTAAGGCTAAACTAGAACATTTCCTTTTATAAAGGGATTTGTTTGGTAAACTATGTACCTCACAAAGGTGGGTGTTTACACAATTAAGCTCACAAGAGAATACAAGATTTACAAGAAAATCACTCTCTTAAGTCTATGTATAAGAGAAAGGGAAAATAAAGATTTGAACTCAATTTCTCTTGATCATGTTTCTTGGATGTTGTCTCTCTTACCATCTTCAAGTGCCTCAAGCATGTTTTTATAGTGTGAAATCATATTCTATTTGTTTATGACCGTTGGGATGTTTTGGAGCTGTTGGAAAGTCATAAAATTGAGCATTAAATTTTCACCTGCACAGAGGTTTCGGAACATTTACCAGAAGTTTCGGAACCTTGCAAAAATATAACCATTACAAGACAAGTTTCGAAACCTTAAGGGAGGTTTCGAAACTTTCATTTAAAAATACAATTTTGACCATTTTAAAACGTTTTAAATACTTCTAAAACTTCTCAAAAACTTTTCAAACTTATTTTCAAGTTGTTTGAACATAATAATCATTTTTGAATTCTTTTCAAGTTAATACAAAACATTTTTCAATTATTATATCAAAATCAATATCTCAATAAACATAGTAATATATATTTTATAATTTTTTTATAAAAACATTAATAATAATTAGAGTTCATTATTAAATAAAAATAAAAAATAAGATGGGTTTACACCTTGAATAAAATTAACGATTATATAATCAATTCATTCGAGAAGTAAATTCAAACCTCTTAGTAAAATCTGTTGAAGTGCATCGGAGCGATCAATTGATACTAGAGTCTCGTCTTCATCAAAATACTAACATCTAAGAGTAAAAATCGATTGTTTAAAGTTTAACAATTCAAGATATTAAATGATAGACGGTTCTAGAACGATTTCATTCAAAAAAATGCTTTATCATGTCTACTCCTTTTTTTCAAAGGGTATAGTTACTTGCAACGAGGTTATATTATGAAATATTTCATCTGAAACTTCGACTTTAATATTTGGATGATTATCAAAGATAGGTATTTAAAAACTCTTAAGAGTAAGAAGAAAATGAGTGTCAAAGACATAAAAAAAATAAATCAATATAAAGGTTATGACATTTAGGGATGACAAAAGTATTTGTATTTATCTGATCCGACTCGATCGAATATTTAAGTATCATAGCAAATTAGAGCAGGTTTTGAGATAAAAATTTGGGTGAAGTGCACGAGTTCAAGTTTAGGATAAAAAATATTTAACCTGACTTTACCTGTTATATTTTTACTTATATATATATTATATTTTCATATAGTATTTTATTATTATTATTATTGTTATTATTATTATTTGGTCCAAGTTGGATAGAATTCGAGTATAACTTTTAACTTTTAGTTCGATGAAAAATATTTCAATTTTTAGGGCGGAGAAAGATCTGTTGGTTTTCCCACGTTTGGGTTATGGTTCGTGTGAACCGTTCCCATACATGTTCACATTTCACAATCCATGTTTCTTCAATCCATAATCCATTTGCATGGTCAAGGATGAGAACGTGTGGGTGAATGGCCGGCTAAGGGGATAATGCCGGGAAGTTGAGGGACAATTTTGTCCATTTGGTTGGTGGTTTTTGATGGATGAACCCCTATAAATACCGATTTAGCCTAAGGCCCCTAAGCATAAAAAACACAAGAATCACATATTCCATCTAGTGAGCTTTTGAGTGCTTAGAAGATCTTGACGATTCTAATTATTTTTGTGATCGAGTTCTTTATTTTTTTGGTGGTTAAAGGTGTTACGACGATGGTCCAACGAGCTCGACGGTGGTGCAACCACATCTCATTTGGCATAAGATTTTGACAATGACTGAAGGTATTTATTTTTATCCTTTTCCGCTGCGTTTATACTCGTTTAATGCTTACATTTGGTATGCGAGCCATGTTAAATCTCTGCCTTGTCATGTTTAATTTTTCTCAAAATTTAAATGTCATTTTGATCTTTAAATTTTGAAATTTTGAGAAAAATTATGTTGCAGAAATTTTGTTTTCATAAGATTAATTTCTAAAATTTATTAATTTATTTTTACTTAAATAAATTTTAGAAATTAATATATAGTATGTGCCTAAATTAAGATATGTTATAACTTAATTATATACATAAAATTAGGTACATAAACCTTAAGACTTATTGCATAAAGCTTTAGCAATAAAACTATAGAATATGTCTAGAGATCTAAATAATTTATTTAATTAGAGAATTAGCCACAAAAACTTTAATTAAATAAAATTATAATAAAGATCTCATAAGGACTAGGCATAAAACGTTGCATAGTGAACAAGCAACACTTTAAATAAAGTTTAGGGTTAATATCTAGCTAAGTGATTTTAATAATTTTATTTAGTTAAAGAATAGCCACAACATCTTTAGTTAAATAAAATTACTAAGGTTAAAAATCACATAAAGAAAGCTTAGATATTAAATCCCTTAACATTAAGGTAAAAATTATTAGATGAATTTTTATAATTGCCTACATGAGTTATAAAAATAAATTTAATAATTTTTATATAAAGGATAGAAAATATTCTTTCAAAATGAATCTAATCGAATTAAAAATTTAGCCCACAGGCAATTTTTATGTCACTAGATTCATTATTTCTATAGTTTGCATTGATAAATTATAGCTTATGTTTGCCTCAAATTTATATTAAGCATGTATGTCAATTTATTTTCCAGCATTATTACCTGTGAATATCTCTGATAACAGAGTAGATATCCCTGAATTAACTAGTGAGAACTTTAAGTTCTGGAAGGAAGGTATTCTTCTTCAATTAGGGTGTATAGATATTGACTATGCTATAAGAAAATCTGAGCCATATATCAGTGACACCAGCAATCAGGCTGATCTTGCTCTATATGAAAAGTGGGAGCGATCCAATCGCTTAAGCATTATTTTATTAAGAGCAAGGTTCCTGCTGATGTTCGTGGCTCAATTGAGCATTATGAGAATGTCCAAGAGCTATTAAAGGCTATAGAGAAACAATTTCAAACTTCTCAAAAGTCTTTAGCCAATACCTTAATTATGAAGTTCACATCTCTAAGGCTCACTACGGTGAGAGGTGTGCCTGAACACATCAATAAGATGCGTGATTTGGCAGCTCGACTTAAGGCACTTGATGTTGAAATATCTGAATCTTTCCTAGTGCACTATATATTGAACACTCTTCCTCCTCAATACGGGTCATTTAAGATCTCTTATAACACACATAAAGATAAATGGTCTATTGATGATCTTTTGATCATGTGTGATCAAGAAGAAGGTAGGCTCGTACTAGAGATGGGAGAGAGTGCACTGACATTTAATCAAGGAAAGAATTCAGTCCAAGCCAAGCAAAAGGGGAAAGCTAAAATGCAACCCCAAGCTGACATCAAGAAAGAGTCCACGTGTTTCTTTTGTAAAAAGAAGGGACACATGAAGAAGGACTATGTCAAGTATAAGGGCTAGCTTGAAAGGAAAGGTAAATCAATCTCACTCGTTTGCTTTGAGTCAAATATGGTTGATGTTAATTATAACACATGGTGGATTGATTCTGGTTCTACAATCCATGTCTCAAATTCTTTATAGGGATTAAAAAACCTGAGGGAACCAGTGGGAGCTGAGCGATACATCTATTCAATAAACAAGATGCAATCGCATGTGGAAGCTATTAGGACCTGCGAATTAGTGCTCAGTAGTGACTTTGTTTTAATTTTAGAAAAGACCTTTTATATTCCTAGTTTTTCAAGAAATTTGATTTTTGTTTCAAGACTTGTACCCTTGGGGTATTGTTTTAATTTCTCGAATATTGGTTTTAGTTTATTTTATAAATCTGAAATTATTGGAAATGAAATTTATGTGATGGTCTTTACTTTATTGATTTACAAAATAATGCCACTCATAATGTTATGTACATTCAAATTGGTACTAAGCGCTATGTTATAAATGAAGATTCCTCTACTTTATGGCATAGGAGATTAGGTCATATCTCCATTGAAAGGATTAAAAGATTAGTAAATGATGGGGTACTCAATACCTTGGATTTTACTGATTTTAATACTTGTGTAGACTGCATTAAGGGTAAGCAGACTAATAAGTCAAAGAAAGGTGCCAAAAGGAGTTCGACCATATTAGAAATCATCCATTCTGATATCTGTTGCCCAGATATGGATGTTCAAGGTCAGAAATACTTCATCATTTTCATAGATGATTACTCATGATACATGTATCTCTACATGCTTTATCATAAAAGTGAAGCATTAGAAGCCTTTAAGGTTTTCAAGGCTGAAGTAGAGAAATAATGCGGTAAGCAAATAAAGATTGTGAGAACAGGTAGAGATGGTGAGTATTATGGTAGATACACAGAAGATGAACAAGCACGTGGTCCATTTGCGAAGTTTCTTCAAGACAACGGTATAGTTGCCCAATACACCATGTCAGGCATGCCTGATCAGAATGGTGTTGCAGAAAGAAGAAATCGAACTTTAATGGACATGGTGCGAAGTATGCTTAGAAGCTCTAAGCTACCTAAGTTTTTATGGGTTGATGCTCTTAAGATGGCTGTGTATATATTAAACCGTGTTCTAACCAAGGCTGTCTCAAAGACACCTTTTGAGTTATTAAAAGGTTAGAAACCGAGTTTGCGACATATACGCGTATGGGGATGCCCGTCTGAAGTGAAAGTTTATAATCCTCAAGAAAAGAAACTGGACCCAAGGACTATTAGTGGGTATTTCATTGGATATGCCGAAAAGTCTAAAGGTTACAGATTCTATTGTCCATCTAATAACACTAGAATTATGGAATCAAGAAATGCAAAATTTCTTGAGAACGACTCAATTAGTGGGAGTGATCTGTCTCGGGATTCAATACCCGTAGATCAACCATCCACTTCAAGTGAAAGATTGGTTATCATATATAATACCTCTCAAGCTCAATCGGGTGTTGAACAACCAATCAATAAAGTTCCACAAGCTGCTGAAAACACTCCAATAAATCAAGTTGTTCAAGAAATTCAGAAATTATTGAATAACCAGTTGAATAACATGATCCACAAGAGAATGTTGATTCAACATTAAGAATATATATTAGAGAAAGAAAATCAGCAATTTCTAGTGACTATTTTGTGTATTTACAATAATCTGACTGTAATGTTGGAGCTGAAAATGACCTTGAGTCATTTTCAAGTGCCATGAGCTGCAATGAGTCACAATTATGGTATGATGATATGAAGGATGAGATGAATTCTATGAAGAGCAACAAAGTTGAGATCTTGTACCGTTGCCTGATGGTGTAAAAGCCATTGGATGTAAATGGGTCTTCAAAACAAAAAATGACTCAAAAGGCAACATAGAAAGATATAAAGCAAGACTCGTTGCTAAAGGATTCACTCAGCGAGAAGGAATCGATTACACTAAGACTTTTAGTCTAGTATCTAAGAAAGATTCCTTGGGCATTTTGTTAGCATTAGTAGCTCAATTTGACCTTGAGTTACAATAGATGGATATGAAAACTGTCTTTCTTAATGGTAATCTAGAGGAAGAGGTATACATGAAACAACCTAAAGGATTTTCCTTTAGTGATGGTGATCACTTTGTTTGTAAGTTAAAGAAATCCATATATGGATTGAAACAAGCCTCCCGACAGTGGTATTTAAAGTTCCATGAAGTTATCTCTTCATTTGGTTTTGTTGAGAATATCATGGATCAATGTATATACCAGAAGGTCAGTGGGAGTAAAATTTGTTTCCTTATCTTATATGTGGATGACATTTTACTTGTAACAAATGACAGGGGTATGCTACATGAGGTGAAACAATTTCTTTCTAAAAACTTTGATATGAAAGATATGGGTGATGCAGCTTATATCATTTGCATTAAGATTCATCGTGATAGACATAAAGGTGTCTTAGGTCTATCTCAAGAAACTTATATCAACAAAGTTTTAGAAAGATTTCGGATAAAAGATTGTTCACCTAGTGTTGCTCCTATCGTGAAGGGTGATAAGTTCAATTTGAACCAATGCATGAAGAATGAATTTGAGAAGGAGAAAATGAGAAACATTCCATATGCTTCTGCTATTGGAAGCCTGATGTATGCTCAAGTCTGTACAAGACCTGACATTGCATTTGCCGTTGAGATGTTGGAAAAATATCAGAGTAATCCAAGTATAGACCACTGAAAAGATGCAAAGAAGGTTTTGAGATACCTTAAAGGGACAAAAGAATACATGCTTACATATAGACGATCTGACCATTTGGAGGTGATTGACTACTCCGATTCAGACTTTGCTGGTTGTGTTGATTCACGTAAATCAACATCAGGTTACATATTTATGTTTACCGGCAGAGCTATATCTTGGAGGAGCATTAAGAAGACTTTAACTTCTATTTCCACTATGGAGGCCGAGTTCGTTTCATGTTTTGAGGCTATCTCACATGGAATATGGTTAAAGATTTTCATTTCTGGTCTTAGACTTGTGGACTCAATCTCTAGGCCATTAAGGATATATTGTGACAATTTAGCTGCTGTCTTTATGGCTAAGAACAACAAAAGTAGAAGTCGAAGTAAACACATCGACATTAAGTATATAGCCATAAGGGAACGTGTTAAGGAAAAGAAAGTGGTCATTGAGCACATTAACACTGAGTAGATGTTAGCTGATCCTTTAACTAAGGGCATTCCACCACATAAATATAAGGATCATGTTATCACTATGGGACTTGTTCTTACTTTATAATTTTTTATTGTATGAACAATTCTGTTGAAACTCTAATAAAGTTTGATATTTCTCATTTATGTTGTGTACACATTAAGTTTATTGTTTCGAGAAATATCACTAAAGTTTGGACCTAGAATAAACATTGAGTTTATTCATTAAGTATATGGACTAAAACGTTAAAACTTAATGTATTGTGATACATGGAAGATATAACTCAATCATGAGAGGAAATGTCGCTATGATTCATACATTATGTTTTAACTTTAAGTTTTCATGGACAACACGAACCAAGTGGGAGAATGTTGGTTTTCCCACGTTTGGGTTATGGTTCATGTGAACCGTTCCCATACATGTTCACATTTCACAATCCATGTTTCTTCAATCCACAATCCATTTGCATGGTTGAGTATGATAACTCATTTACATGGAGGTATTTATTTTGATCCTTTTTCGCTGCGTTTATGCTCGTTTAATGCTTACAGGATCAAGTATGATAACTCATTTTTCGGATCAGAGTTTGGACAATAAAAAATCTAACTCAACTCACTCTGTTGTCATTCCTATACACATTTTTTTTGATCCTAAATGAAGAGATTTTCAAAAAAAAATCATTCTAAAAGTGAAAAAAAAAGAAGTTTAAGAAATCATTTGAGAAAAAAATAATGGAGTTTCATCGAGTGCAAATCTCCTCTCATCAAACGTAGATGATATTGCGACTCTCATGAGTTCAAAGCATCTTCTAAATCAAATAAACTAAATTTATATTATTTGATGTGTTATAATGTTCATTTGATAAATTATTTTTAGAATTTAAGATTATGAATTTTAAATTTAAATAAATACTTTTTACTTAAATTTGAAAATTATTTTTTCAAAACTAAAATAAAATTTTAAAATATAATTTAGACTTTTAAAAAATAAGAATCGAGTTTTATAAAAAGAAAATCATCATTTAAAGGTTAAGTTTGAAAGCTTAACAAAAGAAAATAAAATTATCTTTTTATAAAACTCGATTTTCTTTAAATGAAATTATCATTTAAAAAATATGATTAGATAAATATGATGTAACCCTTAAAATTTACCTAAATTTCTTAGATTAAAAGTTAGGGTTTACGTTACTGAAACTTGATTTGCAAGTTAGGGTTTTTATAAAATTAATATAATTTTTGAATAAATTATTAAATAATTAATAATTTTAAATACTAAAAAATTAAACATTTTAAATAACTAAGTTCAACCCAAAAGTTATCAAATAAATCCAGACTCCAAAGTTTATTACAAAATAATAATAAAATATCCGAAATTAAACATAGTTTCTGAAATAACATTAATAATCTGAATACTAAAAAACAAACGTAATAAATCTGAAAACAGGATCCTCCAAGTACCGAATGAAGCCTAGGTTTGAGATCTGTAATAGGAAACTGAGAGGGTATATGCTAGGGAGCCTAGTGTGTCTCTAGTGTGCAGATAAACAAGATCAGATAACAGAGCAGAGCATATGATATAATGTATGCATGAATGCAACCAACACCGAACACGATCAGAAGATTAGGTTCTCCTGAACCACTCTAACTCTATCACACCAACAGAAGTGGAAAATCGACCCAGAGGTGGAGCCACTAAACAAAAATGGTATCTCGACCTGTAGATGGAGCCATTAATCAGAAGTGATAAATCACTAACTTCCCCATACAGAAAATCTAACTAGATGTAAAATTACGAGCAGATGCAAAATCAGAATGCATGCCTTATATTCTAATAGGAGGCATGTATGGTAAATTCAGGATAAGAAATGTGATTACAGGATGATGCATAATCATACGGTGTTTAACAGAAACTGAACACACTAAATAACAAAATTAATAGAAGAGAGTATACTTCAAGCCGAAGACTCAACATCGAGAGTGACGTCTACTGTACTCAGCTCTACCACTAGATCGAGCGGGTGTAGAGTCTACGAATAACAATAATGTCAGACACACTACTACACCACCGATAGATAAGTATACGTAACAAAAATAATACAAAACTCACGTGCGGGTCCCGAAGACTGATAAACAAGAGGTCGTCCAGGAGGAGAAGGAGACAATTACTCGGGATCGTAATCTACGTCACCTGAACCAAACAGAAACTAATTTAGAATCTAAAACAGAAAACTTCTAGATAATAAATCGAATTTAAAAGCCCTAAAAATGATAGTTCGGGTTCGAATTTCGAAAAATGGACAATACCATTGAACTTAAGATGTTAAAAAACATAAGGTGGAATCGAGTCAGAAAAAGTCAACATTGACGTCAGTAGATGACGTTAGTAGTGATATTAGTAGATGACGTCAGTGGGGCACGGGTCAAGTCGGTCGGGTCAGATTTCGGGTCAGTCAGGTCAGGTTTCGGGTGGGGTCAGTCATGGGTCGGGACAAATTTTCCCCAGATTTTCCTAAAAAATTTGGAAAATCTAGATTCTTCCCGGGCCCTATTTGATCAATTTTTGATGCTTCTCCCCCTCTAAATCGATCTAAAACACAATTGGAACTCCTTTAAACCATAAAAATCAAATTAAAAGCAACACAAACTCTCCCTTAAAAACCGAATCAAAACTTAACAACCAAACCCCATTCATATTCGATCAACACCATGACAGAGATACACACCAGAAATTCTAAACTAAAAGACACAAGAAGAAAGGTGGAATGCTTACCAAACACCTACAACAACACAGGAATCAAATGCCACAAAAGATGATTATTCGAAAGAACATAGATGGAGGAACCAACCAAGCACACCAACTGATTAGAAACAAGAACAATAGAGGATGAAAAGGGTATATTTCGGTTTGATTTTCACAAATTAAAATCAAATACTCCAAAAGTAAACATGATTAAATGAAGAAATTAAATCTCCAATTAACTCAGAAACGGGAAAGGAGGAAAAAAACGTTACCAGAGAGAAATGGTGATATTACCCAATAAGGGTCTAGACATTTTAGAAATTAAAAATTGTGCTCAAAACTTTCAGATTTTGCAATTAGGTCACAAAAAAATCCCCAAATCCTAGGGTTCGAATTAGGGATTTTGATTTGAATTAGGGTTCAAATTAGGGAAGATTTTGGAGTGTGACAACTCCCCCCTTACAGAAATTTCATCCTCAAAATTTACTTGGATCAAAAAGATGCGGATACTGAGCTTTGATAACAGATTTGGGCTCTCACGTAGCCTCATCATGACCGCGATTATGAAAAGAACCTTAACCATCTTAATGGTTTTCCTCCGAAGGACTTTCTTGTCCTGGGCAATGATCTTTACGGGTTCCTCCTCATAACATAGATTTAGACGGATCTTAAAATCCTCAACTGACAGAACATGAGATGGATCAGCTCGATAACGTCTCAATATAGAAATATGGAAAACATCGTGGATACGCTTAAGCTCTGGTGGTAACTCAAGTTGATAAGCTACAGGTCCAACACGTCTGATAATACGGTAGGGTCCGATATAACGGGGACTGAGTTTACCCTTATGGCCAAAACGGAGTACCTTCTTCCACGGAGATACTTTCAGAAAAACCTCATCACCAACCTCAAACTTAAGATCCTTACGCCTCAAATCCGCGTAGAATTTTTGTCTATCAAAAGCGGCCTTAAGCCGATCCTGAATCAACCTGACAGTCTCGTCAGCCTCATATACAAGATATGGTCCCAATAATCGATGCTCATTAAGCTCAGTCCAACCAATAGGGGTACGACACTTACGCCCATACAGAGTCTCATAAGGTGCCATCTTAATACTAGCCTGTAACTGTTATTATACGCGAACTCTGCCAACGGTAAGAAATCCTCCCAACTACCTCTAAAATCTAGAATACATCCTCTTAACATATCCTCGAGGATCTGAATCACACGCTCAGACTGACCATCTATCTGAGGCTGATAAACAGTGCTGAAGTTCAAACGAGTACCCAGAGTAAAATGCAGAGAACCCCAGAACTTAGACGTAAACCTCGGATCTCGATCAGAAATAATAGACAGAGGTACCCTATACAACCGAAAAATCTCAGAGATGTACAACCGAGCTAACTTACTCAGAGGATAAGTAGTTCTGACTAGATTAAACTGCACAGACTTGGTCAATCGATCCACGATGACCCAAACAGAATCCTTCTTTGATGGAGTCAAAGGTAACCCACTGATAAAATCCATAGTCACACGCTCTCATTTCAACTGAGGAATCTCAATATGCTTAAGGAGTCTAGACGGACGCTGATGATCTGCTTTAACTTTCTGGCAAGTTAAGCACTTAGACACAAAACTGACAACGTCTCGCTTGAGACCTTTCTACTAATATTTCTCCCGGAGATTCTTATACATCTTATCACCACCAGGATGCATAAAATAAGGACTATCATGGACTTCTCATAGAATAACTTGTTCAGCTCAAAGTTCCTTGGAACACAGTATCGGCCCCGGAAACATAAATCTCCATACTAGTCAAAATGAGAAATCTTGAGATATACCTTCCTTGACTTCTGTAATACGATGAGCCAAGAATGGATCATTGGTCTGCTTAGCCTGAATCTCAGATATCAGAGTAGGGACAATACGGAGCTCTACTAACAAACTGCCATCCTCAAACAAACTCAACCAAGCAAACAGAGCTCTAGATCTGAAATGACGTTGTGACTCAAAGCATCTGTAACGACATTAGACTTACCAGGATGATATTCAATCTCATAGTCATAATCTTTCAGAAGCTCCAACCAACGTTGCTGTCTCAGATTAAGCTCTTTCTGAGTGAGAAGATACTTCAGACTCTTATGATCTGTGAAGATAAAACATTTCTCTTCATAGAGATAGTGTCTCTAGATTTTCAAAGCAAAGACCACTGTTGCTAACTCTAGATCATGGGTAGGATAGTTACACTCATGCAGTTTTAACTATCGAGAAGCATAAGCCACTACCTTCCCATCTTGCATTAGAACACATCCATGATAGCCTCAAACCAAATCGTTGTATGAAGCATCACTATAAACTGTATAGGGTTTCCCCGACTCTGGCTGTGTCAGAACTAGTGCTTTTGTCAAAACAGATTTGAGTTTCTCAAAACTCTCATGCTGAGTCTCAGAACAGATAAACGGAACATCTTTCCTCAGAAGCTTAGTTAACGGAGCGGCTATATATGAAAAACCCTTTACAAACCTCCGGTAATAACCAGTCAATCCCAAAAAACTACAAACTTCCACATTCTTAGGTTGTTTCCAATATATTATAGCTTCAATTTTCTTCGGTCAACCTGAATACCCTTAGCTAAAACAACATGTCCCAAAAATACAACCTCAGATAACCAGAACTCACATTTGTTGAACTTTTCATAGAGTTGTTTCTCTCTCAGAGTCTGCAATACAATACAGAGATGCTGCTCATGCTCATCCTCAGAATTAGAATAAACCAGGATATCGTCTATGAAGACCACAACAAACTGATCCAGATAGGGTTGAAACACCCTATTCATCATGTCCATGAACGCTATAGGAGCATTTGTAAGACCGAAAGGCATTACCAAAAACTCATAGTGACCATATCGAGTTTGGAAAGCTGTTTTGAAAACACCAGAGTCCTTAACCTCGAGTTGGTAATGACCAGATCTTAGGTCTATCTTAGAAAACATAGAAGATCCTCGGAACTGGTCAAACATATCATCTATATGGGGAAGAGGGTACTTGTTCTTGACAGTCAGCTTGTTCAACTTCTGGTAATCAATGCACAGACGTAGAGACCCATCCTTCTTTTTAACAAACAGAACAGGGGCTCCCCACGGAGAAACTTTGGGTCGTATGAAACCTCTATCCAGAAGTTCTTGTAACTGAACTTTAAGCTTCTTAAGCTCTTTCAGACCCATCTGATACGGTGCCATAGACACTAAAGTAGTCCCAGGATACAACTCAATATCGAACTCCACCTCCTCACACTTAGGGGTACACCCAGTAACTCTTCTGGAAAAACATCTGTAAACTCACACACAAATATAATCTTATCCATCCCAGAATCATATTGCCTAGGATTAAGAATGTAGGCAAGATAAGCCACAGATCCTTTTCTGATCATCTTTTCAGCTTTTAGAGTAGAAATAACGTTGGATAGAAAACATCTACGTTCACCGATAAGAGTCACCTCACAGTCATTAGAAGTCCTCAAAGTTGCCCTCTTACGCTCACAATCCAGAGTAACATGGTGAGTTAACAACCAATCCATACCTAGAATCAAGTCAACCTCTCCAAACGATAACTCCATCAGATTAGCTTGAAATATTTCCCATTGGACCTCAAGAGGAAAATCTTTATACACCTTGATAACCTCCACAGGGTTACCTACAGGACTATAAACAGAAATAGAACTACCAGTATCCTCTACAGGAATTTCCAAATACCCCGATAAAGAGCTAAAAACATATGAATGTGTAGACCCATTATCAAGGAGTGCGAAAAAGAAAATAGCATGAATAGAAAAGGTACCAGAAATGACGTCTGGCTCATATCGGTTATCTTGCCTCCTTGTAGCATAAACTAACCCGGGTTGAGATCCTCCTGATCTTGCAGATCCTCTGAAACTAGGTCTGCCTCTACTACTGGTACCAGATATGGCAGGTCTACCCTGACCTCTTTCCCTTGCAGGGATATGAACTGATGCTTGAGATTGCCCCAAAGTATACCCAGACTATGGAGACACTGGACAATCTCGAAGACGGTGATCATAAGAACCGCAACGGAAGTAGGCTCCACTCCACATACGATACTCTCCTGAGTGTCACTTCCTGCAAAACAAGCACTAAGGCAACGCTCGGGTACTAGTGGATCCAACTCCACTAGCAGTAGGAAAAACTGACACTGTTGGTCTAGATCGTGAAGAACTCTGAGTCTCAAACTCATCACGACCCCTCTTCATAGACTGAAAACCCTGACTGTGTTGTGCAGGTGACGCAAGCTGTCGTTTAGATTTATCTTAGCCCTGAGATTCTAGCTGAACCCTTAAAATCTCGTTACGCTCAGCTATCCTAGTACACCGAGTGATCATCTTATATTCCGTATCATGGTGAGTGACAACTATAATCTTCAATGGTACCCGGAGTCACTTCAGAAAATGGTTACAATTCTATTTCTCAGTCAAAACAATACTAAGAGCATAATGGAGCAATCGCAAAAACTCTATCTCGTAGTCATTCACTGACATATCATTCTGTTATAGGTTTAGAAAGGTATCTCGACACTGGGCCAGATACTCGGGTCTAACATATTTATCCTCGAAAGCCTATATGGAAAACTCTCAACTGATCTTCTCCGAAGCAGTAACTCTCTCCTCGACCTTCCACATGTTTACGACCTCCCCTGAAGCAAGGATAGGGCTACCCTCAGTTTCCTATCTGAAGGTAACTACATCTCCACAAATAGTCGCTAAATCTTCTTCAGCCAGTACTCTGCATCAGTTGGGTCTGTACTGGTCTTACCATCGAATATAATCATCTCAGTAGCTAAAAACTCGGTAGAAATGGGTTTCCTAGCACCCTCATTCTATCAAAGATAACGGAGCAGCTCTCTCTGCATGGTGACAAAATCCAATCCGATAGTCTCACTGTCCTAGAAAGAAACGACCCCTCACTCTGGATCGACTGATCAACCTTGGCTTGCTGAGCCTCGGTTTGAATCTCTAGTAAATCCTCTCATCATATATCTTGGGCCAAAATTTGATCCTGTGACGGGTCCATAGGAGGCGGGACATCACTAGCAGAAACAAAAGAACGACATCGACCACGGCCTCGACCACGACCTCCCCAGTCGCTAAACGTGTAATCCTACGAGGTGGCATAGTAGAGTATCTACAGAATAATATAGAAATAATCCTATGTTAGAACTGGTACTTGGAGTAACATTCAATATATTTCAGAGATTTTCAAAATCGAGTCAAATCAAAAATCTAGATTTATCAATCAGATTTACAAAATTATTTTTAGATCAAAAATCATTTTGGACTTCACAGTCTGAGGGTTGGCTCTGATACCATTAAATGTAACCCTTAAAATTTACCTAATTTCTTATATTAAAAGTTAGGGTTTACGTTATTGAAACTTGATTTGCAAGTTAGAGTTCTTATAAAATTAATATAATTTTTCGATATATTATTAAATAATTAATAATTTTTAATAATTAAAAATTAAACATTTTAAATAACTAAGTTCAACCTACAAATTATCAAATAAATCCAGATTTCAAAGTTTATTACAAAATAATAATAAAATATCCAAAATTAAACATAGTTTATGAAATAACATTAATAATCTAAATACTGAAAAACATACGTAATAAATCTGAAAACAAGATCCTCCAAGTACTGAATGAAGCCTAGGTTTGAGATTTGTAACAGGAAATTGAGAAGGTGTAAGCTAGGGAGCTTAGTGTGTCTCTAGTGTGCAGATAAACAGGATCAAATAACAGAGCAGAGTATATGCTATAAAGTATGCATGAATGCACCCAACACCCAACACTGAACACTATCAAAAGAGTAGGTTTCCCTGAACCACTCTATCTCCATCACACCAACAGAAGTGAAAAATCGACCCGGAGGTGGAGCCACTAAACAGAAGTTATATCTCGACCCGTAGATGGAGCCAGTAATCAGAAGTGGTAAATCACTAACTTCCCCGTACAAAAAATCAAACCAGATACATAATTATGAGCAGATGCAAAATCAGAATGCATGCCTTATATTCTAACAGGAAGCTTGCAAGGTAAACTCAAGATCAAAAATTTAATCATACGATGATGCATGATCATACGGTGTTTAAGAGAAACTGAACACGCTAAATAACAGAATTAGCAGAAGAGAACACACCCGAGGCAGAAGACTCAACGTCGAGATTTACGTCTACTGGACTCAGCTTTACCACTAGATCGAGCGGGTGTAAAGTCTACGAATAACAATAATGTCAGACACACTACTGTGCCACTAACAGACAAGTATACGTAACAAAAATAATACAAAACTCATGTGCGGGTCCCGAAGACTGATAAACAAGAGGTCTTCCAGGATCAGGAGGAGGTAATTGCTCGGGATCGAAATCTACGTCACCTGAACTAAATAGAAACTGATTTAGAATCTAAAACAGAAAACTTCTAGATAACAAATCGAACTTAAAAGCCCTAAAAACGATACTTCGGATTCGAATTTTGAAAAACAGACTGCTCCATCGAACTCAGGATGTCGAAAAACATAAAGTGGAGCTGAGTCAAAAAGTCAACGCTAACGTTAGCAGATGATGTCAACATGACTTCAGCGGGTCACGGGTCGGGTCAATCGGGTCGAATTTCATGTCGGTCAGGTCGGGTTTTGGATCAGGTCGGGATAAATTTTCCCTAGATTCTTCCCAAACCCTATTTGACTAATTTTTGATGCTTATCCCCCTCTGTATCTATCTTAAACACAATCGGAACTTCTTTAAACCATAAAAATCAAATTAAAAACAACACAAACTCTCCCTTAAAACCAAATCAAAACTTAACCACCTAATCCCCATTCATATTCGATCAACACCATGACAAAGATATACACCAGAAATTCGAAACTAAAAGACACAAGAAGAAAGGTGGAATGCTTACCAAACACCTACCACAACACAAGAATCAAATACCACGAAAGATGATGATTCGAAACAACAGAGATGGAGGAACCAACCAAGCACACCAACTGATTTGAAGCAAGAACAACAGAGGATGAAAAAGGTATATTTCGGTTTGATTTTCACAAATGAAAATCAAATACTCCAAAAATAAACAGGATTAAATTGAGAAATTAAATCTCCAATTAACTCAGAAACGAGAAAGGAGGAAAAAAACCTTACCAGAGAGAAATGTTGATATTACCCAATAAGGGTCTAGATATTTCAGAAATTAAAAATTGAGCTTAAAACTTTTAGATTTTGCATTTAGGTCACAGAAAAATCTACAATTCCTAGGGTTCGAATTAGGGATTTTGATTTGAATTAGGGTTCAAATTGGGAAAAATTTTGGAGTGTGACATATGAGTTCCTAAAACAGTTAAGGACATTGAAACAAATATCAAAAGATCAAAAGTAATTTGATAATCATTAATATTTAATTTTTTAACTAATTTAATAATAATTAATATTTAAAATTTAATTTGATAATATTTATTGAGTATTCTTAAGATATATTTTAAGCAAAAAATATTTTAAAAATTATATTAACTTAAAAATATATACTTAATAAGTTTTTAAAAGATTTTTGATATGTTGAAAATGCTTTCAAATACCCAAAGTATCAAAAATAGATCAGGTGTACCGATACACTAATAAGCAGAGGATATTGTCGCTGCCGAGACAGTGTCTGCAGTACTATCGAGGCAGTGCAGTGCAATTGCATTGGGACAAGAAGTAGATCAATCGAATCCACAATACGACACAACTGGATCCTACCCCTCACTCTCTCATAATTGTTATTACCTTAGTTAGCTTAGTTTATTAGTTAATTCACTATCAAATTAAATTATGTTTTTACTTTTCTTTTACAGAAGCAAGAAGACCAAAGGAAACATATTAAGTATATCAATCCCTGTGGAGACGATATTCGATAAATGCTTATCACTTTATTACTTGATGACGTGTTCACTTGCACTTAATTGCGTATCTTTTAGCACGCATCATTTGTGATTGAATTAAATAATAAAAACTAAATAAAGATAGAAAAATAAGATAAAGAAAGTGGCCAGGATCCAATTGTGTTGTATAGTGGATTTAATCAACTCGTTTCTGTCCAATGCAATTGTACAATACTGCCTCGGTAGTACTACAAATTACGGTCTTGACAGTGAAGATACTCACTCGTTGCGGCAATCTCTTACTCTTGGGAATACTTTATCAAAGTTCAGCAAAGTGTCCGTTAGTGCCTTAGCCTATCTCTAAGTCAAAGTACTATTGATGATCAGTCCTTGATGATACCTCTCGACGTGAATCAATTATAATCACCAACCAATCCCACACTTCTTTTAGCCGCTGAAACTCTTAACCTATCTCTAGGCCGAGTTAGTATTTCCCGATTAAAACACCGTACTTATTCCTTTCGTGAATCCAACTCTCTCGATATTAGATAAATGGATTACTTACAAACTTCTCTCTCGAGCTTGAATGCAAGAACAAGGAACGATAAAGAATAAGCAAACTTCGATATTTTATTATATTGGAAACGAGAAATAAAGTTTGACTTCCTCACACTAATATTTTACGACCTTCACCTAAGCCTAAACAAAATTAGAACATAATGTAGAAGAAAAGAAAAGCTAAAAGATGAAATCTAAGCTCTCTAATTCTATGAATTGCTCGAATACCCTTTTCCTTGGACGGCTTGGTCTTATATAGGCTTGACCTAGGGAAAACATTTCTGTTAGGCTTGGAGTGGCTCGATGCACAACCGATTAACTTGCCAATTTGATGTAGAAAGAACACCTTAGGTGGTTAGTTGTGGAAGCAAAAAGATAAGAGTTGAACAAAAGGATTTTAGAGTGGTTCGACCTTCGAACAAGCACCTACATCCACTACCTTAGCTTCTTACTAAGGATTTCCAAATTCACTAAGAATTTCAACCTTTTAAGGAAAAAGAGATAACCTTACAATCCTAGATTCACAACCCAAATCTAGCATCCAAAGTTCACAACCAAACTTTGGGAATTCACTCAAACAAGAAAACTTAGCAAACTTGAATCCTTCTAATAAGGTTAATGTTTGCAACTAAGCACTCACCCAAATCCTAATTACACTTGAGAATATATTGACAATTAAGCTCACAAGTGTTTGTCTACCTAAATAATAGGAAATTAAGCACTAAGACAATTTCTTGATCATAATGTTGTTACGAGTGAAGCATTAGTCTTCTCTTGATACTTGAGGCTTCCTTTTATCATCCCAAATGAGCTTTTAGCCGTTTATGACCGTTGGGGATGTTTTGGAGCCGTTTGGAGCTGATTACAAGGCATATTTCTGTTTCTGGTACAGGTGGTATCGATACCGCTTGAACTGGTATCAAAACACCCTCTTTGAGAAATAGCTGTTGACCTGCATTTAAGAACTGGTATCGATACTGATATCGATACCGCTCCTAGCCGTTGGGTTTTTTATAAAATCATTTTAACCGTTGGGAGTATTTTGAAACAGGGTTCGAACCTGAGCATCATAGTGGCAAAAAGGTATCGATACTAGTATCGATACCACTGTGGTTTTGCCTTTGAAACCATGGTATTGAAGAACAGGTATCGAAACACCTTAAGGGTGTATCGAAACACCTAGGTTAAAAACACTTATTTGGTTTCTTTAAATCATTTAAAACATATTTAAAATCACTCAAAAACATCTTAAATATATTTTCAAGTAGTTTGAACATAAGAATCATTTTTGAAATCTTTTCAAATTAGTCCAAAACTATTTTTCAATTATTATATCAAAACATTAGTTCTACAATTTCCTAAGTAGAATACAACTTGGAGTAGGGAACAAGTCATGTACATAAATCAAATATTTCCAAGTTTGTTCCTTCTAGAAGGCTTTCCTGCATGGCCTTGTCTTTGGGCTTTTCACGTGCTTATCCAGATCTGGTCCTTGGGCTCCTTGTCCAACAATGTTCTCCTTATTTTTCTCTTTAGTTTGTCTTCCATATTACTACTTGTCCTCTGCTGCTGCCTCGACATCAGGTCCTGCCTCAGCCTTAGATGCTGCCGCGACAATACTCCCTCTTGAACAGATATAAAAATGCAGTAAAGTATGTTTTTTCTATAAATATTATCTTTAACAACAAAATCCCTAAATATATCATGTTAAGTATATGCATTGGTGCAAGTAGGTGTAGAATTGATGATCAATGCCCATGAAAAGTGTAGAAATTGATAGTGAGTTAAGCACTTATCATTAATAAAATCGGTTTTCTTGATAAAATTTTCATTATTTTCTTGATTTTTGTTCAAAGGTTTTACATGTCTATTTTGATGCCTAAATACATGAATCTTGAAGTTATTAGATTTAATTAAGTTGGTTTTTAAGTATCTAATCCCGTACATAAGGTTTAAGGTGTGTTTGGAGAGGTTTTCAGTGAGTTTCGGTTAGGTTTTATGGTGTTTTTAGGGGTTGTCATGCATTGGTCCGACTTGAGGGATGTTTGGATATGCTTTAATTCATTAAAATCTCTGGTTTTGATGCTTGAATTAGGTCAAGAGGTAGAGGAACAAGTTTGAGAGAGACTGAAAAGTTGAACCGCATTTCCGGGTGACTTGTCGAGCAAGTTTCGGTAAATTAGTGAGTAGATCATGACGGCTGCCAATTTGGCATGGTTTTAAATATTTTTTCAAAGGTTTGGGGGTTTAGAGAAGGTGTGTAAAACCTCCCTATACTCGTAAGTAAGTTTTAAGTATTGCTATCTTAAAGGTTCCCATATTAGCCTTGTTTTTACAACGTTATTTGTCATACTCTTATTGTGTTGCGCAATGTGAATATGCATGTATATATATGCTCATGAGACTGTTATTAAATAGATTTTATATGCATTCAATGATCCCACGATTTTGTTTTAAAAAATAAGATAAAAGTGGTTTTATCGGTTTTGCAAGTAATACGTGAAAAGTGAGATATATGTGATTTGAATTATGTTTTGAATTAAGTTTTGAAAATTGATTTTTGATAATATATTGGCTAGTTATTTGATGAACCTTATAGGATAACTTAATAGATCAATAGGTTTTAAAGTTCACTATAAACATTTAAAAGTCGTACATGTATAAATTCCTTGTGTTTTGTATTTCGGCTTTTATTCAAATACTTTGTGATGGGAGTGGTACTGTCACATACGGGTTGATCGGAGTGGTACTGTCACTGGACACCAAGGTAAGATAATTCATGTTGAGAGTGGTATCAATATGCGCATGCTCTAAGAGTGGTACTTACATGCGGTTGCTTATTTATCCTAACGATTTGGAGTGGTACAAATTGGATCACTAGCACCAATATATGTTTTTACTTTTCTAAGGTAAGTGTCATGGTTTTCACTTGATTGCATATGGTATTATGCATGCGAGGTTTTATGCACTGGTATGTATGTGATTTGAGCATTGCTATGTTGTTAGTATGTAAGACTTAAGCTTTGTGCATTGAGGTGAACGTGTAAGCATTTTATATGAGTAGAATGTAAGACATTTGTTTTAGTTTTTAAAGCATGTGATTACAAATTGGTTTTTACTAAAATTTAATGATGGCGTTGTTAGCCTTGGTTTGATGATACTTACTGAGTTTTAAAAGTGGCATTGTTAGCCATGTGTGTTTTGTTTTATAAAGAGCATGACATGTTTTTAAATTGATAAAATTGATTTAATATGGGTTGCATTGCAAGGTGTTTTTATACTTGTTTTTTTCACTCACTAAGCTTATGCTTACCCTCTCAATTATCTTGAAATGCAGAGTATTTAGTGTGGAGGCAGTAAAGAGAAGCAAGGATCTAGGTAACCGTCAAGTGAATACTCAAGTACGTCTTTATAACATTAGTAGTAGTGAGAGAGCAATGGGGATGTGTTATCATATTGTGAATAATGCATATGCTTTTGAGACTTGAAATAGTTATATACTTATACATATTTGATGAATATCAAAGTTGATGTTAGCTCGTGACTTTGATTAAATTGCCCATTGATATTCCTTTAGTATTAATATAGTTATTTTGAAGTTTGATTCTTAATATCCCTATATTTGAATTTGGTGTTGTTGATAATGAAGCATTACTATTTATGTGTCGAACCTATGATGTTGTATTTTGGTTGGAATGCATTAGAATTAATGTTGAGTATATTGATGTGGTTCTTCTGTGTGTCTATAAGATTGTTGATGTTAAAGTATACTCTTAGGAGTTGAATATATTGTTGCTAACTAGTGTGAATTGCATCTAGGTAATATGTCATGATATGTGCTTAAAGTGTTTTTAGATGAATTTGCATATAAAGAATGTCATGAAACCTTTGGATGCTGAAAATAGTCTTAAACTTTGAGCATGCAATAAAATGACTTGTAGATATTATTTTAAACTAAAAATTTACATATAAGCATGAAAAATACTTAATTAAATATTGATAACCTTAGTTTCATGATTAGGGCATAAAATTTTAGAAATTATGATTAGGTCCCTAAAAGTTGTTCGATTAAATTAGGGTTCGTTTCTCTTTAGTTTCTACTGGAATTGAACTTAGTCCTTGCATTAAAATGTAGGATCTAATTAAAGCAATTAGAAAACATAAAATGAAAATTTTAATTTTTTAGGGTTGTTTATAAGGGTAAGTCTCCGAATTAGCCTCAGTACTCCCCGTGTAGCTCATTCGAGTTGGGTGGCGTCTAGACTGGGTCGAGGGGGTTACTTTTAGTGGTATCAGAGCTTAGGTTTATGAAACCTTTTGGAAAGTTTTGTTTAGCATGTTGTAGAGTTAAATTTGTTTTAAATATTTCTTATGTACAGTGATTGTTTGAAAATTTTATGTTATTGTATGAGATGCACGGTTTTCACTATATATGATTGATTTATGTTGTGATATAGTAAGTTAAGGCCTTGTTTGATGAGCACGGTGTGTGCAAACATGATTAAATTTTAATGTGCTTGGATTTGCTATATATGAAGCTATCGATAAAACATGATATGCTAGGGTGTTTACAAGCATGATTAAATTTTGTTGTGTTTTGATGTTTCCATATGAATTGTTGTCTGTAAGCATGATGGAATCTTGTTGATTTATTATGACATTAGTTATATGTAAATGTGAATATGTCCGTGAGTTGCTTGACTAAGTGATATGTGACATAGACTACTTTTTTAACCATGTTTTAAAGATATCTTGTATATGAAATTTATAAAAGTAAAATATGTTTAGATTTTAAATGTTGCATACATTGCTGTCAATTGGTCTTAAAAATGATTTATAAGTTGAACATCTCATGAAATTTGTGGTTTTTGATATTCCATGTAGTATAGTAAACTAGTTTAAATTTGCATTGGTTAATGCATGAGACTTTGAGGTGATTTTATATGATGCTTAATACATGTTGTGGAAAATACACTTGTTGCATGGTTATATGTTCTTGATGCTAATCATAGTTCACGATTGTTCTATGTGATGATTAAGTATATATTATTGAGGTTTATTTTGGGGTACCATTTCTCTAACTACTACTAGGAAATTGTTTTATATTATACTTGAGCTACTTGAAACTTGTTTCGCGCTGGCCTTACAAGTTTTGCAAAATGTTTTTGCATGTTAAAATTGTTTTTCTATTATATTGTGCTTGATATGGGACCAAAAAGAAAGCTAAAACTTGGTAATAGAGGAGTTGTAGGGATCAGAAAGAATAAATAGATTTGTGTTGTGTTGTTGTCTTGTGATATCCGATCTTAAGTTGACTGGGTACTCAATTGTGTTTGAGAGTAAAGTGGTTTTGAATTAGTTTAGTCTGAAAATTTGTTGTACTGGCGAGTAGTAGGTGACTACATCACTGATGGCGCCTTTGGGAGTATCAAAGTGTTTTATGTAAAAGATGAATCGAATGTGTTGGAAACGTTCAGGTTATGGAGTGGTTGTGTACTCTTAAGTTCTAACTTTTTATGGTTTGGAAAGTTGAAGAGGTAGAAAGTTAAAGTTCCAGAGTTAAGGATGTTGTTTGTGAGTATGGACAATAATCATATATATCATAAGAGCACTTATACGCATATACATTATACATCTTAGGACATGTATGCATTCTTGAGCATGACATTAGATTGTGTTTGCGTGAACTTGTATAGGTATAGAGGGTGACATACAGGACTCATACATACATTATCCATATTTGCAAACGTTTCCCTCTTGAAAATAAAAGTTTTGTTGAGATTGGTTCTTTAAGGAAAAGTTATAGGTTTATAAAGGTGCTTGGAAGATACTCTTATTGGTTTTGAGCCTATTTTCTAGTGGTTCGAGTTACTGTTCTGGTTGGAAAGTAATCATAGATAAGGATTGGTTAGTTGGGATTGGAGTTATGGATGGTTGAACTCAGGTTGAGTGCCTTGAGAGGAATGTTGGTTGAATTTGGTTATTAGTAAAGAGGAAGGCTGACTTTAGTGAGGTTTCTTCGGTGAAATTTAGGTTGCGTAATAGGTGTTGTGTTATCTTCATGTTTGATGTGAGTATTACTAGTTATCTTTTGTTTGGTATGGTTCAGAAAGTGGTTAGGTTAAGGATGTTACCGGTCTAGAGCTTGTGTTGGAAAGTAACGATTGCGTTTTTTTTAAGGAAAGGAAAATATTTTAGAAAAAAAGAGTTTAGATGATGATAGATGCATGACGAACTTGTGTAGACCTTGAGAGATGGTGGTTGTATCATGTGGCTTAGCTTTTGTATCTTAATTTCATAAAAAGTTGTGTCAGGTTTTACTTGGGTTTGATCAGGTTGTTGTGGAGGTTTTGGATGTAATCCTAGGATATCTTTGCATGGAGAAGTTGTGTGATGAGAAATGATGGGCAGTTTGTAACCTTTCTTGGGCAATCAATCTTTGGGCTTATTTTTCTGTGTTTGTTGAGTTTTCTGTTTATGGTTGGTTTTCTCATGTGTTGTTGTTACTTAACATTAAGAAGGATGTTAAGGTGAGTGGATGAAGGAGTAGAATTAAGTTTGGAAAGGTTAAAGAGGCAGAAGTTTGAGCTTGAAAAAACAACTAAGTGAGATAAGAGTTGGTTGATCACAGTATCATGTTGTATGATGGTTCCGTCAGTGAGTTGTTATTTGGGAAAAGTTATGTGGGTTATAATTATGGATTGTAGTAGAGTAGTTTAAGAGTGTGGTGAAGTCAAGAGCAATGTTAGCTTCGTTAAGTTTATCGAAGAGTGTTGGTCTAATGAAAGAGTTGTGGGTAAGACTTTTCATGGTTGAGATGTTCTGAGGTAAGTTACTAGTGGATGTTTGGCGGAGCCGCGTGTGTAGGGAACAATTGAGGTTGTGTTGATGGATTTCATATGTAATGTTGGTTGTCGTTTATGTCTATGAGGCACGTAGTTGTGTTGTATGGTGTTGAGTTAGAATGGTATCTTGATCAAAATTTGTATTAGTCTTTTGCTATGCATATGAAAGTAAGAAGTTATGGTAGAAGTTTAAAAGCGGTTGGTGTTAAGTGGACTTGTTTTGGATGTGGTTGAGTTGAAAGTGAATGGTTCTTTTGTTGGTAAGTTGAGCTTGAGAGCCAGGAATCTTTGAGAATGTTGTTATCGTCAAAGGTGTTAAAGTAAAGGTGTGTGAGCCATCTCTATAAGTTTTGTGACCTGGGATCTCGGTAGTTAAGAGAATGTTTTCTTTGAGAACGACTGGAACTATTGAGTAGTATATTTTAATGTGTTAAGGTTTTTGAGACAGATGTTAGGTTCCTGGTTAAGTTTTAGGTCTTTTCTCGTTAATAAACATGTAACTGGTATGGGTGAGTTATCCAGGTTCGGAAAAGTATGTTAAGGTGTTGTGACATAAATCTTTTGGGTTCTTGTTAAGGATGTTTTCATTGATAGAGTTGCTTATAACTGTATTTAGAATTTCTGTGATCTAGTGGAACTGTTTAAGGTTTATGTTGGTGGAAAGTTTTGATTGTTGCCTTGTATTTTTGAATATGTTTGACAAAGTCAAGCTTATTAGTGGATATTGAGAAGTTGTTGTAGTTTTTCGAGAGTTGGTTGCCAACCTTTAGTAAGGATTGTTTAGGCTGTTGGGAAAAGAAAATGGTTTTTACTTTTGGCTTGAGGGTGCAAGGAGTGTCGAGACAAACCATTGTATTTTTGTATGTCGTTGTTCTATGAATCGTTGCAAGTTGTGATGACGAGTGGTTTAAGGATGAGACTGAATATTTTCTTTATGATATGTATGTTGAGATTTTGGTTTTGGTAGCAAAGGTCCTTTTTTGTAAGATCCTTGTGTGGGTCGGAGTATTTTAAGTGGTATCGTGGTGTTTGGAATATCACGTGGGAGTGAGAGGAAATTGTGAATAACAATTTTCTTACCTCTTTCCCTAGTGAAAATTTTGAGAATGAAATTTCTTAAGTGGTGGAGAGTTGTAACACACCAAATTTGGGTTTAGAAGTTTAAAGGTCTAGTAGACCGATTTTGTTGGTTTAGCGTAGTTCGGGATTAAATACTTAAAAATGATTTTTAATCAAAATAAATTATGGGAAAATATCCTAAAATCATTATTTAATATATTTGACTTAGGTCAAATCAATTTTGAAAATTGACCCTTTAATCCATACGATTTTGAAATTAGTGACTATTTTGTAAAAATTGAAAAACTTGAGAATAATTTTATAAATTAAGTAAAAATTTGAATCTTTAAGGAGCTTTTATCCAATCCTAATCCTAGCTGATCTAAACCTTCCAAGGGTCTATTTTAATAACTCATAACCCATAATTTTAATTAATAGCAGGAATAATTTAATATTAATCCTAAAAGCCTAATTTTTATGTCATAAACCTAAACCTATTTTTAAAATTCCGACTTTTCATATTCTTGGCAGCCATTCCATCATATTTTCAAAATTAAACATCAATTTTTTCAATAAAAATCCCCTTGGTTAATTCTTTATAATTTTTTTCTTCAATTTTACTTGAAAAAACCTATTTTTACATCAAGCTTTAAACATTCTCCAAGATTTCTATTTCTTCCTTAACAAGACATATTATTCATTATATTTTCAAGGTAAATATACATTGTTTTTAATATAATTTCGTTGGTTTATTTTTCTATATTTTTCTTCATCAAAATCTCGTCGTTTTTCTACGAGTTTTCTAGTTTTAAAACCTTTAAAGGGGTGGGATCAATTTTGGAGGTGAGAATCATTAAAATCTCTAAAATCTAAAGTTCTTCAATGAATTTCATAATTTCTTGGCTGATTGAAGCAATCTTTAAAATCTTGAATTAATAAAATCGGTTTTCTTGATAAAAATTCCATTATTTTCTTAATTTTCGTTCAAGGTTATATATGACTGTTTTTGATTCCTAAATACATGAATCTTGAAGTTATTAAATGTAATTAAGTTGGCTTTTAAGTATCTAATCTCGTACATAAGGTTTAGGGGTGTTTGGAGAGGTTTTCGGTGAGTCTCGGTTAGGTTTTATGGTGTTTTTAGGGGCTGTCATGCATTGATCCGACTTGAGAGATGTTTGGGTGTGTTTTAATGCACTAAAATCTCTGGTTTTGATGCTTGAATTAGGTCAAGAGGTAGAGGAACAAGTTTAAGGGAGATCGAAAAGTCGAACCGCGTTTTCGGGTGACTTGTCGAGCAAGTTTCGGTAAATTTGTGAGTGGATTATGAGGGCTGCCAATTTGGCATGGTTTTAAATATGTTTTCAAAGGTTTGGGGGATTAGGGAAGGTGTGAAAAACCTCCCTATAATCTTAAATAAGTTTTAAGTATTGTTTTCTTAAAGGTTCTCATATTATGCCTTGTTTTTACAACGTTATTTGTCATATTCTTATTGTGTTGTGTATATATAAGTATGCATGTATATAAATGCTCATGAGGCTGTTTTGAGAGAGATTTTTTATGCATTCAATTTTCCTACGTTTTGTTTTGAAAAATAAGATAAAAGTGGTTTTATCAGTTTTTGCAAGTGATACGTGAAAAACAGGATACATGTGATTTGAATTCTATTTTGAATTCAGTTTTGAGCATTGATTTTTGATAATATATTGGCTAGTTAAGTGATGAACCTTATGGGATTAGTTGATCGATCAATAGGGTCTAGAGTGTACTAAAAACATTCAAAAGTCGTACATGTATAAATTACTTGTGTGTTGTATTTCGGCTTTTATTCTAATGATATGTGATGGGAGTGGTACTATCACATACGGGTTGATCGGAGTGGTACTGTCACCTTATACCAAGGTGAGATAATTCATGTTGAGAGTGGTATCAACATGCATACTCTGGGAGTGATACTAACATGCGGTTGCCCGTTTATCCTAACGATTTAGAGTAGCACAAATCGGATCACTAGCACCAATATATGTTTTTAATTTTATAAGGTAAGTGTCATAGTTTTCACTTGATTGTATATGGTATTATGCATGCGAGGTTTTATGCATTGGTATGCATGTGATTTGAGCATTGCTATATTGTTAGCATGTAAGACTTGAGCTTTTTGCATTGAGGTGCACGTGTAAGCATTGCTATGTGAGTAGCATGTAAGACTTGTATTTTAGCTTTTAAAGCATGTGATTACAAATTGGTTTTTACTAAAATTTAATGATGGCGTTGTTAGCCTTGGTTTGATGACACTTACTGAGTTTTAAAAGTGGCATTATTAGCCATGTGTGTTTTGTTTTATAAAGAGCATGACATGTTTTTAAATTGATCAAATTGGTTTAATATGGGTTATATTGGAAGGTGTTTTTATACTTGTTTTTATTCACTCATTAAGCTTATGCTTACCCTCTCAATTACCTTGCAATGTAGAGTATTTAGTGTGGAGGCAGCAAAGAGAAGCAAGGATCCAGGTAACCGTCAAATGAAAGCTCAAGTACGTCTTTATAACACTAGTAGTAGTGAGAGAGCAATGGGGATGTGTTATCATATTCTGAATAATGTCTATGCTTTTGAGACTTGAAATATTTATATGCTTATACATATTTGATGAATATCAAAGTTGATGTTAGCTCGTGACTTTGAATAAATTATCCATTAATATTCCTTTAGTATTAATATAGTTATTTTGAAGTTTGATTCTTGATATCCCTATATGTGAATTTGGGTGTTGTTGATAATGAAGCATGACTATTTATGAGTCGAATCTATGATGTTGTTATTTAGGTTGGAATGCATTTAGAATTAATGTTGAGTATATTGAGGTGGTTCTTCCCTGTGTCTATAAGATTGTTGACGTTAAAGCATACTCTTAGGAGTTGAATATATTGTTGCTAACTTGTTTGAATTGCATCTAGCTAATATGTCATGATATGTGCTTAAAGTTTTTTTAGATGAATTTGCATACGAAAAATGTTATGAAACCTTTGGAGGCTGAAAATAGTCTTAAACTTTGAGCATACAATAAAATGACTTGTAGATATTATTTTAAGCTGAAAATTTTATGTGTAAGCATGAAAAATACTTAATTAAATATTGATAACCTTAATTTCACAATCAGGGCATAAAATTTTGGAAATTACTATTACATCTCTAAAACTTGTTCAATTAAATTAGGGCTCGTTTCTCTTTAGTTTCCGCTGCAATTGAACTCAATCCTTGCATGAACATGTAGGATCTAATTAAAGCAATTAGAAAACATAAAAGGAAAATTTTAAATTTTTTAGGGTTGTTTATCAGGGCGAGTCTCCGGATTAGCCTCGGTATTCCTCATGTAGCTCGTTCGAGTCGAGTGGCGTCTATACCGGGTCGAGGAGGTTACATTGTATTTGTGATATTCTTAAGGTTATAAGATGAAATTGTATATTACTTTGAGATTGAATGTGTTGAGACTTGATGTTATCATTTTTATTATTAGATTTATAAGATATTTTTCTTTTTCAAAAATTCAGTATGTTAATTTACTTTTATCATTTTTATTAATTTTACATTTGTTTTAATATTTACTTTAATTTATTTGATAAATAATTAAATATAATACAAAAATTAAAAATCAAAACCTATTAAATGTTTAATATTTTATTGTTCAAAAAAATAAAAGAGAATAAACATATATAAATATATTTTTTTAAAAATAATTTAATACATTAATCATCTTTTAAATATATAAAAAAATAGTTCTATAAATTGTTACGTAAATATTTTTAATTTAATAATTGAAAGTTTATTTTATTAAAAAATAAATCACAATACAAGTTGGTAAATTATATTTTCAATTAATCTTATATTCTTTCAATCAAACACTATAATCTTATTTTTAGAGATAATCTTATATTTCGAAAATCAAATGCTCCCAAAACATTACTTAGTAAGCCTAACATCATATCATATTAGATTAATTGATCGTGGATAATTTATTAATTATATTAATAATATTATAAATGTATAATTAGATGGAATGTAATGAAAAAAAAGTTTTACGAATTTCATATTAATATTTCAAAAGTTTAATTAGAATAGTTTTTTGGAGTCAAGTAATTCAAACAGGTACGTGACATCCAAATAATGTAGGATAACATCACCATCCCCACCGGAAAATACTGAAATAGAAGTTTCCGGTAAGAGACCCCTCTGTAGGAATAATTGAAAGTTCGATAGGGAATAACTGAAAGTTCGATAAGGAAAATTGGATATCCGACTATCCAAAAAATTATTATAATCAAATTATATTTTTGGATAATTGGATATATGGATATCTACTTTTTTCGAATTAGATATGAATCACTAAATCATTGATTCAAAAACCAGAAATATCCATTTTTTTCGAATTGGATACGAATAACTAAATCATTGATTCAAAACAAAAAATATCTAAAAAAAAATAAATCAGAATCGATCCGATATCTGACAATGAATACCCTAGTCATTGTAAATTCACTCCAAAGTTCTAAGTTTAATCCCCCTGAAGCATTTGTCTCAATTTCAATTTTTTTCCTTTAGATCGGTGTTGATATGTGTAAATAATAAGGATTAAATGGGTAATAATAATAATTTATTTTTAACTATCATGTCATCAGTCCGTTAATTTTTAACATTAGGTGGCTATTGGAATCATTTTAATAGTTAAATAATTTATTTTTTATTTTTAAAAAAATGATGGTCATTTCAACACTAACCTCATACTTTTATGTTATCTTATATAATTTACACTTTATTTAGTTTTGCTTTCAAATTTAACACCGTATTTATAAAAATTTAGATTTCTGAACAAAAATATTAACAAATTGTCAAATATAACTAGATTGATATCTATGAAAATTTTGCTTTTTTTTTTAGTTTTTAGATACATAAAGCATTAAATTACTAAATATAAAAAGAATTATATTATAAAACTTTGAATTTTCGCATTTTTACATAATCCAAAACTTGAAATATCATATTTTATATCTGATCCAAAAATAAAAAATTAAATCAAATATTCGGTTAAAAGATTAAAATCAAGTTAAATATCTAATTTCTGAACTGCATCGACTAAATCGTTTATTTTTAATACCCCTACTAGGGATGACAATGGATTGAACTTAGATCGGATATTATAAAGTCAATGTCCAATCCAATTAACAATCAGACTTTTAAAAAAATCAAAGTCCGAATCCAACCAAGTCTATTTACAGAAATCTAAATCCAATCCAATAAAATATCGAAATTAATTCATATCAAAATTTAAAAGTTCAAATCCAATTATTTTTTAAAGTAACAACTCAAACAAATATCTTTAAATGAAAAAAAATAATTTTTATCAAACAAATATCTTTAAATTTACAGCACAAACAAATCTCAGCAAATATTACAATCCAATATAAAACAAATTAAAGTAACAACTCAAACTTTTTAATTCTAAAAATTTTAAATATTTTTATTCGGGTTTATATATGGAGATTCATATCAGATACGGATTCGGATTGAAATCGGATCAGATCATGACAATATCCAATTTGATCCATCTCTTATTAGGACTCAAATTTTTTTGGATTCAAATTCAGAATTTTTTAATCAAATTTAGATCTAATTTTTTCTTCAGATCGAATTAGATTCAAATTATATTAGCATCCCTAACCCCTACTGTCCACTCCTTTTATTTTACTTCATTTTTAATAAAATGCTATTAGTCTTTTCTGCAAATGTATGGGTATGTTTAATTTTAAAAAATATATATTTTTATTTCAATATTTTAATTTTTAGAAAAATTAAAAAAAATATGCTTTGTTGATAGATATATAAGTCTGTTATCAAAAATGAAAAAAAATATTTAGTATTTATTTTTTAAATAAAAATGAAAAATAATTATTAAATAATTAAAATAAAATATAATTAAAAATATTATTATAATAATAAATAAAATATTTTTAAAAAATAATTTTTAGTTTTGTTTTAATTATTTGTAGTGATTGATTCGGGTCAAGCATTAGGTTGGATCAAGTCACATCGATTCAATTATTTTTGAAATAAAGTGATTTCGAATCGATTATTTTTGGATTGACTGATTTTGGTTCGGATTAAGATCAGTTTAATAGGAGATTGATATGTTTTAGACGGCTTTATAAGGTAATATATTTGATATTTTGGTGAGTTATTCAACAATTCACATCAAATTCTTCATTATTTATTTTGATATATTTTCTTTATTTGATGTTGACTTCAATTCAAGTTACTTTCTATTCGGGTTCATTCGGTTCTCTTAAAAATTAATTCAAGTTTATTAGGTTCACCATAATGGGCGTTGATGATGATGTCTGCTACTGAAATTGCCTGACCTCTAAGGTGAGTGTATGAGTTGTTTGGTTAAGGTCGATGGGCGTAGAATTCTCTAACCCAAACTATATTCGCTAGATCTGTCTGTTTCGTGAACTTCTACCATCGTTGGAAATTAATTTTGGACAGATAAAGGCTTCGATGCCAAGTTCATCAGCATATGTGTAGAACAATTCCTACTCCTCCCAAGCTTGTCAGCCTTTGAAATTATGATGATAATCTTTTTCGATTGTCGGCATCGTAAATTGTCTATATCCTGTTGTCGGTTTGACTGCATTGGCAAGGTTTTGTCTTCGGTTCGGCAAGGTAATCTTATGAAGAAGATGATGATGATAATAATAAAAGCTGAAAATCAGAGAAATTTGAAGGAAATGAAATGTTTAACCGGTTTGGTGGCCTTTGTATTTAAAGGCATAGACTAGAGTGGTGTTTGAGGGGGCAACGTGATTATTGTCGAGGTTGCGTGCACGCGACTCTTTCTCAGTTGACAGCCGTTAGCAGTGTAATATATGAGGGTCTTGAATTTTGGCGACAAAATTCCCTCCCAAAGTTTTGTTGCTATGTTGGTGGGTTGGATAATGGGTCTTTACATTAGGTCGCTTATCAAATCATAATCCTTTTCATTAGACCTAGAATAAAATAAATAAAGCAAATTATTCTAATAAAAGAACTGAAATTACTAAAAGATAAATTTAGAAAATAAATCTAAGTCCTAAAAAATAAATTTAAAATATATAATATTAAAGAAATTAGGTTATTATAGGAGTGTAATTAATTTCATCTCCTAGAGTAACCTGGTGAAGGCTCGGAAGTTCTGTTAATCTATCTTTCGCCAAATTGTAATATTTGAGATGTTGAATCCACAGGGACTGTGTTGACCTTACTATCGCTTAAACCTGTACTATTAAAAATAAAAACACAAGTAATTTGTAGATTGAGATAACTAAATATCAAGGATAATATAAACCTTCTTCTCTAACTATGAAATAAGTCTTTCATATGAAATAAAAACACAAGTAATTTGTAGATTGAGATAACTTGAGCTCATATGCAAAGAAGAGTAATTGCCATGAGAGAATAACTATGAAATAAGTTTGCATTAATAAATATCAAGGATAATATAAACCTTCTTCTCTAACTACTGCACAAACAATCTAAACTTCTAAAAGAGTTTAGATATGGTGTAGTCGACGGCTAAGAATATATGCTTTAAAGAATCAGACTCGACTCTCCTAACATAAACCTAATATGTGCCTTATATCTGTTCTTTTCGTGTTAACCTTTGACCGAGACTTAACCTTTCAGATTGGTTTCATATTTTCTATGCTTTATTTCCTTTAATTTCGACGTCTTTTTCTTTCTGTCGAGCACTAGTTGTTATCTTCACTCTGCTGTCGTAGCCTCTAAAATGCTGTCATGAAGGGTGCTCCTCTACAATTCAATATCAATCCTCTTATCTGGCCATTCTTATAAAGTATTCTCTGTTTGAGAAAGAAAATCATTAAATGCATCTGTTTTATGCCAAATAATAGATAAATTTGTAAATTATATAATTGGATAAGAATTTGTCCTTGATTGACAATAATCGAGTGGGAAAATAATCTAAAAAAGGATTTTTAGGCACTCATCAATACCCCAAACTCAAACTATTGTTTTTCCTCAAGCAATGCAAAAGATAGAATTAAGTCAGGAATTTTAAAGTAATATACCATTCTGCTTGTCGCGGAAGAAAATTTTTCTTAACTCGGCCTCTTCTAGGTTTTAGGAATTCCTCGAAACTAGACTATGAGTCTTAGTGGGTGTGTGCGTAGTTGTGTCAAAGCTGATTTCCTAAGTTCTAATCTTTTTTTCTAGCTTAAGACTTCTGACTTAAATTTTTATTCGAATGTTCTTTTTCTCTTTCACCCTAATTGTATATACATATATATTTCGATATACTTATATTGCTTGATCCAGTTTCGGGCACATCAAGTGTTTAGCTATTCTTACTAGATCCAATTGCGGGCACCTCTAGTAAGTGGGAGAAAGTCTAAGTCCTAGAGCTAGTGATGGGAATCTCTATGGACTAACTAGAGCCGGTGATAGACACCTCTAATTTAAAACTTAAGTCTAAGTCCTTATTGCTTTTCAAAGAAAAGAACTTTTAAAATCAACTAAGACTAGTAGTTTTTGAAAATTTTCACGCTCATAGTCTAATCCTAAGTACTAAACCTAGCAAACCTTTCAGATTTCAAGTCTGTTGAAGGGTGTAAACTGCGGCGGTGGCTGAAAAAAATATTACTATCGAGGCAGTTTCAATAAAATTCATCAGACTTAAAAAAAATTTGTATGTAAAAGGTAATTGATAAGGCAGAATTAAAGTACAATGATTAAGGTAGTTAAGCAAATTTCCATACATTGCAAATTTATATATTAAAAAATAGGATCAATACTCCCCCAAACTCGAGGGATGCATTATCCTCAATGATTATAAAAAGATAGAAAAAAATAAAAGAAACCGAAAATAAAAGAAACATAAAAACAAAAGAGAAAAAGGAAGACTACCGCCCTTTTAAAATTTGGTGGATCTGAAGGAATCCTTCGAGTCGCTATCGTTTAGGAGCTTGCGGCGTGTCTTCGGTGGCTACTCAGCAGTCGCGTTTGATGGGCTCACCATTGGCATTTTGACCAAGCGTGGTGGTTGGACTCGAACAGGAGTGGGGTTTTGCACTTAATCGTCTTTTGTATCTAGGTTGATCGGGGAAGTTATTGTCGCAGAACCAGGAGCCTTCCTCTTTATGCTGGATTCGGGAGAAATGGAATCTGTGATTGTTTTCATAAGTGATTCCATGCCATCGGAGGAGTTGCTCCAATCAAGTGGGTTGGATTCTACTAGTGTGGAAGTGCGTTAGTTCGAATTTTTTTCTTGGCTGTTGTTGCAGAATCGGTAGAGAATGGTTCAGTTGTTGCGATTGTAGGAGACAGTGGAACTATGACAAACGCAAAAGCTGTTCTGGCAGTGGTAGGAGTAGGGGTTGCTATGGCATGAAGAGTTTGACTGTAAACTCGGAGAATACAGTCGAGCAGGTTGGGAGTTCTTCTAGTATGGTGGCTATGATTGCGCTATTGAACTCACAGACATAGTTTATGAAGGCTAGCTGCCTTCTCTCCATTCAATGCAGAATGTCCAAAACTTCTGATGATGCCGGGGTAGAGTCTTCTGTGTTGTTTTGGGTTGGGATGCTTCAGCTGACTGAGGTTTATCAGCAGGTGGAATGAAAGCTTGTGGAACAACTTCATCCACTTGTATTCTTTTAATATAGACATCCCTTGTCCATCTCTTTCTCTCTGGGGTGTATGTGTCGATGAGCAATGTCGGTATGCCTTCATATCTTGCCAAGGCAGTGATTAAGCGTGGGAAAATTAATATACCTCTATCCTTGGAGGCACATTCGAATATCTGATCATTTATGATGCGGCCGACATTGATCCTTCGATTGTGAATGATCGAGTGGATGAGTGCTAGTCGTAGCCTATCCACTGTTTGATTATGTGATGTGGGCAGTAGATTCCTTTTGATAAAGGTGTTTAATAGCATTGTTTTCGGTCTTAAATCTAGGCAGCTGACAAAGTTGCGGTGTTTTTCCGTGTTCTGTTCCGCTCCTGGCATACAGAGTTCTATCTTTATCATTTCATAGTCGTTGGCTGTCAGGGAGGGCGACTATGAACGCAGCATGTTCGTCAATTATGATGTGAAGGCCGAAATAAGCGTTGATGACCACATCAGCAATTTGAATTGCCCTTCCTCAGAGGTAGGAGTATGGTTTTTTCGCCACTGGTCTATGCGCGTAAAATTCTCATACCAATTCAATGTTTGCTGTCGGAGGTTGTTTGACGAACATTTGCCACTTTTGAAAAGTAAATCTTGATAGGATGATGTTGTCCAACCCTAAGTCTTCATCATTTGTGTAGTAGAACCCTTATTCTTCCCGAATTTGTCGATTCTGGAATACTTGGTGATATTCATGCTCGACATCCTTTGTAGAGAACCTTCTGTAGATCATTGTTCTTCCTTCTAGTTGCATGTAAGAGCGGCTGCCAATTATAGCATCACCATTGTTGGTTTTGCTTACCAGATACCTAGCTTCTGAAATACTGACTTAGGCATGAGGTTGATACTAGCACCTAAGTCATATAATGCCTTTACCCACATATTGATCATCAATAGAGCAAGGTATGGTGAAGCTACCATGATCTTTTCTTTTGGTTGTGGCCTTATTGTGAAGCATTGTCACGCACCCTTCTATTGCGAAAACTGTTTCAAAGTCCCCAATTTTTGTCCTTTCAGATATAATATCCTTAAGGAACTTAGCGTAGTTGGGCATTTGTTTAATTGCCTCTACCAAAGGTATATTTATATGTACTTGTTTAAGTATGTCGAGAAATTTCTTAAACTAATACTCATGTTTTTTTTGTTTCAACCTTTGTGAGAAATGTGGTGGTAAACGCAGATCCTCAATCTTTTTTTTGCATTGGAATTGTATCTGCGGTGCGGATGTGGCATCATTTTCGGCATTGTTTGCTGGTTCCTTTGCCTTAGGTTTTTCTTCAGTAGCTTCTTTTGGGGCTACTGTCTCAGGGGTCTTACCTACTGTTCTAGCATGTATTTCAGGGTCCTTTAGTTATAAACCACTTCTGGTAGATATGACTTTACATTGTTCATGTGGACCAGTTCTAGCGACTTCAGTATCGCTGAAGAGACCTCCTATAGGTCGACTTTTCATCTGTTGTGCCATATGTCCTACTGCAACTTCTAGCATTTTGAGTGTAGCTTCATTGTTCTGCATTCTCATTTCGGCTATGAAAGTGTCAGCTTTCTGGATGAATTTATTGGTGTTTGCGATATCGATAGTAGTCTGAGCCATAAATGTCTGTAGTGTGTTTTCTAAGGTTTGGACATCTGTCAATTGCGGTGGCAGTGCTTGTTGCGGCATCTACTACTGATTTATTCTATTATTCTGTTGGAATCTAGTATTTTGCACAGGTTGATATTGTGGGTTTAGTGCATTGTTGGGATTACTCCATGAGAAATTTGGGTGTTTCCTCTATGATGGATTATAGTTGTTGGACATGTTATTTCTATTAAAATTTCCAATATAGAAGGAGGATTCTGGGTTTTGTAGGTAGTCGTTCAAGTTGTGGTTGTCACCACATGTTTCGCAAAAGACCATAATTGCTTTCACTTCTCGAACATGGCTTGGTTTGTTCAAATCCTTAACCATATTTGTCGAGGCTGACAATTGTGCTAAGATAGATTCGTAGGAGTCAGGATTTTTCATACCTCGCCTTGTTATGTTGCGTCTAGTTGTTGGGTGTTGATAATCGCTCTTTGCTAATCTGTCCAGAATCTCTAAACTCTCATGGGTGGTCGGTCTAGTAGGGTGCCATTGACGGAAGCGTCAAGCATCATTCTTGTAGGGGTGTTTACTGTATTTTAAAAGATTGATACTTGAGTCCACTTAGGCAAACCATGCATGGGGCATTTTTTATATAGATCTTTATATCTTTCTCAAGCCTCATACATAGATTCGTCTTCTTCTTGCCTAAAAGATGTGATATTGTTTTTGAGCTTATCATTCATATTAATATAACTGAAACGGGCAAGAAAACTTCAGCATAGTTTTGTCCATGAATTCAAAGATCTCGGATGGAGGTTGTTTAACCATGATTTTGCCCTATCCCTCAGTTAATAGGGGAACAATTTTAGCTTAAGGATGACGCCTGAGATTCCCAGCAGTTTAAACGAATTACAAATTTCCAAGAAGGACTTAAGATGCTGTCGAGCATCTTCATTAGCCGATCCCCCAAACTGGCCTAGGGTGTTGATCATGGTGAACATGACCAGTTTTAACTCGAAGTGTTCTGCCTCTATATTAGGCATCACAACAACAAAAGTTAATTCATCCAAATCTTTCTCTAAATAATCACGAACGGTTCGTGCGCGTTCCAGTCTAGGAAGGTTTGTTGGGTCAACAACTGTGAATGCGTCGCGGTTGTCTGCCTCGGCGACATTCATGCAAGCATTTTTCTACTGGCCAGGTGTTGCGTTCATTTTCTTGTGTACCCTATATTTCAGATTTCGTGTTTTTTTTTTATTTCTGGATCGTAAGGGTATTAATAAAGCGACGAATTAGACATGGTCATACACAGAACAACCCAAGTAAGTTAAAATAAACTAAAACTAGAACTAAACAAAAGAAAAAAAAGAAAAAAGGTGTAGAAATAATTATTAGTAAAATAGAGCGTCAGTCCCCGACAACGGCGCCAATCTGGTGAAGGCTCAGAAGTCGTGTTAATTCCACCTTTCGCCAAATTATAGTATTTGAGATGTCGAGCTCACAGGGACAGTATCGATATTACTAACGCTTAAACCTGTACTATTAAAAATAAAAAGCACAAGTAATTTGCAGATTGAGATAACTAAATTAACTACTTAAAAACTAAAATAAAATATTAGAAGAGATATTATAAAAGTGAGGCCAGGTTATGTTCTTTGTAGAGGAGAATCCAGTTGTATTATTTATACACTTATTGACGCAATGGGTTGATTTTTCGCCTCGACGGATCTCACTAAGGGTCGACGCATATGCCTAGGCGGAGTTATGCCTTGTCGAAAAATCAACTTTCCATAGTTCGACAGAGAATCCTTGTATGTATCCTCTTTATCCCTAAGAGAATATAACTTTTAAAGTTCACGTCTTGATGATACCTCCCGGCGTGAATCAAGGATGAACAACAACCAAATACATACGTCTTATTTGTAACCCCCTTAGCCCGGCCTAGATGGAACCGATACTAATGGGTTACACGAGGAATATCAAATCAAACCCGTGAAGGTACGATTTGATAAACAAACCTAAAGCCAATATATTTTTTTCCTATATGCATAATTATATTCCTACATGTCTTGGTCTCATACAAAGCATTAACGGAAACAATTCGATCACAAACATGCATTCGATTAAACACTTTAGTAAATTAAGGATTAAAACGTAAAACTTTTAAATTATAAAGAAAAAGTAGAAACTCGTTCCATCAAATTTCAATTAAACATATAAATATCCCTCACGATAAATTTCAAGTCAAACGGAGCATTCTAACATCATCAATTGCATGTTTCACTAATTTAGGGACCAAAATATAAATCTTTCAAATTATAAGGACTTCGTACAAATTAAGTTAGTCATCTTGAAATTAAATCAACTTTATGCATTCATGTGAAATTTCAAATCAAAATAACATTTGTAGATACCCTAATTGAACAAAAAAAGATATCCGGGACTAAAATGTAATTTCCAACAACTATCAATTTCTAGCAGCCAAAGGTTTCGAAACCTTTCATAAAGGTTTCGAAACTTTATGCAAAAGGTTTCGAAATTTCCCTAAAGGTTTCGAAACTTTTTGCGTCTAGTAAGGGTCTAGAGTCGAAATTGCCCGCAAGGTTTCGAAACCTTCCTAAACTAAGAACAAATTATACAATCGAGTATAACCATCTTAGATCACGTAACAACTAGAGGCATTCTTCCTAACATTAATCAATTCCAATGGAAATCAAACAAACATGCATCGAAAAAATACAACATAGCATCAATCAACCAAAGAAATAAAACAATCCATCAAGCAACAACCTAAGCAAAATTAGAGGTCTTATTACAAGTCTTTAGCTAAACAACACACATTCTCTTATGGGATTGGTTTACACATTGCCAAGACCCAACTTTTTTGCCAAACATACCCAAAATATGTATACTTTCCCCTTGGTTCTCTTGCTCCAAATGCAACCCCAAAATGTCTCTAATTCTCTACAAGGATGAAAAGAGAGCTTAAGCACAACATGCTTAGTGAGGAAGCTCTAACAAGATCATCTATGCATCAATTTAAAACCATATTTAAACCATAGCTTGTGATGCATCAATAAATCATGCATGCTTAACATTTCACGTCCATGTTCATAATACCAAAACATTTCCTTGAGTATGCATAACATTATCGATACATTTCATGAATGATGCACAATGTTCCATATTAATCCATGCATGCATATTAGCTTTCTAGTGATCACTTATTGTGATCCTTAACTTCACCGAATACACTGATCCATTGTTTTAGAGACCTTAGTCTCGTAATGAAACAAAGTCACCATTGACATGACATGAAGTCACTATTGATATGACACAAAGTCACCATTATTAGCTCTACTACGCACGATTGGACACATAGTCACCCTTGTTACGTGTAGGCATTATTCATTATTTCCATAATATTTATAGTGTACTCAATCCTAATGAATGTCATTCGTATTCGAGTCTAAAGTTAGTATCACTAAGCCAATATCAAGTTCAAATATGTATGCTAATTTGCTGCTCATAATGCACCCATAATGTGTTCAATAAATAAACTAAAAGCCATGCCCAAAGGCACCATTGTGTATAAGGAAAATAACCACATCATACACCACTTCATTTTTCATATTTCCATATCCATGGATGTCTTTATAAACCGTGCATTTTCAACAATTTACATATGCATGCATCACTTCAAAACCATACTTCTGCATTTCCAAAATCACTTTGAATCATCAACATAAATGCCATTACTGAAAATAGCCGATACTCATGATAATGCATCAAAATTATATACTTTACTTACTCTTGAACTATGGAAAGTTTTCACACTATTCCATAGTCCCCAAATCAGAACCGAACTAATGTGATTCGCTTTTAGTCCAAAATCACTCACCGACAAGCAAAACGAGTCTTCACCGACGCTCCAATACCAATGCCAATGCACCAGCCACTTAAGCACCATCTTGCACTTCCTCTACAACATTAAAAACAGAGCATATTCACATCATAACATACTCAAACCAGCAGCCACGTCAAACCTCCGCAAAACTATCGAAAACCTAGCCGAAAAGACCGAAAACTAAGCCGAAACACATACGAAATAACATCAGCCCAAAATCTAATGAATCTAACATCTAATCCACTTTAATTATGAACCAAAAACACATCCAAACCATCTTTATACCTTCAGAAACATTAGAACACCTAAAACAACCCTTAAAACAACCGAAAACCACCTTAAAACACCACCGATTATATTATTTCAGGATTAAATTAATGTGCCACCAATTTAAGACTCAAATAATCATTTAAATAACATAATATTATAATTAAATCAACCTAATTATAGCATTACTTGAGATCTAAAAAGATTTCACAAAAACCTCCATAAAATCCATAGATCTAGAATTAAAAACATAAACTCAAGTTTCAATTATTGATTAACAGGCCAATACTTGGGAATTTCAATAAAGAACCTTAGAAAAAGATTAGATATCAGAAAATTATCTTTGAGATTTACTCCACCAAAAAAATGAGAATTTCTCTCCTTGATTTCTTGAAAATAGATGTTGATTTTGCAAAATTGATGAGTAGGCTTTGTAGAGAACGAAAAAAATGAGTAAAATGAAATAAATCTTATTGAAAATGATGAAGAAATCAGCAAGTAATTGAAAAAATTAGAGAGAAAATTAGAGAGAAAAGATGAGAAAATAGGCGGTTAAGAAAGAAAAAAATGAAAATATCATCTAAATAAAACTATTTAAAAAAACAGTTTTGGTGGATAAATCATTAATTAAAAATAAATTGGGTTTATGGCCCTCTAAGGATTCTAAGTATGGCTTGATTTCCAATTTAGTCACTAAAATCCACATTTTCCGAAAATTGTTAATTAAATCCCATAAATCTTTACAAAAGTATAATTTAATCACTAGTACATAATTAAACTTAATTAAAATCAAATTAAGGTCCATATAATAGCTTCTTAACTTTAAAACACCATTTTAATATTTTTAAACCGTCTCACAAAATTATTACTTGTCCGATTAAAATATTATTATTTTAATTTCCCTGGAATAACGAACCGAAGAACCCGATTTGACCTAAATTGAATTTCTCCTAAACTAACACATAAACTACTAACCCAAAAACCGAGATGTTACAACTCTCCCCTTCTTAAGAAAATTTCGTCCTCGAAATTCTTACCTGAAGCAAACAAGTGAGGAAACTGCTCCACCATGTTTTTCCTTGTCTCCCACGTTATCTCTTCAACATCTCGGTGACTCCAAAGCACTTTAACCAAATCTATGGTCTTCCCTCGAAGAACCTTTGTATCCACATCCAAGATATTCATCAGTTCCTCCTCATAACTCATATCCGCTCTTAACTTAATCTCCTCAATCGGAACAATATGAGAAGGATATGATCTATACCTACGAAGCATCAATACATGAAAAACATCATACATCCTATTCAACTCCTCCGGTAACCTCAACCGATAAGTGATGTATGTAAAAAAAGCGTAATTAAGTGCAAGTGTACACGTCAAGTAATATAATGATAAGTATTTATTGAATATCATTCTCCAAAAGGACTAGTGTACTTAATATGCCTCCTTATACTTCCTTGCTCCTGAAGTTAATAAAATAAAAACACAAGTAAAAAGATTTTTTTTAAATAACTAAAGAACAAAAGCTTTAATAAAAGGTTGGGAACGAATAGAGAGAATGGGTAGTATCCTGTTGTGTCATATAGTGGATAAGATTGATCTGTTCTTGTTCAATACAAAGACACTGCACTACCTCGGCTGTACTGCAGATACTGTCTTGGCAGCGACAATGTTCTCTGTCGCGGCAATCTCTTGCTCTTGGGCAGATTTACCAAAGTTTGGTAAAGTGTCCTTGAATGATTCCGCTTATCTCTAAGTCAAAATACTTTTGATGACCAGTCCTTGATGATACCTCTCGGCGTGAATCAATTATAATCACCAACTAATCCCACACTTCTTTTAGCCGCTGAAACTCTTAACCTATCTCTAGGCCGAGTTAGTGTCTACAACACCGCATTTATCCCTTTCGTGAATCTAACTCTCTCAATATTAAATAAATGAATTACTTACAAGCTCCTCTCTCGAGTTTGAATGTAAGAATATAGAATGACAATAGGATAAGCAAACTTTGATATTCTTATTGTATTGAAACAAAGAAACAAAATACAATCTTCTCACACTAATATTCAACAACCTTCACCGAACCCTAAGAAAGCTTAGAACATATTGTAATGAAGAATACAATTCTTAAGGTAAAGCTTTCTATCTAATTCGGTTCACTTATACATTTGGATGACTCATATATTTATAGTCTTGACCTAGGGTAACATTTCCTAAATAGAATATAACTTTGAGTAGGAAACAAGTAATAAAAATATAATATTTCCAAGTTTAATTCTATCTAGAAGATTATTCCCGCGTGGCCTTTGACTTGATCTTTTCACGTGCTAATCTGCTCCAATCCAAATGCTTCAAGGCCACGCATTCTCAGCTCATTTTTCTTTTTCAATTGCCCAGCATCAGTACTAGAACTTCTGCTACCGCGGCATTGCTTCTGCCTTCGGTAATGCTATTGCCTTCGGTAATGTTACTGCCTTGGCAATGGTTCTGCCTTCGGCACTGCTGCTTCCTCGGTAGGTATTTCCTGCAACTACACAAAAACATACCATAAAGCCTTCTTTTCTCACAAATATCATCTTTATATGTTATGACAGCAAAATATCGATTATTGAATAATAAGTATATGTATCAGTTCAAATTAGTGGGTAATGAGTATATATTGTTTAGGAAAAGAATAGTAAATAATAGCCTTTTAAACACTCATAAAATACCCCCAAACTCGAACTATTGCTTGTCCTCAAGCAATGCAAAACATCAAATTGCCGAACCTTATTCTTTCTTGGTCTTATTTTTCCATCTATTCTCCCCACCATAACTATGTTTATCTTTCAGTCCTAGACTTTAGTTTACTCAAGAATTTCTACTCGGAAAAAAAACTATAAGATTACGTGAGTGTGTGGGTTTTTGTGGACAAGGTTGATTAAAGGCTCTCTTAGATAAAATCTAAGTTCAAGACAAGTAGACTTAGAATGGTTATTTTTGTTCTAAAAGACATCAATCTCTTGAGCCTGTTTTGGGCACCTAAAAAGTTGTACTTCCTTTTAAGATCCATTCTATTTTTCTTTCTTTTCCTTAAACATACTAGAGCCGGTTTTGGGCACCTCTAGCATGAAAAAGAGTAATTTCCTAGAGCCAGTGATAGGCATCTCTAGTTACATCCCTTAGAATATAATTCTTTATCACCTAAGTTTATTAAAAGAACTCCTAAATCAAACAAGTCCCAAAAGTGTTTGTTGATTCTAACCTTATAGTAATCTTCTAAGTTCTATTCCTTAAGTATTCCAAGGTTATTTCTTCAAAACAGAACCTAGTCATGGTAAGGAAAAAGATCTCTAAAACCTTAAAAGAATAAACTAAGGCAAAGCTGATGAAAGGCAGTGCAAAAGTAAAGACAATTATTTCAAGTAAAGGCAGGTATATATAAAAAAATTGAATTAAGGCATCAAATTACTTCCTTTTTTGGTATTGCCGCACGGTAGTGGCCTGCCCTTGGAAGTGCACTCATATACCCTCAAAATTAAACTGAGCATTGTCCTCAATGCTCAAATCTCAAAGCAAGTAAAAGAAAATAAATAAAAAAACAAGGCAGTAATTTATTCTGATTCTGAAGAGCTGATGGAAATAGCTGCCCTTGTAGGTTTTCCTGCCGATGATTTTATTTTGGACCTTTGTCCTGGTGAGTGTTGTATTTTCGCCTGTCGAGGAGGCTGCACTCTTTTGGGTGTTGGCTTCGGCCTTGGGGCAGTAACTTTCTCACCCTCTTCTTCGTCACTGATTACTTCTGTCTCAATTATGTGCATTCCTCCTTTTGCCTCGACATATGGGACTCCTTGCTGAGTATGTGGTGAGTTATGATGGACATACTCATCAATATCCCTAGAGAGACTGTCCCTAGAGAGGCTGACCATTGGGATGGGGTGGTTTGGTGGAGAATTGTAAACAACTCTCCTTTTCGATGGTCGCCTACAGGTGGATGATGCTGCGGTAGTGTCTGCTGGTCTGGATGGTCCGACAGCATGGAATTGTTGTTGTGGTCTTGCAGTGAAGAATGGTCTTGGCCCTGGGACAGGGGTAGTTTCTGTGTAGGGTGCGGCAGTGACAAATATGTTTGCTGGGAAATCTGGAAATCATTCATTGAGAGGGGAAAATAAGTGTCATCATGTGTGCAAGAGTGTTGTTGAAATCTCTCTGATACTCTATGTATCATTGCTATCGGAGGTCTATGTCTTTCATCCTTTACAAAATCTCCTGGTATGGATCTGCTGCGGTAGGGGCTTCGGTAGTGACTGACAAATCGGTCGTGTACTGCCCTCCAGTAGTGTAGTCAGCAGTGAACTGTTGAGGTGTTGCTTACACTGGTTCTGCTTACGTTATCTGCATTACTCTGTGGTAGAATTCTCTGGTCTAGCCTTTCCGTTGCTTTGTGTATTCATCTGTTTCTTCTATTGGGACACCTACAGCACAAGGTAGAGATTAAACAGGGGAAATATAAAGAATCTCGTTCTTTCTTACCACAATCATAAATTTCTTGAAGAATGATATCTCCAACATCTATGGTTCGCTTGTTGGTGATTTATTGGATGAGCACCAATCTTCTTCTATCAATTGTGCTGTTGTGAGATGTAGGCATGAGGCGTCTCTTGACAAATATGCATCAAAGCTTGGCTTCGGGTTTTAGACTGAGCCTTGTTACACAACCCCTATGGATATCGGTTTCCCATGGAGTGTTGTCATAATAAAATTCGTTCTTGATCGTTTCGTAATCCTCATTAGTGGTTTCTTTATAGAATTCACCATGTTCATCGCGTATGGGGGCAAGGCCGTAGTGCTGGTTGATCACCTCGGCATTAAGGGCGATTGGCTTGCCCCGATAGTGAACAAATAGGTTGTCTTCGCTCGGCATATGTGTATAGAATTCACGCACAATTGTTGCATTTGCTGGGGGAGGCTGTAGGTAGAAGATTTCCAAATCTTGATATTTGATTTTATCAATCAAGAATGGTTCAATGCCATAGTTGTGTTCATTCGAATGTTGGAAACCTTGCTCCTCCCATAACTACCGAGCAACAAATGATTTGTTGAATCGTTCATCAACAACGACAGGATAAAAGCGGTTGTAAGTAGCCATGGATGATTCTTGAATATTTGGGATGTTGATGAGAGATTCTTTGAAAATTGATCTGAAAGATACAAAAATGCAGATAAGATTGCAGAGAGTATTGTGAGAAAGATTTGGCAAGATTAACAAAGAATACAAAGTGAATAGTTTCAACAATGAAGCTGCTTACATAGGCCTCGGCAGATATAGCCATTTGATTTCTAGCCATTTGGATTTTCTGTTGTTTCAAATATTAACTGCCTGCTGACATTTACTGTCGTGGTAGAAAATTCGACAGATAACCGTTACACTGTTTCTACCCGTTGGAACTACTAGGGCTCTGACACTGTGTATTGCCGCGGTAGCGGACTTCCTGCTGTGCACTGTTTCTCTGTTATTCTTGATTTTTTGTCCTAACCTAAAAAAGATAAATATAAATAAAGAGAGAAACATTCAAGTAATGAGAAGATAATTATTCCTAGATACCATAATTAAGAGAATTCATGAAAATACCAAATAAAATAAAAAAGAAGATTAATATGAAATAAGAATATAAGAAAAACTTATGGAGGATCATTTCTGATATTTCTTAAAATCCATCTGCCCCCTCTATCGAGTTATAATTTTTCCCAAAAAGGGTTGGGCCATAATGAGTACGGATAGTCTCCTTTGTATTATCTTGGTGGAGGTGTCTTTCTTTCGTGATCTCCTGTAATCCATACATGTCCTCCATCTTGATATTATTTCTGAAGGCCAAAATAAATTGTTAGAAAAAATTATATCAACATCCAACCACTTAATTACCTCATTTCATTAACTTTCTTCATAGTTGGATATAGCCTTCGTTGTCGTGGTAATTGCTGTGACAGCCAATTGTCGTGGCAGTCTTTTGCCAAAATTCGGTGTAAGTCAAGTGAAGAACCATCTTTCTGGAAGTCTTCAAGAACCAACCCACATTGTTTTTTATGCTTCTCAAAAATCTCCATTAGTAGTGACTTTGGTTTGGAACTAATGTTAGATGGAATTACCACAGAAATATCATCTTCTAAACAATCAAATCCTATTGGGGATGACTTTAAATCTTGGAACGTTGATTCCTCGGAATATACCTGCAATGGAATAGATGAGTTTTTAAAGAATTCAAAAGCTTCAATCTTTACCATCTCATATTCATTTATCATGGCATTGCCATCTTGTTGATCGAGAATATTGTCATGTAACTGCCCCGGCAACTGTGAGTGAGAGTAATCCTCATATTCCTTCTTCAACATCAATGTAACATTCTGGGAATCAGACTCCTCAGAATTTTCTATAGCATTACTCTCATCAGCCTTGTTGAGTGGTATCGTGACATTGCCCTGTTCAGGCTTCTCTACTGTCGCGAAAGTAATCTCGGTAGACTTATCCACTGTTTGAAGTCTTTCTCATCAACATGTTCTAGACTCAGAGGTTCCAGAATTTTCTCTTTGTCCTCTAGTGTTAGAATTTCAGTATCCCTAAGGATTGATTGTTGGGTCATATTCTCCATGGTATATTCGGATCTCTACAATTGATTTTCTGAATCCTTCAAGGGTGCATCCAATCTAGCTATGCTTGAATCCAATAACCTTGATTGCTCTATCATTAATTCTTTAATTCTAGCCATTGATGCTTTTAATGTTACCTCCAATGAATTTGGATACTCTTGCGAAGAATTATATTGCCATGGCATATCTGTAACATCAACAAAATTGTCATGGTAGAAAAAATTTTGAGTGTTTTGATCATACCATGAAGGATTTTGTTGTTGGTTTTATCTATGGTCCTCTTTGTAGCTATAGGTTCCAATATTGTATGAGAAATTGCTAACCAAATGATCATCTTCATAATTAAAGTAACAATCTACCCATGTATGAACTTGTTGGGTTGCTCTTGGTTGACATAGATAATCATCATTTAATTCAGGAAATTCTTGATTGGTTCGATTCATATCTTCCAACATCAACTCCCGAATAGATTTCTTTTCTCCTTGCATCTTGAAAATCCTTTGACTTGAAACACACCTATAGTTTTTTTTTAGAAACAGAAAAAGAAAATATGTTAGTAAAAATAACTAAAAGCAAGAAAATAAAGAAAACAAAATTTAGTTACAATCCACGGCAACGACGCCAAAAATTTGATGCGTGTAAAAAAAGCATAATTAAGTACAAGTGTACACGTCAAGTAATATAATGATAAGTATTTATCGAATATCATTATCCACAGGGACTGGTGTACTTAATATGCCTCCTTCTACTTCCTTGCTCCTGAAGTTAATAAAATAAGAACAAAAGATTAAATAAAAGGTTGAGAACGAATAGAGAGAATGGATAGGATCCAGTTGTGTCATATAGTGGATTTGATTGATTTGTTCTTGTTCAATATAATGACATTGAACTGCCTCGGCAGTATTGCAGATACCGTCTCGGCAACGACAATATTCTCTGCCGCGACAATCTCTTGCTCTTGGGCAGATTTACTAAAGTTCGGCAAAGTGTCATTGAATGACTCCGCTTATCTCTAAGTCAAAATACTGTTGATGACTAGTCCTTGATGATACCTCTCGGCGTGAATCAATTATAATCAGCAACCAATCCCACACTTCTTTTAGCCGTTGAAACTCTTAACCTATCTCTAGGCCGAGTTAGTGTCTACAACACCGCACTTATCCCTTTGGTGAATCTAACTCTCTCGATATTAGATAAATGAATTACTTACAAGCTCCTCTCTCGAGTTTAAATGTAAGAACAAAGAATGGCAATAGGATAAAAAATAACTTTGATATTCTTATTGTATTGAAATAAAGAAACAAAATACAATCTTCTCACACTAATATTCAACAACCTTCACCGAACCCTAAGAAAGCTTAGAACATATTGTAATGAAGAAAACAATTCTTAGGGTAAAGTTTTCTCTCTAATTCGGTTCACTTATATATTTGGACGTCTCATATATTTATAGTCTTGACCTAGGGTAACTTTTCCTAAATAGAATATAACTTGTAGTAGAAAACAAGTAATAAAAATATAATATTTCCAAGTTTAATTCTATCTAGAAGACTATTCCTGCGTGGCCTTTGACTTGATCTTTTCACGTGCTAATCTTCTTAAATCCAAAAACTTCAAGTCCAGGCATTCTTAGCTCATTTTTCTCTTTCAATCGTCCAGCATCATTATTGGAACTTCTGCTGCCGTGGTATTGCTTCTGCCTTCGGCAATGCTACTGCCTTCGGTAATGCTACTGCCTCGAAAATGGTTCTGCCTTTAGCACTGCTACTTCCTCGGCAGGTATTTCCTGCAACTACACAAAAACATGCCATAAAGCCTTCTTTTCTCACAAATATCATCTTTATATTCTGTGACAGCAAAAGATCGATTATTGAACAATAAGTATATGTATCAGTTCAAATTAGTGGGTAATGAGTACATATTGTTTAGGAAAAGAATAGTAAATAATAGCCTTTTTAAACACTCATCAATAAGTAACAGGACCAACACACTCCAACACCTCATACGGTCCAATGAAATGTGGACTCAACTTACCCTTACGTCCAAACCTCATCACTTTGTTCCATGGTGAAACCTTAAGAAAAACTTTGTCCCCATAAGCTACAACCTTCCCTTCTTGCATCAAAACACACCCGAGACCAACATATGATGCATCACTATAAACCATAAAATCCTTAGTGGATTCGGGTTAAACTAACACCGGAGCACTAGTCAACACCTCCTTCAATTTCTCAAAACTCCTTTATTGACTTTCTTTCCACTCAAAAGGAACCTTCTTTTGCAAGAGCTTAGTCATAGGAGCAACAATGCTCGAAAAACCCTCAATAAACCTACAATAATATCCAGCCAAGCCTAGAAAACTTTGAACCTCTAAAACCAACCTTAGTTGCTTCCAGTCCATAACAACCTCTATCTTTTTTGGATCAATACTAATACCCTTCTCCGACACCACATGACCAATAAACACCACTTCCTTTAACCAGAACTCACACATACTCAGCTTAGCATACAACTGGTTCTCTTTCAACACTTGCAACATTATCCGCAAATGCCAATCATAATCTTCCTCGGTACATGAATACACAAGGATATCATCTATGAATACTACCACAAACTGGTCCAAGTATTCATGAAACACCCGGTTCATCATATCCATGAAAGCAACAGGGGCATTCGTCAACCCAAATGGCATCACCAAAAACTCATAATGGTCATACCTTGTTCGGAAAGTCGTTTTCAACACATCTTCCTCTTTTACCTTCAATTGATAATACCCCAATATTAAATCAATCTTCGAGAATATACTTACTCCTCGAAACTGATCAAACAAATTGTCAATCCTTGGCAAAGGATACTTATTCTTCATGGTCAACTTATTCAGTTGCCGATAATCAATGCACATCCTCATAGTGTCATCCTTTTTTTCACAAACAACACCGGTACACCCCCAAGGTGATACGCTCAGCCGAATAAAACCTTGGTCATGCAACTCCTGCACCTATATCATCAACTCCTTTAACTCCTTAGGTGCCATACGATAAGGAGCAATTGACATCGGATTAGTACCAGCATAAGTCTCGATATTAAACTCCACATCGCGATCGGGAGGTAATCCTGGTAACTCCTCAGGAAATACTTATGGAAAATCGCATACAGTTCGAATGTTCTACACCCGAACCTCTCCTATCCTTGGGTTCATCACATAACCTAGAAATGTAAGACCGAAATCACATTGGACAAGAATCTGGTATACTCACTCTTTACCACAACCTCACCACCATCCAACAACCTCAAGGTAACCCGTTTCTTTTCAAAATCCACCACTTCTCTATGCTCTATCAACCAATCAACACCCAAGATAAGATTAAAACCATGAAACGGTAACTCCATCAAATTGACCTCAAAAACATGCCCTTGCACTTCCAATAGACACCTTCTATACAACTTCCTTACGGTAACCGTCTCACCCAAAGAACTAGTAACCACTACCCCCACGTCTAAAACTTCAACAGGGATATCCAACAAATATGCATGCTCACTCAAAACATAAGAATGCGTAGATCCTGAATCTATCAAAGAAAACAATGGTACACTTTACAAAGAAAAGGTACTTGCAACCACATCTGTAGCATTACGGGTCCTACGCTGAGCACAGACTCTACGCCCATCACCCTGCCTCTAGAAAGGACCTTTACCTCCTCCGCATCCTCTAGCAGGTACCACAGCAGTCTCAGCTCGTTTACCTGTCTCTCCAACAAACCTTGGGCAATCCCGCTTCTTGTGATCCTTTGATCCACAACCAATGCACGCATCAGTAGCCCATCAATACTCTCCTAGATGGCGCCTAGAACACAGGTTTACACACCGTGATATCACCACCACCTCTACCAAACTACTGAGCACGACCGCCGCGTCCAAAATCACCACGACGTCGGTCAACTCTATATCGATTGTCCCAAAACCTTTTACCCTGCTTACCTTGAGCATTAACCTCAACAGGCCTCTTACCAGCATCAGAAGACTTTCTAGCCTCCCTCAGAGATTCCTCGACATCCTTGGCCCTATTAACCAGCACATTGAACTCGGTGTACTCCTCGGCCAAAAGGTATATCTTGATCTTGGGATCCAAACCATAACGGAACCTATCACACCTCTTCTGGTCAGTGGGAACCAACTCAGGAGCATAGTGACTCATCCTGATAAACTGAATCTCATACTCTGCTACTTTCATAGTCCCCTGCACCAAAGACATAAACTCTCTCTTTCTTGTATCCTCATACTGGGAACCCAAAAACTTCCGCACAAAAGCGGTCCAGAAATACTCCTAAGTCAGGTTAGCAACAGCTACACCCGCTCTCGTGGTGGTCCACCAACGGTAAGCTTCTCCCTGGAGCAAAGATACAACACAATTTAGCCTCCTCATGTCCCGATACTCCATCTGATCCAATATCCTCTCGGTATTGGCCAACCACTCCTCAACCGAACTTGGATCCGAGCCATAGAACTCAACACCGCACAAGCTACGCAACCACTCTAGAGGTAGCCCTAGGTTAACCTCAGCAACAGGGATGGGTGTCGGAACATGCACTCCAGCTATCGCAGCCTGAAACGCACCCGTCATAGCGTGTATGAACGGTGTAAACTCTCTAAACTGACCTTCCAAAGTAACCGGAGGCACACCAACTAATGGAGGAGGAAGCAACTCTTCCCTAGCAGTCGCCTCACCCTCAGCTTGACCCTCGGTGATCATGTTCGCACTAGCACGCGTCTCTTGTCTCGGAGGTATAATCTAAATACTTCAAACATGCAATTTAAAACATAATAAACTTACATTCAGGAAAGATCCAAGGGAAACCGAAGAGCATCTAAAAATATATTGGTATTGGTAATGTGTAACCGACAATCCTTTTTAACCACCATCATTCAAGGTACAATCACAATGTATAGGGATTCATACATCAACAACATATCACGTTCAATCTTACACTTTAGCAAACTAACCACACAACTTAGCAAACCTACACACACCTTAACAAACTTGGCTCTGATACCATCATATGTAACCTCCTTAGCCCGGCCTAGACAGAACCGGTACTAATGGATTACACAAGGAATATTAAATCAAACCTGCGAAGGTTCAATTCAATAAACAACCTTAAAACTGATATTTTTTTCCTAGATGCATAATTATATTACTACATGTCTTGGTCTCATACAAAGCATTAACGGAAACAATCCGATTACAAACAAGAATTCGATTAAACACTTAAGTAAATTAAGGACTAAAACGTAAAACTTTTAAATTTTAAAGAAAAATTAGAAACTCGTTCCATCAAAGATCAATTAAACATACAAATATCCCTCACAGTAATTTCCAGTCAAACGGAGTATTCTAACATCATCAATTGCATGTTTCACTAATTTAGGGACCAAAATATAAATCTTTCAAATTATAAGGAATTCTTCCAAATTAAATTAGTCATCTCGAAATTAAATCAACTTTATATATCCATGTGAAATTTCAGCTCAAAATAACAGCTGTAGATACCCTAATTGAATAAAGAAAGATATCTAGGAATAAAATGCAATTTTCAGCAACTATCAATTTCTAGCAGCTAAAGGTTTCGAAAATTTATGTAAAAGGTTTTGAAACTTCCCTGAAGGTTTCGAAAATTTTCGCATCTAGTAAGGGTCCAGAGTCGAAATAGCCCGCAAGGTTTCGAAACCTTACTGAAGGTTTCGAAACTGTTTGACAAAAGTTTCGAAACCTTCCCTAAGGTTTCGAAACTTTGGGTCTAGAACCTAAAAATTCCATCACACTAAGTGAACATTATCGACTCAATACAAAATCGTTAATCACCATCAACTATATGCATAATTCCTAAACACTAAGAACAAATTATACAATAGAGTATAACCATCTTAGATCACGTAACAACTAGAGGCATACTTCCTAAAATTAATCAATTCCAATGAAAATCAAACAAACATGCATCGAAAAAATACAACATAGCATCAATCAACCAAAGAAATAAAACAATCCATCAAGCAACAACCTAAGCAAAATTAGAGTTCTTATTACAAGTCTTTAGCTAAACAACACACACTCTCTTATGAGATTGGTTTACAATTGCCAAGCCCCAACTTATCTGTCAAACATACCCAAAATATGTAGACTTTCCCCTTGGTTCTCTTGCTCCAAATGCAACCCCAAAATGTCTCTAATTCTCTGCAAGGATGAAAAGAGGGCTTAAGCACAACATGCTTAGCGAGGAAGCTCTAACAAGATCATCTATGCATCAATTTAAAACCATATTTAAACCATAGCTTGTGATGCATCACTAAATCATGCATTCTTAACATTTCACGTCCATGTTCATAATACCAAAACATTTCCTTGAGTATGAATAACATTATCGATACATTTCATGAATGATGCACAATGTTCCATCTTAATCCATGCATGCATATTGGCTTTCTAGTGATCACTTATTGTGATCCTTAAGTTCACCGAATACACGGATCTATTGTTTTAGAGACCTTAGTCTCGTCATGATACAAAGTCACCATTGATATGACACAAAGTCACCATTATTAGCTCTACCACGCACGATTGTACACATAGTCACCCTTGTTACATGTAGGCATTATTCTTTATTTCCATAATATTTATAGTGTACTCAATCCTAATGACATGTCATTCGTATTCGAGTCTAAAGTTAGTATCACTAAGCCAATATCAAGTTCAAATATGCATGCTAATTTGCTGCTCATAATGCACCCATAATGTGTTTAATAAATGAACTAAAAGCCATGCCCAAAGGCACCATTGTGTATAAGTAAAATAACCACATCATACACCACTTCATTTTTCATATTTCCATATCCATGGATGTCTTTATAAACCATGCATTTTCAGCAATTTACATATGCATGCATCACTTCAAAACCATACTTCTGCATTTCCAAAATCACTTTAAATCATCAACATAAATGCCATTACCGAAAATAGTCGATACTCATGATAATGCATCAAAATTATATAATTTACTTACTCTTGAAATATGGAAAATTTTCACACTATTCCATAGTCCCCAAAACAGAATAGAACCAACGTGATTCACTTTTAGTCCGAAATCACTCACCGACAAGCGAAACGAGCCTTCTATGACGTTCCGATGACAATGCCAATGCACCAGACACTTAAGCACCTTCTTGCACTTCCTATACAACATTAAAAACAGAGCATATTCACATCATAACATGCTCAAACCAGCAGCCACATCAAACCTCCATAAAACTATCGAAAACCTAGCCGAAAAGACCGAAAACTAATTCGAAACGCATCCGAAATAACACCAGCCCAAAACCTAATGAATCTAACATCTAATCCACTTCAATTATGAACCAAAAACACATCCAAACCATCCTTATACCTCCAAAAACATTAGAACACCTAAAATAGCCCTTAAAACAACCGAAAACCACCTTAAAACACTATCGATTATATTATTCCAGGTTTAAATTAATATGCTGCCAATTCAAGACTCAAATAATCATTTAAATGATATAATATCATAATTAAATCAACCTAATTACAACATTAATTGAGATCTAAAAATATTTCACAAAAAACTCCATAAAATCCATAGATTTAGAATTAAAAACATAAAATCAAGTTTCAATTATTGACTAACAAGACAATACTTGAGAATTTCAATAAAGAACCTTAGAAAAAGATTAGAAATCGACAAATTACCTTTGAGCAAACTACTAACCCCAAAAGCGGGATGTTACATTATTAGTCGTTGAAATCTTGGGCGGTTTATCTCTAAATCGGATTAGTCAATACCCTTGAGCGAAAATCGTATTATCTCGTTTCGTGAGCCTAACACTCCCGATATTAGATAAATAGAATTTTCTTCACATACTATCATCTCGAGCTCATATATAAAGAAGAGTAATTGCCATGAGAGAATAAACTATGAAATAAGTTTGCATTAATAAATATCAAAGATAATACAACATTCTTCTCCAACTACTCCACAAACAACCTAAACCTCCGAAAGAGTTTAGAACATGGTGTAGTCGATGGCTAAGAATATATGCTTTAGAGAATCTAACTCGACTCTCTTATCCTAAATCTAATATGTGACTTATATAGGTAAGGCTCTAGGTTAAAGTCTTCCACATAAGGAAAGAATTGTACAAGAAAAAGAATTCAACTCATAATTAAACTAGGACACTTTATTCTATTTCATAAAATATCTCTTATTTACGTGTTGACCTTTGATCGAGGCTTGACCTTTCAGATTGGTTCTGTCTTTTCCTCGCTTTATTTCCTTTAAGTTCGGCGTATTTTTCTCTTTCTGTCAAGAAACAGTTGCTATATTCACTTTGCTTTCGTGAGCTCCAAAATGTTGTCAGGGCGGGTGCTCCTCTGCAATTCGGTATTAATACTCTTATCTATCCATTCTTATGATGTATTCTCTGTCTAAAAACGAAAACCATCTAATGCATCTGTTTTATACCAAATAATAGATAAATTCGTAAATTATTTAATTGGATATTGAATTATGGAAAATAAGCAGAATTGCCTATTATTGTCCTTAAATTTGTCCTTGATTGGCAATAATCGAGTGGGAAAATGATATAAAAAATAGAACTTTTAGGCACTCATCATAACTCATCTTCCCTTATTTATTGGATGGACCACTGATGATCAGTTGATGTGTCCTCATCCAGAAGTTTCTTTCTTGTTTTCTTCTAAACAACATTATCTACTGGGACTATTTACTGATTTCTGGGATTATGCCTCCGTGGAAGCAGTTGCCGAGGCGGGTGTTGTCCAAGAATTTTGTTTCAGTATCGAAATTAAATTCAGATTTAGCCTCAATCAGTTGGCATTCGTATGACTCATCTGGATGCTTGAGTGCTCTGAACACATTAATCTTTACTTGTTGGTCATTGAATGGAATAGACAATTTTCCTTTTTCACAATCGATCAATATTCTACCTATTGCTAAGAATGACCTTCCCAGTATGACCAGAGTATTTTCATCAACTTTATAATCTAAAATAAGAAAGTTAGCAGGAAAAATAAATTTATTCACTCTTATCAAAATATCTTTAATTTTTCCTTCGGGTTGCACGTAAAAACGGGCTATCAATTGTAGCACTACCATAGTTGGTTTTGCTTGCCCAATGCCTAGCTTCTAAAATACTAACTTAGGCGTCAAATGTATACTGACACCTAATTGACATAATATCTTTCCCACATATTGATCCCCTATAGAACAAGGCTCGGTTATGCAACATTGCCACGCACCCCTCTATCATGGTAAAAATCTCAAACTTCCCAATCCTTGTCCTCTTTGATATGATATCTTTAAAGAATTTAGCATAATTGCGCATCTGTTTGATTGACTCCACTAAAGGTATATTAATGTGTACCTGTTTTAGGATGTCCAAAAACTTCTCGAATTGGTACTCTTGTTTTTTTGTTTTAACATTTGTGGGAATGCTGGTGGTAACATTAAATCTTCAATATTTTCATAACACTAAAATCAGATCTTTGGTATTGTCGGTATCATCTATTGTGACATCATCTTTGGCATCTATTTCTGTTGGTTCTTTCTCATCAAACTTCCTTTTGTTCACGTCCTTGGAGATTATTGTCTTAGATTTCTGACCTACTACCTTGGCAGGTATCTTAGGGTCTTTCAGTTGTAATTTGTTTCAGATTGTTATGGCTTTTCACTGCTCGTATGGACATGTTCTAACAACTTTAGTATCACTTGGTAGACCTTCTATAGGTCGGTTGTTCATCTGTTGTGCAATTTGCCCTACCTGATTTCTAGTGTTTTTAACGTAGCTTTATTATTCTGCTTACACATCTATGCTCTATCCATGAATGTATCGACCCGTTGAAGAAATTTATCTGTATTGGATATATAGGCAACAATTTTAACCATGAGCATGTTTAGCATATTTTATAGGGTTCGTATGTCAGTCTATTACTGGTAGGGTATTTCTCATGTGGTACCGGTTGAGGAGATCGAGTTAAGAGAGGATTTGAGTTATGAGGAAGAACCGATAAGGATTTTGGATGTGGATACAAAGGTTCTTCGAGGAAAGACCATAGATTTGGTTAAAGTGCTTTGGAAACACCAAGGTGTGGAAGAACCAACTTGGGAGACAAGGAAAAGCATGGAGGAGCAGTTTCCTTTAATTGTGTTAAGCCTTTTGGGTTAGGTTCTTATTTACTTTAGTTAGAGACTTCTGAATATTGTAAATAAATTTTTCTTCACCAAAAATTAATAAAACACACTTAATTACATTTTAACTTTAGTAGGTAAAATTCACTTAGATATTTTTTAGGTTAATTATCACTAATTTAGAATAAAACCTTCAACACACCTAATTTTCTTTGTTTTTTTTGTGATTAAAAAGTGGAACTTAATTAGTACGGTGTCTTACCAAAGGGAGGTAACAAGTTAGCGCCAGAAATGTTGGCGGTGATTAAAGTTTACTCTCATGGCGGTGGGACCGTTAAAATAGAATCAAATTCATAAATGAACAATATTTTAAATTTTATACGAACTTGCAAATTCCAACTTTAAAACGTTTTGTAATCGGCTAGGTACCGATTTTTAGTCGTTGTGGGGGTGCTAATCCTTCCCCACACGTAACCGACTCCCGAACCCATTTTTGTGTTTTTCGTAGACCAAAATTATTGTTTTAATAAAACAAAAAATGATTTATTAAAGTAACCCGGTTTTAGGTGATTCAATCACACCTTTAAAAAAGATTGGTAGCGACTCCGTTGTTTTTGTTTTTTAAAGAAAAAATCATCGAACCGCTTGAAAAAAAGGTTGCAACAGCTTGACAACTCCGTTGGAGTTTTTTTTTACAAAAAAGAGAGTCAAACCACAAGCCGATTACAATTTGTTTTAACGTTCCGAATTTGCAAGTTTATATAAAATTTAACTTAATTACCCATTTATGAATTTGATTTTATCTTACGCATTTAAGACTTATTTTCAAGCTCTATATTCGAGCTTGTCCCGATCGTTTAAGTGGAGGGAACATGCTATTGCTCTCGTGAGAATTTAATTCTCCGCATGGGCCTAGTAAGTACCTTCGTGGCTCATATGTCCTAAGTCTTCGTAAGGATATTATCCTTCGCATAGACTTAGGAAAATGAGTCCGCATAAGTTGAACTTGATTCGTTGGAAGCCTATAATGGGTGAGAATCAGGGGCCTTGCTACCCTTAGTAAGGGACAACGAAGATAGCTTATGGACCTTTCTAGAACCAAACCATGTGTGTGAATCTAGAAGCCCACCCTATTAGAGCCATGTGAAAAACCTTAGAGTTAGAATTTGGTCAAAATAATTTCGTAGGAATAGTCAGTGGAGACATGTCCTGAAATGTTTGAATGCTGCCCAGTTATTATTCATACAATGAAATTATTTTGGACCTTTTAAGTTTTATTTCTGTACTAATTAATTTTCTTTTATTTGTTTCGCATATTTCGTTCTTTGCATCATCATATTAGAAGTGGTTAATTCTCAAGGTATTACCTGCTGCGACAACTTCTGTTGAGCTAGTTTGTTATTATGCTGGAATCTTGTGGGTTGCATATTCTGTTTTTGTAGGTTAAGTGCATTCGTGGGGTTGCTCCATAAAAAATTTGGATGCTTCCTCCATGCTGGATTATATGTATTAAACATATTATTTCGGTTAAAGTTTCCAAAAACTAGATTCCGGATTATGAGGTAAGTCATTTAAGTCATGGTTTTCGCCACAGTTCACAAAAGGGGCGATTACTTTAACTTCTCGAACATTGTTGGGCTTTTGCAAATCCTTGACTATAGTTGTTAATGCTGATAAATGGGTCAAAATTGAATCTGAAAAGTCCAGATTTATCACTCCTGGCCTTGTAGCTCCTCTCCTTGTTGTAGGATGTTGATAGTCATTCTTGGCGAGACGGTCCAAATTTTCCAAACATTCATGCGGCAGATGGTCTAAAGGATTATCATTTTTCGTTGCATCAAGCATCACCCTCGTTGGTGTATTTACTAGGTTGTAGAAGATGGATACTTGAGATCATTCAGGCAATCCATGCATTGAGCATTTACGATAAGTTGTTAATACCTCTCCTAGGCCTCATACATGGATTCTTCATCCTCTTTCCTAAACGATGTAATCTCGTTCCTCAGTTTGTTTGTCATGTTCGTGTAGCTAAAATGGGCAATAAAACTTTGGCATAATTCCTTCCATGAATTAAGCGATCCCGTTTGAATTGTTTAACCATGATTTTGCCTTATCCCTCAGTGAATAGGGAAATAACTTGAGCTTAAGAATATCAGTAGATACTCCTGTTGATTCAAAGAATTATAAATTTCCAGTAAAGATTTAAGATGATGTCGAGTATCCTCATTGATTGATCCTCCGAATTTCTCTAGTGTATTGATAATATTAAAAATAATTAGTTTAAGATGAAAATATTCTATGTTAATGTTTGACATGACTACGGTAGGTGTCAGACCATCCAGATCTTCTTCAAGATAATCGTAAACTGTCTTTACGCGTTCAGGTGCTGGAAGTTCAGCTGGATCGACTACTGTATATGCGGTCGCGTTTGCAGCCACGAAGGAATTTATTGCAGCATTGTTCTCTTGCTGGCCAGATACTAGATTCATCCTTGCTCGATATCTAAGACTTCGTGCAGTATGCTCGATATCTAGGTCAAAGGGATAATCGTCAATTGATGGATTTGACCTGGTCATACAACGGGGCAACCCAGATTATAAAAGCAAATAACTAAAAATAAAAGTAAAGTAAAATTTGGTGAGGCTTGGGAAGTCCTACGCCTTAATGCAAGCATACTCCTTTTCCAAGTTCTAGTATTTTAGATGTTGAACCTACAGGATTGGATACCGATACATCATATCTTTCCTGCACTAATAAAAACAAAAACACTAGTGATTCGATTTGAAGTATGATTGCTTAAAATAATAAAGACAACTAAGTAAATGATTAAAATCAAGATGAGAATGGAATAGCTAGGATGATTGCTTCGTAGTGTGGAATTCAGATGCACAATATTCTCCTCTTATAAATACAGAACGTTGAAGTGCCGCTTCGGCGGATCGCTGAAGGATCGCCTTATCTGCCTCGACAGGTTATGTTTTGTCGACAATTCAACAATTCATAGTTCGACAAAGCATCCTTACTTACCTTCTCCTTATCCCTAATTCTTAGTATTATTGATGACCACGTCTTGATGATACCTCTCAGCATGAATCAAAGGCGAACAACAACCAATGGTATGCTTTCTTTTATTCATTGAAATCCTGGTTATCTTATCTCTAAGTTGGATTAGCCAATGCCCAAAAGCAAATATCGTATTCTCTCATTTCATGAGCCTAATTATACCTAGTCTAGACAAATTGGTTTTTTCTTGCAAACTTATCTTCCGAGCTCGTATGCAAGAAAGTGTATGAGCCAAGGAAGAATAAACTATGATCTTGAAATTGCATTAATAAGAATTGAATAAAGTTACAACCTTCTTACACAACTAATCCAAAATTAATCTATACCTTAGTAGGGATTTAGAACATGTGGTTGACGGCGGATACGGATTTATTTAGGAAAGTAGACTTATTTTTCCTATGTCTAAGGGTTACCTTATAAAGACCAACCCTAGGTCAAAATCTCCCATTGTTAATAGGAGTTCTAAAAGAAATAAAATACAATTAGATATTAAAATACAAATTCTTTATTTTATTTATTAATTTTTCTCCTTTTGGACTCTTTGAGTTTTCATAACTTTGACCATGGCTTGACTTTCTTTCCTTGACTTTGTTTTTTCTCTGATTGGGTTTACTGGATTCAATTCTTTATTCTCCATCTATCGTACACCATATGTTATATTTACTTTGCTTCCGCGATAATCAATTTGCTGCCTTGGCGGTTGTTTCTCTACGAGTGGTCCTTGTTTGTATTTTTTTGCATCTAGCATCTATCAATGATATTTGGTATCATCAATAGGTTTATTTCTTGTATAAGAAAGAAAACTATAACCGTACATATTTTCTACCAAATAATATATAAAGATAAAATTTTAGCACTTGGATGTTGAAATATAAAAAATATGCAGAATTATCCAGTATTGTAAATATATCTATTAATTAGTTGCAATAATTGAGTGGAAAATGATATAAAATATGGTACTTTTACGCACTTATCAGGATTAGGGTCTGAGGTTTAGAATTTAAATTTATTATACATAAAATAATTTAATTAATATTTTAATTAAATTAAAAAACTAATATATACTTATATTTAAAACTTAAAAGAAAAGATATAGACAGTAATAGTGGATAAATATTTATGTTGGTGTCTTATATTATCAAAAGCTATTTGGTTCAACGGTTTACCCATTATTTGTCTATTTAAGTTACTTAGGTTCAACTCTTTTAATAACATTCTTATGCCATATTAGTTTTTCTCCTATAATTAGGTGCCTAATTAAATAACTATATTATTTTATTAGGATTAAATTAAAAAAATTTATGAATAATAAGGATTAAATGTGAGTTATTTTATTTTATTTTTTTACTACCACATCATCAATTTGTTAATTTTTAATAGTTAAGTATTATATTTGTCTCTTTTGAAAGAATGATGGTCATTTCAACACAAATCCCATAATATGACGACTATTTATATAGTTTACCTTAAATTTAAAGATAGAGTTTAATATAAACTTTAATTTTATATGAGCTTATTAATTTTAGGTGATGGGTAGAGTTTAATAACGACAAAACCCTTATATGATGGGTTTAACACCCTCTACCTGGTGTCACTTTGGGTCTTCGGTTCAAAACTCATATTTTAAAATTTTCTTTTTAAAAGCCCAATAAAGGATACTTCAAATCCAATTTTATAGCAAGTTCATAAAATCCAAACCATTTCAAAATATAAATCCAAGTAACCAAAATTAGTTGGAACTCCAAATATTAAAACCCATTTAAAAACATTAGGCTCGATAAATAAAACAAGATTTATAATTACACATATAGGGTCCTACAAGTACATAGCCAACTATATCTACTAACGATACTCTGAGAATAACGTCAATGCTGAAATCCACCATGATGACGCTCCTCCAAATCAAAGTTTTCCTTAACCTACGCACGAAAACACGTTTCGAAACGTTGAGATACAAAAGCTCAGTGGGTACTCCATCAACTGGTTAACGTCAAACATATCATAACTAAGCATATGAAGCAAGAAATAATGACATAGCATGAGTATGATGGCTCTACCATATCTGCCTAAACACAAGATATTATGCATGAAAAAATATTGGCTCTACCATGATGATGATCCTCCAAACCAAAGTTTTCCTTAACCTACGCACGAAAACACGTTTCGAAACGTTGAGATACAAAAGCTCAGTGGGTACTCCATCAACTGGTTAACGTCAAACATATCATAAATAAGCATATGAAGCAAGAAATAATGACATAGCATGAGTACGATGGCTCTACCATATCCGCCTAAACACAGGATATTATGCATGAAAAAATATTGGCCCAAGGCATATGCATGTCAAGAGGAGTTCATATATCATCTCAAGTCCATATATCTCATGTATATCTCATATACATCTCATATATATATATAAGTAGTGCAGCCTGCGACCACTAAGTATCGGATCATACATTACGAGCAGGGCTCGTGTCCACTAAGCATCGAGATCTCATAGTCTAGGATGAGGCCTGCGTCCATTAAGCATCGGGATCACATACTCTAGGATGAGTCTCGCGTCCACTGAGTATCAGGATCCTAAATATATGCTTAGAATGGTTCATCAAGTATCTTTGAACTGGACCGTGTCCACTAAGTATTGGGATCCCATACTCTAGGATGAGTCTCTGGTTTCAGTTGCGTTAAGACCAGAGCCTCCGTAAGATATTCCTTAAGTTGCTCAAAGCTTTGTTGTCTCCTCCCACTCCATACAAACGATACCTCTTATTAAAGCAACTTTGTCAATGGTGTTTCCCACTACAACTATATGGCCGAGAAACACCACCTCTAACAACCAGAACTCATACTTACTGAACTTAGCATAAAAACGTCTATCCTCAGAATCAAAAGAATCACTCTTAGGTGATAGTCATGATCCTCCTCAGCTTAAGTACACCAAGATTTCATCGATGAACACATCCATAAATTGATCCAAGTACGAACGAAAGATCCGGTTCATAAATCCATAAAAAGCCATCGGTGCATTCGTAAGCCCAAAAGGCATCACTAAGAACTCATAATGCCCGTACCATGTCCTAAAAGTGGTCTTTTGGACATCCTCTTCCACCATCTTCAACTGATAATACCCTGATCTCATATCGATCTTAGAGAACACTCGTGCACCTCTCAACTAATCAAACAAGTTCGATCCTTGGCAAAGGTTAACGGTTCTTGATCGTGACTTTGTTGAGCTAACGATAGTCGATGCACATCCGCATAGACATGTCCTTCTTCTTAACAAACAAAATCGGTGCTCCCTAAGGTGACACACTAGGCTAGATAAAACCTATATCAATCTACTCTTGGATTTGATATTTCAACTCTTTCATATCTTTCGGTGCCATACGGTAAGGTACTATAGACACTAGTGTCATGCCTGGAATCACCTCTATACGGAACTCTAACTCACAGTCAAGAAGTAAACCTGATAACTCCTCCAAAAACACATCGGTAAACTTACAGACTATCCTCAACCCTTCTAACGTTGGTATCTTTACCCTTACATCCACCCATGAACCAGGAAAGCCTCACAAACCTACTGGATTAACCGTTGAGCTAAAAAAGTTGACACAACATTAGATAAGTAAGGATTTCTCTTACCCCTCATAATAAGCTTAGAGCCGTATGTAACATGGAGTTTCGAGATCTTATACCTATACCCAAAACTCGCATCGTATTCGAATAACCAATCCATCCCTGGGACTACATCAAAATCTTGAAACGGTAAGCCAAAAGGCCTACTGGGAAGATCGAGCCTTGTATCTCGATCGAACACCTTCGATATACCTTATCCACCAACACATCAAAATCATCGGGCTTGTTAATTAAACTCCTATATCTAGATCCTCAGCTGAAAACCCTTATCACTATGATATACCCCTACAGATATAAGAGTGGGTAGACCCTGAGTCCATAAGAGCAACTATGGGAACTAAAAAACAAGTTCAACATACATGAGATAACATCGATAGCTGCACAGTCCTCATGTACTCTCATAGCATACTGCTTAGCTGGTGCTCTTGTCGTGGATTGGAAGTTACCACCCGAACCATGACTTGTCCCTTCATGGTTAAAGCATCAGCCTCTCTGGCTCGGATAACCGATCCTCTAAACCTATTATGTCATCTCTCTTGTCTTCTCAGTACAGTCCCTCAAAAAGTGTCATGTCGATCCACAAAGATAACAAGTTTAGCCATTCTCTAACACTCACCTCTATGGTTTCACCCAACCAAGCTCTATTGTCTCCCACCACTCTTGTGCATTGCCCTTCAGGAGTGACAAAACACAAGATAACTTGTCCTCTGATCTCAGCCTCATGATCAAACAGGTGTCATGCAACCATTGGTCAGCATGCACGGGATTGTTTTGTCCCATCCCATGGAAGTCAACAGCCTCTAGCCTCTACACCCTCTCCACCGGTGTTTCTCAAGGCGTAGCAGATGACCTCGGTATATCTCTCACGATCTGGCTCAACATTTGATTCATCTGCAAGAAAAAGTTTGCCTTTTGACCAATTGTGTCATCAGACGGTGCCTCCACAGCATACACATACTCATCATCGAATTCCTCTTTTTGAAAACCTCAACTCTTTTCCACCTCTCGATTCTTCATTTGCATTCTTACTACATAACAAAAAAATTAAGGTCATATCATCGAAATTTTAGCATTAAAGCAAGTACGACTTTAACTCATGGGCAAGTACTTATTTGACACCTATATACCATATTAAACCTAAGCTCTTATACCACAAAATGTAACACCCTTAACCCGGTGTCACATTGGACCTCCAATCCAAAACTCGTATTTTAAAATTTTCTTTTCAAAATCTCAATAAGGGATAAGTTCAATCTAATTTTATAGAAAGTTCATAAAATCCAAATCATTTCAAAATATAAATCCAAGTAATCAAAAAAGTTGGAGCTCCAAATATTATAGCTCATGTAAAAGCATCGGACTCAATAAATAAAACAAGAGTTATAATTACACATATAGGATCCTACAAGTACAGAGCCCACTACATCTACTAACGATACTCTAAAAATAACGTCGATGCTAAAACCCACCACGATGATGCTCCTCCAAACCAAATTTTTCCTTAACCTACACACGAAAATAAATTTTGAAACGCAGAGCTACAAAAGCTTAGTGGTTACTCTACCAACCGGTTTACATCAAACATATCATAAATAAGCATATAAGCAAGAAATATAATATGGCATGAGTACGATGACGCTACCATATCCGCCTAAAAATAGGATATTGTGTATGTACAAATATCGACCCAAGGCATATGCATGCCAAGAGGAGTCCACATATCATCTCAAGTCCATATATCTCATATATCTCATATATATCTCATGTATATATATATATATATATAAGTAGTATAGCCTACAACCGCTAAGCATCGGGATCATACATTAAGAGCAGGTCCTGCATCCACTAAGCATCGGGATCCCATACTCTAGGATGAGTCTCGCATCCACTGAGTATCAGGATCCTAAATCCATGGTTGGAATGGTTCATCAAGTATCTTCGAACTGGCCTGCGTCTACTAAGTATCGGGATCCTATGTTCTAAAAGTTTTCGAGTGTTGCAACACTTTGATCATAATATAATAAGGGTGTCCGGACCCACCACATAATAATATATAACGCTAGGCGACCCATTAGCACTAAGCAAGGTCCCTAGCTTACAATATCATATATTTATATCATTAATACCCAGCGGTTTCCATCACATTTCAAGTTCATATCGATTTCCATGTTTTAGCCAATTATCCCTTAAATGAGGTTAAGGTATCAATCTCTCGGGCTTAGTATTCATTTATAAGTTAAATCAACCTATAGGAACCTGTATCACGATTTTATCATTCAAAACTTGGGCAAAATTGCCCAAGGGTTTTGATACACATATATGGGGTATCGAAATGCCACCTGTATCGATACCCTTACAAAGAGGGTATCAAAACACCCTAGGTATCGATACTCTTTGACCATCCTTCCAAGATGACTTAGAGGAGACCTACTCGTTTCGATACATCTTCTATGAGGTATCAAAACGTTTTGACTATGGGTGATAATGAGCCTGACCAGCTCATGAGCTACTCGGGCTCGGCTCAGTCAAAGATCAGCTTGAGTGAGATTGACTCGTTCTCGGGTTTGGCTCGAGACTTTAACGAGTAGAGTCAAGCCTACCCAAGCTCGACTCGAAAAACTCTTGAATAGGCTCAAATAATTATATATTATATATATTATAAATACTTTTAGTAAAAAATAATAAATTAAACTAAAAATTAACTAAAAATAAATAAATTAAAATATAGTGTTTCATAAATAATTTATTATTGTGATTTTCTAGAAAGAATTAATTATATACTAATCTCGGATTAAAACTTAAAAAAATCTTTAAAAATCTATTATCGTTCTTTCTCAAACTTTCACTAAACAATTTCCTCAAATAGTTTTTGGACAAATAATATTATCACATATTTCCATGTTTAAAAAGTTCATAATTTTAATCCAACCCTCCAATAATTTTTAACTTCATCATATTTTGCTCACTAAGAGAAAGAGACCTCCAAATGGATCCAGACCCCTCAGATTTACCCCGTCATACCAGCAGTCAACGTCATTCATCAGATGGTTTTGGATTAATGGTCCAAATCCAATAATACTATAATAATTTTAGAGTAATACTAACAGTCAACGTTTTATGTCTTTCCCCCTTTCACTTCTCTTCGTATTTTGAAAAGCACACAGCAGCCAAAATATAGGGAAATAGACGAGAGAAAAAAACTCAAAAATACCCCAACGCTCGCTTTGTCTTCCTCCAAACAACACCCTCAGGTAAGTATTTCTAGAAATATCTCACTTTAGTCTTACAGATCTATTTTTTCATTGTTTCAAGTTTTAGTATTTAAAATATGATAAAGGGTGAATTTTTAGGTTTTTGAGTTTTAATTATCTAAAATTTTCGCTCTTTGTTTGTAATATTATATGTTGGTTACGTTAGTGTTTTAGTCAGAGTTAGGGTTAGTTTTTAGGGCTTGATTGCTTGTTGGTAAAATGCAATTACTTTCCGAACTGTTTTGAAGTTTTAAATTGCTTGAGCTTTGTTTTATATTTTTCATGAAATTTTCAGATTTATTTATTTACAAATTCTAAACTTAACTTTAATTTCGAAATTGCTCTCTGGTTGGACAAAAAGACAATAATATTGTTTATATTTTATTTTGTATTGTTTGGTTTGGTTATGATGTTATTTTTTTGCTTCCTTTCTATATAATTAACCGTTAAAAAACAATAATGTTATTGTGCCTTATCTATTTCATGGTGAAAATGTGCAATCTTTATTTAATTTATTGTTTTAAATTATATTATTTTATTTTATATAATTAATCGTTATTTTTTATTTGTACTCTAGAAATGTCTACTATGGATTGAGAACATCAGATGGTCATTCTACTTTTATTATAGAAGAATTTAGGGTAAATTTGGATAATACAAATGATATGGACGAAGATGAAATTAATCTAGAAAATACAGAAGTGCATGTTCTCCCAACTAATGTCAGTGAGGTTCGTAATACTAAAGATGAACTTGAATCATATCCTTTTAAGAGAGAAAAAATCATTTGTTTAGAAGAAATTCGGAGAACCTCAACGTGCAGGAAACTCTAAAGTTTAGAAAGTTTTTTGTGTGTATTGTAAGACTCTTTTAACGGTTTCTAGAGGTGGTCCTACAAGCCATTTAAAAGTCATTTGGATAAATGTACACAATAAAAAATGCACATACGGCAACAAAAGTTGATCAACCTTTACCTTTTGATTTAAGTGCGGGTTCTCCAAGTTCTGAATTTGTTAGTGCTCTTTATGATGGTAAATTTGATCCGTTGAAAATGAGAGAAGGAATTGCACATTGGATTGTTATGTATGAGCATACTTTTTCTATTGTTGAAGAAGAAGGCTTTAATATGATTTGAAGATAGGAATACCACAATAGAAAAATGTGGCACGATATACTATAAAAATGATTCTTTCAAAGTTTATGAGATTGAGAAGAACAAATTGAGGAAAAAGTTAAAGAATATGGATAGAATTTCTTTGATCACGGACTTATGGCGTTCCAAACCTCAAAAGATAGAATACATTGAGAACAAAGTAAGTTATTCGTAATTTTTTTTACATATGTTGATATATTACCAAATTAGCACTAATTAATATTATGTATTTTTGCAGGTACTCATAGTTTCTATGGATAATGCCTCTACAAATAATTCTTGTATATAAATCATGAAAGAAACCTTCTCATTGACTAATAAGTTGATTTCTAGTGGTAAATTATTCCATGTTCGTTGTTGTTCCCATATTTTAAATATTATGGTTCAACATGGTCTCAAACTAGTCAAAAGCATCATCAGGAATCTTCATGATACAATTGATTATCTAAATGGAAGTAAACAACGATTGTAAAAGTTTGTTGAACTTGCTCAAAAATATAACTTAAAAGAGAAGAGATTGGTTTTGAAATGCAAGACTCGATGGAATTCTACCTATGAGATGCTCACTTGTGCAATCAAATTTAAAGAGGTATTTTCTAGACTTGCTTTGGAAGATAGAGAATATGTTTATTGTCTAGTTTAGAAGATTGGGATAACATTGAAAAATTACTTGAAATCTTGAAAGTGTTATATGATACTACAAATGTTATTTTAGGATCCGAATATCTCACTTCTAACTTGTTTCTTAGTAAGATCTACAGAATTAAATTACTATTGGATGCTAGCTCAAAATCTTTTGATGACTTTGTTAAAAGAATGGTGACAAACATGAAAGAAAGGTTTGATAAATATTGGTGTGAATGTAATCTTCTCATGGTTATAGGTGCAGTGTTAGACCCTCGATTGAAAATGAAAGTTATTGAGATTACTTTCCCAAAAATGTTTTCTCCTGATGTAGTTAGGGAAAATATACATAAAGTTAGAGAAACTTTGTATGAACTTTATGATGAGTATGTGAATTTGTACTCTCCTCCTTTAATGGAACAAATGGGTGAATGTGGAACTAGTGCTAATGTTTGTGGTGGAGGAACGGGAAATACCCCATGATTATTAGAAATTTTACAAGCGGTTCTGAAATTGATTTGTATCTTGAGGAAGGGTGTTATATTCCTCAAGAGAGTAAGTTTGATGCTTTATTGTGGAGGAAGGAAAAAGTTGGAAGATTTCGTATTTTGTCACGATTAGTCATGGATATCTTGAGTGTTTCCATTACTGTTGTAGCTTCAGAGACCACATTTAATGTTGAAAGTCGTGTAATTGATTCTTATAGATCGTCATTATGTCCTGAAACTGTACAAATGTTAATTTGCATAGAATATTGGTATCGATCTCCCCATGGATTGAAGAGAAAGAATAAAGTAAGGATTAGTTATGTATATTTACATTTCTTTTTTATTTTTTTAAAATATATTTTAACTAATTGTTTTATGATTCTGTTATAGAAAATTAATGAAGATCAATCGAAGAAAATAATTTTACCTCTTCTATAGGTTAATAAAATTTTATAATTCTTTTTAATTTATTTTTGCATGATAATAGGTTAAATCATTTAATGATTTTATATATAAATATTCTTTAAATTAGGAGAAGATCAAAGAAAGAAGTGCTTGCAGGCTTGGAGTATTGGACTAGTATAATGGAAGACAAAAGTAGTTAATAGATTATTGTTGGAGACTGTTTTATTTTATAAGGACTGATGCAAGTATGTGATTTTTTTTAGTTGGATGTTTAATTTTGTATTTTCTTTAATTATGTGTATGTATTGTAAGAATATTTCTTATTTAGTTAGTTTAATCTACTTTTTAGGCATACTTTTTCCTTTTCTCGATATTGAATTTCATTTCAGTGTTATTATGAAAGGGATTTTTAACGAAGCCTCGTCTTTTATAAAAAAAATTGTAACAAAAATGTCTATTTTGATCCGAGCCGAGCATGCCGAGCCCAAGCCCGAGCTCGAGTGAAGCCTAATAATATTATTTTTGAGCCGAGCTCGAACTTAAAATTTTGAGCTCGCCGAGCCCGACCCGAACCCAGTAACACTGTTTCTGAGCCGAGCCAGACTCGGGCTTGGCTCGGCTTGTTATCACCCCTAGTTTTGACACTAGAATTTTTAGTATCAAAACGCCCACCTAGGGGTATCAATATGATTTGCTACCGGAGAAATTGGTATCGAAACACTAGCAAGGCATTTCGAAACACCTGTCTTTTAAGCCTTAGTTTTCTCTCTAGGGTATCGATATGATTGCCAAGGATATTGATACCCTACATGAAAATGCAGGTTTGCACTTCTAAATTTCTTAGAACTCTACCCAAACCGATTCTAATGACTCCCAAACCATTCCTACACTCTAGGGGATGATTCTAAATATGTTTACATCTTAAACACGAAGGTTCATCAATAAGTCAATGATCTACCATTCGAGGGTTCTTAAGCTCTCAAACAAACAAACACGTCAATTTACATGCAACACATGGCAAGATTATGAAATACATGATATTTAAGAATTGGAGAAGTACCAACCTTTGTAAAAACAACAATAAACCCTATAACCATCCCCCTCTTCAAGTTTTTTTTCTTTCTTATGTTCCTTTAGGGCTCACCAACCTCTTTCTCTACAAAATGAAGATAAAAAACGATTAGAAACACTTAGGAATAATTTCTAGAGCTTAAAAACACTAAAAGACCAAGATTTAAGCTCTTAAAAACTCATTCCCGAACTTAACCTCTAACCCCTTCTTAAACCATTTTCTTCTCCAAACCTTACAACTTTAACCTTGTTTTATAAATCCCCTTTAGCTCTAAAACTTCTTTTCCATCACAAAAATGAGATTTCACCTCAAACTCTTCAAGATTCAACCTTTTAACTATTTCATTTTCTTGAAACAAATATTGTAACACCCGACTCGGATGTCACAATGGGCCTCCGGCCCAAAACCCATATTTCAAAAATTTCCTTTAAAAGTCCAATAATAAAAATCACGTAAAGTCCAAAACCAATTTTATAGTCCACTTAAATTAAAACAAGCCCAAAATAATTCAAAGTAAATCGGAGCTCCAAAATATATTATAGACTATTTTAAAAATATTCGACCTAAATAAAATTATAGAGTTACAATACATATAGGGTTCGACATAATACTAAGCCTACTACATCTAATAATTGTACTCTAACAACACGGTCGATGCTGAAAGTCCAAACCTTGATGGTGCTCCGCGAATCCCGCTCCACCTAACCTACGCACGAAAACAGATTTCGAACACTGAGCCACACAAGCTCAGTGGATACACCAAACTCGGCCAACATCATGCATATCAAAGCAGTAAAGCATGGCATATAAATTACATGTATGGTATGAAGGTCTAGCATGCTTGCCTAACACATGGCATAAATGAATGTATACTATCGCACACAGCATATACAATCATATAAGTCAACACACAAGAGCGAGGCCCGCGTCCACACAGCATCGGGATCCTACACTTAGGATTGAGGCTGCCCTCAAATCCTACGCCCGGAATGTTACATCGGACATCTTCGAACGAGGCCGCCCAACATTCGGAAAAGGGTGGAGGCCGCCCAACCAACTCTATGCTCAGAATGTTACATCGAACATCTTGAAGTGAGACCGCCCAACACTCGGAATAAAAGTCTTCAATCATCACCCGGTATGTTACATCGGATGGCCTTCAACGTGTTGCAACACTTATGGATATCCAGATTCCAACACACAAGAACTCGACCACACAAACGATCCACCTAGGATCTCATCACAACAAGATATATTAAAGTTTTATCTCAATTAGTCTTTCGGAGTTATAACCTCAACCTTAGTTCGACAATTCATTTCATAGCTTTTAGATTTAAGTATTTATTTATTAAGACCACCGAAGCCTTAAATTCTACCCAACTTAGCCAAAACACACAAGGGTATCGATGCCAGTATCGATACCACTTGCCCAAAGTCAAAGTTAACAGAAGAAGGAAGGACTGTTTCGATACAGGTATCGATACCAAAAAGTTTCTAGAATCCTTTGTATCGAAACAGGATTCGATACCGTTGACCAATTTCAAAAGTCAACAGAAAGGGGGGACCCGTATCGAAACATGGTTCGATACCAAAAAGTTTCTGGAACCCTCGGTATCGAAGCATGGTCCGATACCCGTGGGCAACAAGCCAAAATATACTCATGGGTATCGATACCGGTAGCCCGAGTATCGATACCCCCTGTACTAAGGACGGTTTTACACTTAGAAATTCTAGATTTTCAACCCCAAACTTAATCTAATCGATCCTAAAGTGTTCCTACTCAATATTAATGATGTTTAGAGTATTTTTAACACTAATTTCCAACTCTTAATCACATTAATACGGATTTTACCATTAATGACCCATTTACAAGCAATCAAGCAAGACAAAATACATACATGATTTTCTCTACATGTCATGCTCTCTACCATGAATGAATGATGAAGAAGGACTTGGGAGTACCAACCTCAAGCAAAAATAACAGCAAAACGAGCTTCCCCCTCTTCTTCAAGCTTTTCCCCCTCCAAAGCTAGTTGATGGCTCACAAGCCTCTTTCTCTACAAGAGAAGGATGAAGAACGGATTAGACTCACCTTGGGATGATTCTAGATCTTTAAAATACAAAAAGGCTCAGATTTAAAGCTCTTAAAACTCAATCTCGAGCTCCCCTTAAAACCCTCACTTAAACCCTTCTCTCCATCGAACTAACACCTTTTTAGCTTAAAAGATAGATCCTCAACAGCCCTACAACTTCTTCTCCATCAAGAAAACGGGATTCTAATCCAAACTCAGCAAGATCTCACCTTTACTCTTCCTTGAGCTCTAGATGAAGAAGATGAAAGAAAGGAAAAAGCCTCCTGCTCTTATGACTTCATCTCTACAGAACAACACACCCAAAACCCCTCAATTCAACTTATTTTGGTATTTACCAAAATGCCCTCAGCCCACATCTTAAGCCTACACACACACACTCTAAACCCAACAACTAGGCCCAAAACCAAAGCCCAAACTCTCGGGTTAACCCGACTCACTAAACCGAGAATTCGGGTCGTTATAACTCTCCCCTCCTTAAAGAAAATTTCGTCCTCGAAATTTACCTGTCAGGAAGAGATGAGGATACTGAGCTCTCATGTCCTCCGCCTCCCACGTGGCCTCTTTGATCCCATGGTTCCTCCACAAAACTTTTACCAAAGGTATACTCTTATTTCTAAGCTCTTTGACTCCTCTATCCACGATTCCGATGGGCCTTTCCTCGTAATTCAAATCTATATTGACTTCGATTTCCTCAAGTTGAACCACGTGTGAGGGATCAGAACGGTAACTCCTCAATATAGACACGTGGAATACATCATATATACGTGCCAACTCTGGAGGCAAAGCTAGCCGATAAGTTACCAGTCCAACCCTCTGAAGCACCTCATACGGCCCGATATACCTTGGGCTTAACTTTCCTTTCCGACCAAACCGGATTATACCCTTCCATGGAGATACCTTGAGAAACACTTTCTCACCAAGCTCATATTCGATGTGCTTTCGCTTCTTATCCGCATAAGCCTTCTGTCTGTCGAAAGCTGCTTATAACCTCTCCTTGATGATCTGGACTTTTTCTTCTGTTTCCTTAACAAGTTCTGAACCCACTATCTTCCTCTCATTGAGCTCTGTCCAACACAAGGGTGTCCTACATCTGTGCCCGTACAAGGCCTCAAAAGGAGCCATCCTGATGCTCGACTGATAACTGTTGTTGTAAGCAAACTCTACCAAAGGTAACTGCTCCTCCCAACTACGAGCGAAGTCTACCGCACAACACCGAAGCATATTCTCCAAGATCTGGATAACTCTCTCAGACTGTCCGTCGGTCTGAGGATGGAAAGTTGTACTGAAGTGCAACTTGGTATCTAGAGCCTCATGGATAGACCTCCACAACCTCGCTGTGAACCTCGGATCTCTATCCGATATGATCGATGAAGGCACACCATGCAACCTCACAATCTCCTTGATGTACAACTGAGCTAACTTTTCCAAACTGAAGTCCATCCTCACGGGTAAAAAGTGAGCTGACTTAGTCAACCGATCAACTATGACCCATATAGCATCATGTTTTCTCAACGTCATTGATAACCCGGTGACAAAGTCCATGATTACACGATCCCACTTCCACTGTGGAATCTGGATAGGCTGAAGCAAACCTGAAGAAACCTGATGTTCTGCTTTCACTTGCTGACATGCTAAACACCTTGTCACAAACTCTGACACATCTCTCTTCGTGCACGGCCACCAAAAAAAAGGACGAAGATCCTGGTACATCTTGTTACTACCCGGATAAACAGAAAATAGACTGCGGTGAGCTTCCCTCAAGATACAATCCATCAGATCCTCCAAGGCGGGAACACACAACCGACCGTGAAAGTAAAAGAAACCACCATCTCGTACTTCAAAGTCTGACGACTCACCCCTCTGAACAGCCTCTAAATGAGCTACCAACTTCTCGTCTAACACTTGTGCCATCTTTATCTCCTGAACAAGCGTGGGCTCCACACGCAACTCAGCTAAAAGACCTTCATCATCGGTTATCCTCAACTGAGCAAACAAAGCTCTCAAGTCCGACATGGACTTCCTACTCAAAGCATCAACGACCATATTCGCCTTGCCCGGATGATACTCTATGACACAGTCATAGTCCTTTAACAACTTTATCCACCAACGCTGTCTCAGATTCAACTATCTCTGGGTAAGCAGATATTTCAAACTCTTATGGTCGGTGTAGATGTAGCATTTCTCCCCATAGAGATAATGCCTCCATATCTTCAAAGCGAAGATAACTGTTGCAAGCTCAAGATCATGTGTAAGATAGTTCCTCTCATGGGGTTTCAACTGTCTCGAAGCATAAGCAACCACCTTACCCTCTTGCATGAGCACACAACCTAACCCAATCAAGGAAGCATCACTAAACACCACATAATCTTTTCCCGGTTCTAGTTGTGTCAAGACCGGTGCCTCGGTCAGATAAGCTTTCAACTGCTCAAAACTTTATTGTCTTCTCTCGTTCCACACGAACGAGACTCCTTTCTGAAGCAACTTGGTCAAAGGTGTCGCTAAGATCGAAAAACCCTTAATGAACCTCCTATAGTATCCGACAAGTCCAAGAAAGCTACGGACTTCCGATACATTCCTCGGTGGTTTCCATTCCACCACAACTTGTATCTTTTGGGGATCTACTCGGATACCATCTGTTGCAACTATGTGGCCAAGGAACGCCACCTCAGACAACCAAAACTCGCACTTACTGAACTTGGCGTACAAACGCCTATCCCTCAACACCTGAAGAACAACTCTAAGGTGGTAGTCATGCTCCTCCTCCGAGCGTGAATACACCAAGATGTCATCGATGAACACAGCCACAAACTGATCTAGATACGGCTGAAAGATCCAGTTCATCAAGTCCATAAAAGCTGCGGGTGCATTCGTGAGCCTAAACGGCATCACGAGAAACTCATAGTGTCCGTACCGCATCCTAAAAGCGGTCTTCTGGACATCCTCGTCCACCACCTTTAACTGATAGTACCCTGACCTCAAGTCTATCTTAGAAAACACACGGGCACCCCTCAATTGATCAAAGAGATCATCGATCCTGGGCAAGGGATAACGATTCTTGATCGTGACCTTATTGAGCTGACGGTAGTAGATGCACATCCTCATCGATCCATCATTCTTCTTAACAAACAAAACCGGTGCTCCCCACGGTGACACACTCGGTCTGATAAAACCTCTCTCAAGCAACTCCTGGATCTATTGTTTTAACTCTCTCATCTCTGTCGGTGCCATACGGTAAGGTGCTATGGACACCGGTGTCGTACCAGGCAATACCTCTATTCGGAACTCTAACTCACGATCGGGAGGTAAACTAGGTAACTCCTCTGGGAAAATATCAGGATACTCGCAGACTGTCCTCAAGGTCTCTAAAGCTGGGCTGCCAATACTCACATCCACCACGTGAGCTAAGAAAGCCTCCCAACCTTGCTGGATCAACCTTTGAGCTGTCAACGCTGACACCACATTCGGTAAACACGGGTTTTTTTCACCCCTCACAACAAGCTTAGAACCATCTGCCACTCTAAGCTTCAAACTCTTGGATCTGCACCCCAAACTTACATCGTGTTCAAACAACCAATCCATCCATAGGATTGCGTCAAACTCCTGAAACGGCAAGACCATAAGATCGGCCGGGAAGATAGATCCTTGTACTTCGATCGGACACCTCCGATACACCTTATCTACCAGCACATCCAACCCCAAAGAGCTTGTCACACGAACCCCTATCTCAAGATCCTCCGTTGGTAACCCCCACTGCTGAGATATCCCACTACGGATATACGAGTGGGTAGACCCCAAGTCCACAAGAGAAACTATAGGTACAGAAAATAAACTGAACGTACCTGTGATCACATCAGTAGCAGCACAGTCCTCTTGTGCCCTCACAACATACTGTCTCGCCGGTGCTCTAGCGGTGGATAGAAAGGTACCCCCTAAAGTATGGCTAGCTCCACCACGAGAGAACCCACGACCTCTCTGAGCCTGGAACACAGTCCTCTAAGCCTGACCGGGAGGAGACGTCACAACCTCAGGACAGTCCCTAACGAGGTGATCTGGGGACCCATACTGAAAACAAGCTCTGGCATTGCCCCAACACTCTCCTCGGTGGCTCCGACCACAACGCCTACAAGCCTGAACACTAACATTGGCACTCCTCTGCAAACTCTCTGGACCCCCAGCAGAAGAAGACACAGACTGCCTCCTACGTCCCGCAGACTCTGACCTCTGATCTGACCTCGAACTCTAATTCAACGCTCCTCTGTTCTGGTTCCAACGGTTCCTACTCCTACTAGAGTGGGACTAGGAGTTACCCCGCACAACTCTGAATGGCTCCACTGGAGATTCCCTGGACAATAGACGGCCCATAAGTCAAACCCTGAACCTGTTCCAATGACTTAGCACTAGCAGCCAACTCTGAAAACACCGTAGGTGGTCTAGCAGTAAGATAAGTCTGAATCTCTTTCCTCAGACCTCTCAAGAACCTCTTGCATCTCATCTTCTCGGTAGCAACAAGCTCCGGGGAATACCGGCTCAATTGAAGGAAATCTTGCTCATAAGCAAAGACCGAACGATTCCCCTGAACCAGATGGGTAAACCGCTCCCTCAGGGTGTCTGTGTGAGTCTCACCCACATACTTGCTCTCGAACTCCTCAAGAAAGTCCTCCCACTTGGGACGATGGGGATACCAACCTTGCTCAACAGTCTCCCACCATTCTCTCGCGTTGCCTTTGAGAAGAGACAACACACACGATAGCTTATCCTCTGACCTCAGTCGTATCTGTTCATGATCCACCTTGTATCGTGCAACCACTGATCTGCCTGTACGGGATTATCCTGTCCCGTGCCAAAGAAGTCAATAGCACCCTGCCTCCGCACCCTCTCAACCGGTGCCTCACGAGGTGTAGAAGACGGCCTCGGTATAGCTCTCACTATCCTGCGCAGAGTACGGTTCAACTGGGCAAAGTAGTTGGCCCCTTGACCAACTATCCGATGGCACCTCCTCATCGGGCTCGTACTCATAGTCGGAGTCTCCTCCTCAAGAACCCTGGCTCTCCTCCTGATCTCTCACGCGCCTAAGCATGCTGCACAACAACCACAAACGGGATTACACCATCGAAATTTCATCTTTAAGAGAAGTACTTTATCGACTCGTGGGCAAGTACTAGTCTAACACCTATATAACATACTAGACTCCCCCGGGGACTCCTAGAATCGACTCAACCTGGGCTCTGATACCACTAAATATAACACCCGACCCGGATGTCACAATAGGCCTCCGGCCCAAAACCCATATTTCAAAAATTTCCTTTAAAAGTCCAATAATAAAAATCACGTAAAGTTCAAAACCAATTTCATAGTCCACTTAAATTAAAACAAGCCCAAAATAATTCAAAGTAAATCGGAGCTCCAAAATATATTACAGACTATTTTAAAAATATTCGATCCAAATAAAATAACGGAGTTACAATACATATAGGGTTCGACATAGTACTAAGCCTACTACATCTAATAACTATACTCTGACAACACGGTCGATGCTGAAAGTCCAAACCTTGATGGTGCTCCGCGAATCCCGCTCCACCTAACCTACGCACGAAAATAGATTTCGAACGCTGAGCCACACAAGCTCAATGGATACGCCAAACTCGGCCAACATCATGCATATCAAAGTAGTAAAGCATGGCATATAAATCACATGTATGGTATGAAGGTCTAGCATGCTTGCCTAACACATGGTATAAATGAATGTATACTATCGCACACAACATATACAATCATATAAGTCAACACACAAGAGCGAGGCCCGCGTCCACACAGCATCGGGATCCTACACTTAGGATTGAGGCCGCCCTCAAATCCTATGTCCGGAATGTTACATCGGACATCTTCGAACGAGGCCGCCCAACGTTCAGAAAAGGGTGGAGGCCGCCCAACCAACCCTATGCTCGGAATATTACATCGAACATCTTCGAGTGAGGCCGCCCAACACTCGGAATAAAAGTCTTCAATCATCACTCGGCATGTTACATCGGATGGCCTTCAACGTGTTGCAATACTTATGGATATCCGGATTCCAACACACAAGAACTCGACCACACAAATGATCCACCTAGGATCTCATCACAACAAGATATATTAAAGTTTTATCTCAACTAGTCTTTCGGAGTTATAACCTCAACCTTAGTTCGACAATTCATTTCATAGCTTTTAGATTTAAGTATTTATTTATTAAGACCACCGAAGCCTTAAATTCTACCCAACTTAGCCAAAACACACAAGGGTATCGATGCCAGTATCGATACCACTTGCCCAAAGTCAAAGTCAATAGAAGAAGGAAGGACTGTTTCGATACAGGTATCGATACCAAAAAGTTTATAGAATCCTCTGTATCGAAACAGGGTTCGATACCGTTGACCAACTTCAAAAGTCGACAAGAAGGGGGGACCCGTATCGAAACATGGTTTGATACCAAAAAGTTTCTAGAACCCTCGGTATCGAAGCATGGTCCGATACCCCTGGGCAACAAGCCAAAATATACTCATGGGTATCGATACCGGTAGCCCGAGTATCGATACCCCCTACAATAAGGACGGTTTTATACTTAGAAATTCTAGATTTTCAACCCCAAACTTAATCTAATCGATACTAAAGTGTTCCTACTCAATATTAATGATGTTTAGAGTATTTTAACACCAATTTCCAACTCGTAATCACATTAATACGGATTTCACCATTAATGACCCATTTACAAGCAATCAAGCAAGACAATATACATACATAATTTTCTATACATGTCATGCACTCTACCATGAAAGAATGATGAAGAAGGAGTTGGGAGTACCAACCTCAAGCAAAAACAACAACAACCTCAAGCAAAAACAACAGCAAAACGAGCTTCCCCCTCTTCTTCAAGCTTTTCCCCCTCCAAAGCTAGTTGATGGCTCACAAGCCTCTTTCTCTACAAGAGAAGGATGAAGAACGGATTAGACTCACCTTGGGATGATTCTAGATCTTTAAAATACAAAAAGGCTCAGATTTAAAGCTCTTAAAACTCAATCCCGAGCTCCCCCTAAAACCCTCACTTAAACCCTTCTCTCCACCGAACTAACATCTTTTTAGCTTAAAAGATAGATCCTCAACAGCCCTACAACTTCTTCTCCATCAAGAAAACGGGATTCTAATCCAAACTCAGCAAGATCTCACCTTTACTCTTCCTTGAGCTCTAGATGAAGAAGATGAAAGAAAGGAAAAAGCCCCCTGCTCTTATGACTTCATCTCTGCAGAACAACACACCCAAAACCCCTCCATTCAACTTATTTTGGCATTTACCAAAATGCCCTTAGCCCACATCTTAAGCCTACACACACACTCTAAAACCAACAACTAGGCCCAAAACCAAAGCCCAAACTCTCGGGTCAACCCGACTCACTAAACCGAGAATTCGGGTCGTTACAAATATGGGGATGAATAAGAGAAAAGAGAGAATGGGATTAGATTATCTTTGCAGCAACATAAAACCCCCTTTTCTCTCTTCCATCCACATTAAACATTTACCTAAATGCCCTCAACCCACAACTCATAAGCGCAACAACCTATGGTCCAACAAGGCCCAAGTCAAACTTGGGGTCCAAAACATCAGAGCTCAACCTTCGAAATAACCCGATACTCAAATCCGAGTCCGGGTCGTGACAATAGGAGGGACTTTTGCCCCTTAAGTTAATATTTTTAAATAAATTACATAAATGATCATTACATTTTTAAGATATTTTGATCATTAAATTTTTAAAACTTATGATAGTCACTAAATTTTTAATTCATTTTTATTAAGATCATTTTCGTTAAATATCGTTAAAAATGTTGATATAACAATTAACGTTCTTTCTTCTTTTCACCATCTATTTCTCTATTTTTTGTGTGTGTGTTTGAAATGATATCTCATATATTTAATATAGTTGAGCGATGAATGAAAAAAAAAATTACAAATTGAAACTCACCAATACACTTGCAAGACATGGGTGACACATATATTCTAATTAGAAATCAAGAGATTGTGGTGGTTCAAAAAAAAGTGCCATAGTGATTGTAAACATTTATTAGTGATCGTAAACATTTATATTTTATCTCTAATTCTTAATTTCATTTATAAAATTTAGGATTTTATATCTTTAAACTTATAGTTTAAAGTTTATGTTTAAATTATTAACTCTGATCTAATATTTAAATAGACATAATTAAACTTCAGTTTACATTATATAAGTATATCAAAAAATTACTTTAGCTTTACATTAGAAGCTTCCATGAGTTAAATCAGGTAGACTGAAGCAAGATTACAAAATCTTTTTCTACACCCAACCAGACTCACATAATACCCATTTTTATTCAAATATATTTTATAATTAATTTAGAACAAAATATATTTCAAATTATTTCCTTTATTCAAGCTGGGTTGAACAAGCTCAATTTGCCCGAACTTGCTATATATGGCTTGTTTACCTACTGAAAAATGAGTCCGGTTCTGTAGTCAAATAATTTACACATCAAAATACACGAATTCAACTTGTCTGACGGCTCAAACTTTGGTGAGTTTGATCTCAACTTGACAATAACAAAATTCGAACCGATTGTTTTCGAATCAAAACCGAATAAGTTACGAGCATGAGTGTCTCGTTTAGACTCTATCCGCCTCCATAAGTAAACTTGAAATGAAAGAAATCTTTTGAACCACAAAAGATAAGATCAGCAAATGAATTCGTCAATTGTATTCATTTGCAGTTCTTGGTGCTGTTCATGGAGATTCAAGTTCAAAGATAAGTTTACAACATGTTTTATATAGCTTTCATTGAATGAATGAAACTTTTACGAGTACCATTGGAGCACCATAAAAACTGGGAAATGAAAAATCATCACAACAATCAAAAGAAATCGATTTCTAAATAGTTACCCGAAGGCTTCACATCTAAACTGGGAACCTTATCGTTCATAGGTACCTTCGGGATGTCGGTTCGGGTGGCTGAAAAGTCCATCATCACTTGCTTAGGCACTTCGGGTGGATTCGCACAACGAATGAGTGCCCAGTTTACGCTCTGAAAGAATGGATGTTGTTTAATTTCAGTAGCACCACGCCTATATGCAAGCCGATGCTGAGGTTCCTTTACGAGTAAACCTCGGATCAAGTCCCTAGCAGCAAAGCTCACATTAGGATACTCTGGGAATCTCAATGGCTGCCCAACAACGTTGAAGAGTGTTGCTCGGTTCCCAGACCCTTTAAATGGGGTTTTACCAAACAAAAGTTCATATAAAAAGATCCCGAATGTCCACCAATCTACAGCACTTCCATGACCTTCACCTTTAATGATCTCGGGTGCCAAGTACTCATGAGTGCCGACGAACGACATTGATCGAGCATTGGTAGGCTCTGCAATGAGCTCAGGGAGAGGACTCACTTGATGATTCATTTCGTTCTTTACTTTGCTCTTCTTGTCTTTCTTTGCTTTGCTCGAAAAAAACCGGGGTCCAAAACATGCAGGTTGGATGCAATCAGGCTGTATTACACAAGTTGGCTCAATGCATGCAGGCTGAGCACAATATGCTGAGTTTTTCGATTCCTGGTTCGAGTTCGAAGATTTGACAAGAGTCGGGGAGACAGCACATCGAAGAGAGAGGTCGAAATCGGAGAGCATTATGTGTCCGTCTTCTCTAACCAAAACATTCTCAGGCTTAAGGTCCCTGTAAATAATCCCAAGCATGTGAAGATACTCCAAAGCAAGGAGAACCTCTGCCACATAAAATCTGCAAAGAATCATAAAACAATATTGCAGATTATAATAGTTAGTAGTAAACTATTTGGCTTTCAATCTTCTTTCACTGCAATACATCGATATCGGACTTTGTTATCATCCAATATGACGAAGAACACAAGTTATTTAAACTGCGAAACTGCGAGAATACGAATACTCGAATTAACAAGACAACGATCAGGGATCCACAAATCAACACAGAGAAGAGCTTTTTGACAAGAGTGAGGAGGGATATAAAGGTTCAATGATCAATATCTAAAATCTTTAACTATCAAAAGAGGTGCTTACATAAGAATTCCATGGTACTCAACTAGAGATGATAAAGCGATGGATTCGAATATGAATTACGAGCAAATAGCTTTGTTGTTTGGGCTCTTAATTTTTAAGTACTTGCATTCATCGTTTGTGTGCAATGCATATACGGATATGAGCATGAGATGCGACCTAGATTTCCACATTGTCACATACAGACATGAGAGTAGGAATATGACCCTTCAAGGATCTCCCAAATACGATGCATAACCGTATCTGATACTCACACTCGAATCCTATCTCAAGTCCAAGTAAGTTAACATGAAATGGATCACCTTAAATACATGCAGCAGTTAAATTAGAAATCAAACAATGGAAACTTAGGTATTAAAGAGTAATGAATAAATGATAAGAAGAGCTATGGCAAACCTGGCAGCTTGTTCTGAGAAGTACTTTCCAGGTTGTCTTTGCCTGAGAGCATGCAAGTCACCACCAGGGCAAAACTCCATAACCAAGCAAGAAAGCTTCTCAGTCTCAAAGTGAGAATACAAAGTTGGCAAAAATGGATGATCCAAAGATTGAAGAATCTCCCTCTCAGTCTGAGCTCTAAGAAGCTTCTTTCTACTTGCCAAAAGAGCTTTATCCATAACTTTCATGGCAAAATAAGTCCTGGTGCCAGTCAATTCAGAGAGATAAACACTGCCAATATCCCCACACCCCAATCTCCTCAACACCCTAAAGTGCTTAAAGTCCAAATCCCCTTTCCTTGTTCTCACAGCTTGAATTGCTTCCCATCTTATATCATTAGCTTTGTGGGGCTTGTAAATGGCAGTGCTTAAACAACTAGAACTGCTATCATCACTGAAATCACTCCCGGTGCTCTCTCTATAAATGCTTGTTTTCCTGCTCACTTCACCGCTGCAGCTCCCACTTTCACTGAGTTCAGTGTTGGTGAAACTCGGTTCGCCATTGGACATATTAGTTGAAGGGCTTTGACAAAAGCTTGATTCTGATTGAGACGCAGTGTCATCCACGGCAATGGGATTTTTGGATGATGAAGATTTGGTTTCCATCATCAAGTTCTTCATCTGGTTAGCAATAACAACCTCGTTTTTCACCATTGATTCAGATTTCCCTTTGCTTGAATCATAACATTGTTTCGCCATTGTTGAATGCTTTTGATACCCTACGGAACCATTTGGATGCCGAATGATCCGAACACCATTGTTGAGATTAGCTACATGGGAGGTTGAAGAAACTGGATTCTGATTCTTTGATGAAGAAGAATTCAAAAGTGATTCCATTGAGGAATTTCAACAAACACCAAACGAATGGCAAACCAAAACTCCAATTTTTTCAACAATCACTGAAAAATGCATGAAAAAAACACATACAAAACTTGACCAACAGAGCAAAAGCTTCAATCTTTCATGAAATGAAAACCCAGAAAACAAAAGGAGCTATTTTTTTCAAAGAGGAAAGTGATACAGCTTTGGGTTTTGCCTGGTTAATGTGTTTAAGCTAAGCCAGATCCGATCCAAACAAGAAAGAGGAAAGAAAAGAAAAGAAAATGATGATAAAATTCTAGTTTTTTTCATTGTTTAATGGAACAAGATTAAACAAGAAAAAACATGGCCAACATAACAAGCAAAGCTTTAAAGCTGTCTTTATCTTTGGATTGTTCATTGTTGCCACCAAAAAAAAACTCAAGTATCAAACAAATTAAATAAATAAATAAAGTTTCTTGCTTTAGTTCTATGTCGTCGCTTTGCTTGGCTTCCTTTTTTTTCTTGTTCTTGTTTTTATAAAAATAAAATAAAAAATTATTGCAAGCGAAACATATAAATAATAAATTTTGGTTTTGTAAATCTTATTTAATTTATTAAAAATTGGTTAATTTATATTATATACGATAAAAATTTATTTAAAAAATTATTTTAATACATAAATTTTAATAAATTTTAATATAAGTAATTTTTGTTTTTAAAGTTTAAAGTTTTATATTAAGAATTTAAGATTTATGGTGTTAGATTTTAAAGTATTAGGTTTTAGGATGCTAAGTTCAAAATTTTATATTTTAAATTTTTATAATTTAAATATAAAGTACATAAAAAATAAAATTTTTGTGTAAAACCAAATGATTATCTTTTTCACGAAGGTAAATCATTACCCTCAAAGTAAGAGGATAATAAGTTTTAAATTTTGTTTTGGTAGAAAAATTTATATATCAAAATATAACTATGATTTTATTCGGTTTATTTCATTTATAATCTAGAATTCGAGTTCTTAAACTTACTAAAATTTCTTCTTATATCAACTAATAATTTATTTATTAATTTGTTATATAAAGTAGAGAGAAAAAAATTAAATAGATACATAAACCGACTTAAGTTGTTCGCATAAAATCAACTGATTAAAATGTTTTGACATGATTAAGTGCTATATATCATAATTTGAGTAACCATTAAAATGTCAAATTCCAATATCAATTTATTAAAACCTAAAAAAATGGGTAATTTTAGGTGAAATCAGAATTTTTATTTATGTGTTAAAATAAATAAAATTCTTTAAAGGTTAAAATGTAAAATTTTAAAATTAAACTATAAAACTTTTAGAGGGACTATACTGAATTTTACCCATTCTCCAAAGGATTCTCAGCGTGGAGAACGATGGTTTTGGACGGCCTTTAGCTTTGTTTCAATCGGATGAAGGTTTTGAAATTAACAGATTTCAGTAAATTGATTTATACTTTCTCTCTCTTGGTTACTAACTTTAAGGTAAATTATAATAAATGTCAGTCAATTATACCTAAATTATATTTAGGTTATTTAATTATAGATAAAATTATATTTGGGTTATCTAATTATAGATAAGATTATATTTAATCATCTTTAATATTAAAAAAGTTTATCAATTTATGTATTAGACTAATTAATGATTTTAAATGAAATACTCGAATGTCAAATGATTTGAAAGAAAAACCGACGAAATTGGTGTACTTTTTTAAATATGAAGGATGACTCAATCATAAACTTACACATAACTGAGTGACCTAAATATAATATTTAATAATTGTGTGATCTAAATATAATCTTACTTATAAATAAGTAACACAAATATAACTTTTAATAATTAAGTGGCTTAAATATAGTTATACCTGTAATTAAGTGATTTCTGTTTATAATTTACCCCTATTAATTATAATTAATTATGATTCATTTTTATAAATAATTTAAACTTAGTATTAATTTTTAAAATGATCTGACTTGCTACATCTATTTAAAGGAAAAATTCTAAGGGAAGAGATGTTTTTTTTAAGGGAATATGTTAAGAACAAATGAGCAGCTTTGACTACCCTATTACCCGACTTACATATTTACGTGCAATATGATACCCAATTTTCTTTTGGTACAATTAGGTACCTGAATTTTCTTAATAGTGAAGTGTTTGGGATTTATAACGGTGCAATTAGGTACTTAACTTTTATTTTTGGTATAATTAGATAACTTTTATTTTTGGTATAATTAGATACTTAAATATTTTTTTAGCATAATGTCAAAAGTTTGTCGCTTGATTGAATTATCATTTTAATCATTATTTTATTTTGATATAAAGATAACTCTAATCCTTAATGTTTATAATTTTTATCTTTTTGGCCCTTATTCTTTTTTGGGATAAATTTAGCCCTTAACCTATATATTTTTGACAAATAGCTTATTTTTTTAATCATCATGATAACTGGACCGTTAAAAATTTAACATATGCATATAATAATATATTTTAAATGACATGACATCTAACCTATCAAATACATATATATATAATATAATTTAATTTCAATATAAAATATAAAATAATTAAAATTCAAATAAAATATTAAAAATTAATTAATTCTAAAATAAAAAGCTACTAAACATTCTCAACCCTAATTAATTAATTAATTTTTTTAAGATAGGATTTTGGTTCTATCGTAGTTAGTGTTGAGAATATTTAGTAGCATTTTATTTTAGAATTAATTAATTTTTATATTTTATTTAAATTTTAATTATTTTATATTTTATATTAGAATAAAATTATATTTCATATATATGTATTTGATAGGTTAGATGTAATATTAATTAAAATATATTATTATATATGCATATGACATGTCATCATTGTTAGATTTTTAACGATCCAATTATCATGGTAGTTAAAAAATAAGCTATTTGTCAAAAAGATATAGGTTAAGGGCTAAATTTCCCCAAAAAAGAATAAGGGCCAAAATGATAAAAATTATAAACGTTAAGGATTAAAATTATCTTTAATTTTTTTTTTTTTTTTTGCAATTCTTAATATTTTTGGCATAATACCAAAAAATATCTCTAGCATTCCACTATATTATCATTTTGGATAATATTCTTTTTTTTAAGTAATTTAGCTCTTAGTGTTTTGATCCTACGTGGATGAAAACTGCTAGTCAACTAACAATAAATAGCTTGAAATAATATGACAATCCTACATGACAGTGCATATTGTGATTTATAAAATTACACACCAGTTAAAAAATAATTTTAAAAAATATATAAAAATATAACATATTTTTTCTTCTGGCGTGTCATTCTTTCAAGTAATTTCAAGTTGTTTATCATCAATCTTAATTTATGGAGAAACTATTTTAACTTAAAATAAAACGTAAAAGATTATCTTACTTAAAATATATAAGCCAAAATAACAGATCAATCAAACATTAGAAGTATTTTTATATTATAATTTATTTTTAAAATTAAACATATACGTACTTAAATTTGTAACACCTAACTTTGAAATTGAATAAATCTGAGTTAAACACCCGTAATTAAAAAATGTTATGTATCCGATGGCACCAAAGAAAAAAAGTTAGTACCTAATTGCACCAAAAACAACTAGGTACTATGTTGCACACAAATAACAAAATTTAATTGTTTTTCCCGTACATTTGATAACCCAAACGAAAAAATAGTTTTAGTTAGTTTTTTATATTTTTTTTAAGGAAATTGATTGGGTTATAGTTTACGGTTTTAGAATAAATTAGGTAACCGAATCGATCGGTTATATAATATATTATATGTTATTTTAATATTTTATATTTAAAATTAAATTTTATTTTTATTTTTTATTTTTTAAAAATAAACGTATAATCTTATTTTATAAAGTTTAAGTGTTAACTTGTTAGTATTAAAAAATGCTAATAATCAATTATGAGTTAGTTTACATTTAGGTTACTTAATTTTTAAAGGTTATACTTGAATCACTCAATTATATGAACGAATACGTTTGGGTCACCTTTCATATTTAAAAATATATGAGTTTAATTATTTTTTTCAAATCACTTTTATACACTCGTTAACACTAAATTAATATATTTAAAATTTTTAATTAATCTAATACATAAATTAGTATATTTTTAAAATATGAAGAATAACCCAAATATAAATTTACCCATAACTGAGTGACCTGAGTATAACCTTTAATAATTATGTGACCTAAGTATAACTTTATCAATAATTAAATAACTCAAATATAACTTTTAATAAATAAATAAATTAAATATAATTTTATTAATAATTAAATAACTTCTATCGTAGTTTATTCTTTAAATTTTAAAGTCATTATATTTTTACCTTCAAAATTTAAAGTCTTTAAATTTTGAGAAGGTAAAAATTTAATAATAATCACATGCAAAATTCATTAAAATTTATATATTTTTACTTTAATTTCTTTATGGGAAAGAGGACAAGTATTCACATGTTGCCACATGGACTAGCTGTCATGATATCATGGGTGACATAATAATAAACTCAAACACAAAATCCTCTCATTAATTAAGTAGTAATTAACGCCATTAATCAGTGGGCAAATAGTATTTTCAAAATTGACCTAATCTCTCTACTTAAAGTATGGAAATCAATGCCTAACCTTTTGATAAAAACACCTTAAGACATGTGGGGCCAGTCGGCCACGCTGGGTCTTTAGCCCTTTTGTAAGGGCATGCGTGGGACCTGATTTGAGGGCTTTGGGGGGGGGGGGGGGGGGGGATTTTATGAGGTATACTCAAATAATGGTGTATTTGTAATCATAATTGTAACATAAATAAATTAAAGAAAATTCTAAAATGGAAAATATACATTATCAAACATTATTAATATATATATTATAATATATTATTAATTTACTTAATAATAAATATTAAAATTTTAAATAATTTAATGTTTAATTAATTATATATTTTTTAACAAATTTAATTAATTATATTTCAAAATAAATAATTTATTTAGAGGTGGGATCATCTCTGTCTGCGGTTGTTTTTTTATACTCTTCATAAGGGTGCGTTTGATTTACATAATATAAGATTATTTATGAAAAATAAGATTATCAGAATGTTACATTACCTTATTTGGTTGATTTAATAAAAATATAAGATTGTAGTGTTTTGTTAAATCTATAGAAGATTAATTGAAAACAAAATTTATTAACTTGACCTTATGATATATTTTATCAACAAGTTAATTTTTTTAATTAAATTAAAAAAATTATATAAAATTTATTAAATTATTTTCTTTATATCTAAAATTTACAAAAATTTTATATTTATAATAAATTAATATATTAAATTAATTTTTTTAAAAATATTTTATATTTATATATTTTTATTCTCTTTTAATTTTTTTAACCGTAAAATACTATTTTTTAAATATGTTTAGATTTTTAATTATTTGTTATATTTATCGATTATCAAATAAATTAAAGTATATAATAAAATGAATTTAAAAAATTAAACTAATCTATTAATTTTTTAAGATAAAATATCTTAATTAATCTAATAATAAAATTAATATTTAATAAAAAATATTTAATAGCATTCCAATCATTCAAAGGAAAAAAGAAACCATTTGAAAAAAAATAATACCTTTTAGCAGAGAAATTATATCATTGGTAAGTCCCACCACGTCATCCATGAGACCAACCATTAAAAACATCCAATTCATCATTTTTTCCATATCATATTTTACTAAGTGAATCTTCACTCATATTTATTGTTAATTCATTTTAAAAATATTTTTTTCAAGTAAAGATTCACGTGAAAAAAATATGATATGAAAAAATTGATGAGGTGTGTGATTTTTAGTGGTTAATCCCATGAACACGTGGTGAGACTTAGCCGTAATATAATTTCTCCTTTTAGCGGGAATTCTTCTAAACCAAACATGAGAATATAAATCTGAAAAAGATTATTATCCTTGATGTTGAGTTGATCGATCTTGAAGTATGGCCAAGTGAGGGGTGAATTGACAATTAAAAATTTAATCGGGAAATTTTCAATAAAAAGCTAAAAATTGAAGGACAAGAAATTTATAGTGGTTCAAGCTTCGAACAAGCTCTACATCCACTACCTTAGCTCCCACTAAGGATTTTGAAACCAATTCACTAAAGAATTCGACCTTTTTCTCGGTTTAAGGGATAACCGTTATAATACGAATCAATTCTTCTACCCAAGAATTGATTTAATCCTCATAAAGTAATACAAGGGAAAATAGGCAAATGAAAAATCTCTCACAAGATATATGTTGCCCCAATTACAAACAAACTCTCCACAAACTCATTGCAAAAGATCAAAGTGAAATTACAAGAGTTGGGAGCAAGAATATGCAATGAAGTGTCTTGAGTTGGATTTGTGTGCTTGGATGTTTCCTGAGGTTCAATAGTCTTTTAATGCAGTTGAAAAATACTTCATTTTATACCTTCTCATTGATTTCTAACCGTTGTAGTTGTTGGGAATATAAATAAAGATGTTGAGGCTTCATCTTCCCATAATAAATGCACTCTGCAGCATGTGATATCGAAACATGAGCTACCTGTTTTGAAACAGACCAAGAATAGAAAGAGTCGTTGTGCATTTAATAGAGGGGGTATCGATATATGATTCGATACCATTGAAACTGTGATGTTGGGTATCGAACCTTGTTTCGATACATGTTAACCATCAATCAAAAATTAACTACCACCAACGGTCAACTCATTTAATGCTAAAATAGCCGTTGGGGATTAAGGGTTGTATCGATATCAGTATCGATACCTTGAGTCATGATTTTAAAAATTTAAAACATAATTAAAAAATATACACAGACGTTTTGATACCAGGTTTGAAACATGTGTTGATAGTGAAAAATGGTATCGAACCTTGTTTCGATACTTGTTCTTGATCTCAAGAATATGGCTTTAAAAATCCCAAGTGTATCGATACTTGTCCTTAGGGTATCGATACCCTCATATGAAAAACACTTACAGTTTTATTTCAAAGTTCTTGGTTTGACTTAAAATCAAAAGTTTGACTTAGGGACTTAAAAATTTATTTTAAATTAGTCTTTATACTTATTTGTTATATCAAAATCAAATTTAGTTTTACAATCTCCCCCTTTTTGATATAACAAAACCATTGAAAAATTTTTAAGTTTAAATCAAGATTTTTGGATTTCAAAAACTTTGAAACTTTGAAAACTTTTGAAGACTCCCCCTTAATATGTGTATGACTTTAAAACTTGAAAAGTTGGTGGTTTCCTAAACTTAAAAACACAAAAATTTCTCCCTCTTTTTGTTAGATCAAAATCAATGAAGGATAAGGCAATAATTAAAGCAAACATAGCATTAAATAAAATATAATTCATAACATAATTCATAGCATAAAATACTTAAAATTCAAATCCAACATAAAATAAATCTAAAGCATAGGAAAATAACAAAGTGCATAAGTTCTAATATGAATGCAACATAATGCTTAAGGAAACATAGCTAGTCCTAAAAGTCAATAGCAAAGCATAAGATAGATATAAGATCAATCATCGGCCATGTCATCGCCATCAAATCCATCACTATCATCTTCGTCTTCTTCTTCCTCATGGTCAACACCATCGGAATTGTTGAGTCTTTGGCTATGATGAAGATCTTCAAGAGAGACTCGCAAGGAGTATCCTTGAGTCTCTAAGCCCTTTAACCTCGTGTTGACGAAGAGCTTCAAGAGAGACTCGCAAGGAGTGTCCTTGAGTCTCTAAGCCCGTCAACCTCGTGTTGATAGCATCGAAACCCGATTGGACTTGATTTGACATAGTGTCAAGTCTTCTATCCATGAAATCCAAACGATCATTCAAAGTACCAAACTGAGCATCCAAAGAGTCAAACCTCGTAGTGAGAAACGCCATCATATCAACATGTGGAGCAACGTGGCGAAGAGGTTCTAGATCAACGGGAGCACGAGGAGGAGAAGGACGAGCACCACGAACCCACTCACCATTTGAGACATATTGGAAATGATCACAATTAAGAGATGTCTCACCTATGAGTTCTTTTAGGGATCCTACTTTGTCAAAAGAATGATCGATTTCCAAATGCAAGAATATAGAGCTGAGAATGCATGCACATAGAAAGGATTGGACAAGTGGGGTAGCACAGTTTTGGACATACCAAACGATGTCGAGAAGACGATCTGAGCAAGATTGGGTTGAATACCCTCACGAAAGCACTTGATCCAAAAGCTATCAACTTGACGGATTCTAGAAAACCTACCATTTAATGGATGAATCCACCATGAAATGAGAAGATGGAGAAAGCGATCGTGCACATCAAGTGGGGTGACCGAACCGGTAAAAGAACCAAGAGAGTCTTCATCCTCAACACCCTTGTCCTCAAGACCAAAAACATCGATAAAAGTAAAGGCATTAATAGTAAAGGATTTGCCTATGAGGAAAGACTCAATTGCCACTACTTTGCTCTTGTCCGAAGAAAGAATACATTTGGTATTTGAATAAAATATAAGGATAAGAGTTGGAAAGAACTTGCCGGAATGGGTGAAAAATCTTAAGAACTTTCATTCGATGATTCGTTCATAGTATCTGAAGGGGGACTTATGTGAGGTTAGGAATTGAATATCTACACATCGTTCCTGTTTAAGAGAGTGGTTGCGGTAGAGATTGAAGTTGTCAATCCTACGATTTTTGTCCAAACACGAGATGATGATGAAGAACCGGCTTCGATACGCGATCGTTTCTTCGGTGCTATGATCTAGGAATTGAAATAAATTTTGGATTAGTTTCTTATAAAAAAACATGTATGCTCTAACAACCTATTTCAATCATATTTATCAATAATTCAAGGTATTTGAGCATTTAAAATAGATTTTTAGAAAATCAATGAAAAACCAATATGATAAAATCGATTTATATTCGAACGAAAAGATTTTTAATTTTGAAAAAAATTTGTAGGATTATGAAAACTCATACAATAAGCATTCAAAATATGTTCAAAATCTTAATTTTAACAACCTAGAATCAAACGAAAATAAGGTTTTTCGAAAATTACCTTGATTATGGATTAGGAATAAATTGTAGTTTGTGAAGCACCATTTGATGATATAGTGTAGGACTTGATAAGTAGAATAAAATCCCTCAAATAAATCGTTTAATTTAGTGTTAAAACGGACAAATTTGAGAGGGTTTTAAAGGAGTGGCTGACTAGGGTTTAGTGTTTAAATTTGGGAAGTGTTTTAAAGCAATCCACGTCCTCGAGTATCGAAACCGGTATCAAAACATATTGTTTCGATGCTAGTATCGAACCACAAGTATCGAAACTAGGATCAATACCTATTCTTCCCAGAAAAATTCCCAATGGACTGATAAACCGGTATCGAAATAGGTGTTAGCTGTATCGATACCCTCAGCTTTGCTTTGCATTTTAGGCTTCTAAAAATACTAGAAATGAGTCTCTAAAGTCCCTAAAAGCATGCATATGATGTTATGAAATGATTAATATGCATGAACAAGTTCATACTCCCTCTAGCAACATACATAGAAGCATCAAGATATAAGAACAACATAAGCATGATTTCATTCAAGATTCAAGCAATTTTACAAAAGAAAAATAACACTTAAGAGGTCAAGATAAGCTAGTTAGACCTAACTCTCTCCTAAGGGTCCAAAAGCTCTCTTTATCTAAAGGTTTGGTAAAAATATCCGCTAATTGGTTTAAGGTGTCAACAAACTCTAAAACATCATTTTTAGACATAAGATCTCTAATAAAGTGGTGTCTAATTTCTATGTGTTTCGTTCTAGAGTGTTGAATGAGATTCTTAGTAAGACATATGGCACTAGTATTATCACACTTAAGAGGTATGGTTTCTACCTTATTGCCATAATCTAAGAGTTGTTGTTTCATCCATAAAACTTGAGCACAACAACTCCCTAAGGATATGTACTCCGCTTCAGTGTAGATAGAGCTACACTATTTTGTTTCTTAGAGAACCAAGATATGAGCATACTACCTAGGAACTGACAAGTTTCGAAAGTACTTTTCTTATCTATCTTACAACCTCCATAATCCGCATCCGAATAAGCATGTAAATCAAAGGATGAGACTTTAGGGTACCAAAGGCCTAAACAAGGTGTGTCTCTAAGGTACCTAAAAATTCTCTTAATGGTTACTAAGTGTGATTCTCTAGGACTAGCTTGAAACCTAGAACATAAGCAAACATTAAACATGATATTCGGTCTACTTACGATAAGGTAAAGCAAAGAACCTATCATGGATCTATATAATTTAGAATCAACACACTTACCTCCTTCATCTTTGTCAAGCTTAGTAGATGAGCTCATTGAAGTGACTTGAGGCTTAACATTCTCCAAGCCAAACTTCTTGAGCATATCCTTGATGTATTTTGCTTGATTGATGAAGGTGTCATCCTTCCTTTGCTTAATTTGGAGTCCCAAAAAGAATGAGAGCTCTCCCATCATACTTATCTCAAATTCACCTTGCATTATCTTAGAAAACTCTTGACAATAACATTCATTAGTAGATCCAAAAATTATATCATTAACATAAATTTGAACTACTAAGATGTCATTTTTAAACCTTTTTATAAAAAGTGTAGTATCCACATTTCCCTTTTCAAAGCCCGTTTCACTCAAAAAGTTTGAAAGCCTTTCATACCAAGCTCTAGGGGCTTGTTTCAAACCATATAAATCTTTAGTTAATTTAAAAACATGGTTTGGAAATTTTGGATCTTCAAAACCCGGTGATTGTTCAACATACACTTCTTTATTTATAAAACCATTTAAGAAAGTACTTTTGATATCTATTTGAAAAGGCTTGAAATAATGATAACATGCAAATGCAAGTAACATCCTAATGGCTTCTATTCTAGCTACGGGTGCATAGGTTTCATCGAAATCTATCCCCTCTTCTTGAGTGTAACCTTGAGAAACTAATCTAGCTTTATTTCTTATAATGTTACCATTCTCATCTAGTTTGTTTTTAAAAATTCATTTAGTTCCTATAGTAGATTTATTACTAGGCCTATCAACTAATGTCCACACATTACTTCTCTCAAATCGATTTAAATCTTCTTGCATAGCCAATATCCAATAATCATCACCTAATGCTTCTTTGATATTTTTAGGCTCTATGCATGAGATAAATGCAATATGATTCATTAATCTAAGAGAAGAACGAGTAGTTACCCTTTTGGATGGATCACCCAAGATTTCACCACTTTTAACATAGTTGAACTCCCTTGGGTAGTTCACTTCCTTTTCTTAAAGTTTTATATTTCCTAAAACTTCAATTGGAGGTTCTTTTGTTTCCTCATTAGTTGGAACCCCATCCACCTTTGATGCTTATCCATCATCAATGGTTTCAATGATTTCTACATCATCATCATCACAAGAATCCTTCCTAGGAAAGAGGTTATCATCGAAAACTATATGTATAGACTCTTCTACAACTACATCATCACAAGAATCCTTCCTAGGAAGGAGGTTATCATCGAAAACTATATGTATAGACTCTTCTACAACTAAGGTTCTTTTGTTGAAAACTCTATAAGCCTTTGAATTTAAAGAGTATCCAAGAAAAATAGCTTCATCACTTTTTGCATCAAATTTACCTAAATTGTCTTTTTCATTGTTTAAAACAAAACACTTGCATCCAAAAGGATGAAAATAGCTAATGTTAGGCTTTTTGGATTTTAAAATCTCATAAGAAGTTTTCTTTAAAATAGGCCTAATCATCATTCTATTAATAATATAACATGAAGTGTTTGTGGCTTTCGCCCAAAAATACTTAGGTAAATTATTTTCACAAAGCATGGTTCTAGTCATTTCCTCTAAAGTTCTATTTTTCCTCTCAACTATCCTATTTTTTTGAGGAGTGCGAAGAGCCGAAAAATTATGGCTAATCCCATTTTTATTACAAAAGTTATCAAAACTTAGATTTTAAAATTCGGTTCCATGATCACTTTTAATATGAGAAATTCTTTGATCAAGGTCATTTTGAGAAATGTTTGAAAACGTGATGAATTTTTCTAAGGCTTCATCTTTGATACTTAAAAATAGAACCCAAGTGTATCTAGAGTAATCATCAACAATAATAAAAACATATGATTTTCCACCCAAGCTAGTAGTCCTAATAGGTTTAAAGAGATATATGTGGATCAATTGTAATACTCTACTAGTTGAAACATCATTAATGGACTTAAAAGAAACTCTCTTTTGTTTACCCTTAGCACATGCATCACAAATTTTATCTAAAGAAAACTTAAGATTGGGTAAACCTCTAACTAGATTTTGGGAGGTTAGTTTCTCTAAAACGCTTATGCTAGCATGACCTAGTTTTCTATGCCATAACCATGCATCATTTTCATCACTAACAGCTAAGCATGCATGAGAAATATTAATGTCATCTAGATGCACCATATAAATATTTCCTATGCGATGACCTATGAACATTGTTCTATTTGATTCTATGTCTATTATTTTACAACCATGTTTATCAAAAGAGACATAGAAACCTTTATCACACAATTGACTAATGCTCAACAAATTATTCTTAAGACCATTAACAAGCAAGACATTTTTAATTAAAATAGAGGAGTGATTACCAATAGAGCCAATACCCTCAATTTGGCCTTTGGAGTTGTCACCAAAAGTCACTACTCCACCCTTTTTGAGCTCTAACTCCTTAAATCGTCCATTATCTCCGGTCATATGCCTTGAGCATCCACTATCAAGGTACCACATGTTTTGACTTGAAGCTTTAGCCTTGAAGCAATGCTCAACCTACAAACAAAGATTTAGTTTTTGACTTTTGATACCCAAATCATTTTGGGTCCATGAGAGTTAGTCCCTAAAAGCTTGGTTCCCTTAAGAATCCAAGAAGCAATGACATTCAAATTATTAGAAACAATAAGTTCCTTAGGAACCCAAACACTTTTAATCTTTTTATGTCTAAAATGCCTTTGAAAATTTCTTTGTTTGTGGTTATAAAAATTCCTTTTCACATGGTTGGGTTTTGAAGAGCTTCCTTTTTCAAAAGTTGAACTCCCAACCACCTTGATTTGTTCTTTAAGCTTATTCACCACTTTGTGGTGATTTTCACTCAAGCTAGAAATGAGATTGTTTAAATCAACATTTTCTTTTTGAAAGAATTTTAATTCATCATTTAAGTCAACAACCTTTTCCTCAAAATCCAAAATAGTTTTTATCAAAGAATCATTTTTTATTTCTAAATCGGAAATGATTTTCTTGCTTTTCAAAATGGATTCTTTGAATTTTAAAACCAACTCATCATAAACATCTTGCAACTCATCATATGCATCATATAATTCATCATAGGAAAGATCATTGCAAGAAGTTTCAAGGGTTACCTTAGGCTCATCAAGAGCCATGAGACACAAGTTGGCCACCTCATTCTCTTCATCGGATGATGACTCCTCATCACTCCAAGTGGCAACATGAGTCTTTTGCTTCTTTTTCTTTTCAAAACCATTCCTTTTGTATAGGGGGCAATCGGTCCTAATGTGATCGGGCTTCTTGCATTCATAGCAAATGATTTGATCTTTTTATTTTTCTTTGCTCTTTGGTTTGAAGTCTTTCTTTCGTTGGAATCTCCTATTCCTATTTGCCCATATGAGTCCAGTGAATCTTTTGGCCACAATGGCCAATTCCTCTAGCTCTTCCTCTTCACTTGTATCCACTTCATCTTGTGGCATTGAAGCTTTAAGAGTAATCTCTTGCTTCTTTTTCTCAATTTCCCTCTTTTCAATCTTTACCTTTTTTTTCTTTCTCTCCTCTTCTCTTTCTTTCTTCATGATCTCATGGGTGAGAAGAGATCCCACAAGAGCATCAAGTTTAAGAGTCTTGATATCTTTAGCTTCAATAATAGCCGTCCTCTTACTATCCCAAGACTGGGGAAGAGAGTAGATGAGTTTTTGAACGAGCTTCTCTTTCGGAATGATCACACCGAAACCCTTGAGACCATTGACGATCACCAAAAATCTATTGAACATCTTGGTGATGTCTTCATCCTGTTGGATATTAAAGTTCTCATAGCTTAGATTGAGAAGACCAATTTTTGTTTCCTACACGTCATTGGTTCCTTCATATGTAGTTTCCAAAGAGTCCCAAACTTCTTTGGCACTTGTACATGAAGACATCTTGGAGTAGATGTTGGGCCCTAACGCACAAAAGAGGATGTGGAGAGCTTTATCATTTGTGGACATCCTCATTTTTTCTTCATCGGTCATCTTGTTCCTCTTCTTTGGTACTTGCCGATCTCCTTCTTGCTTCATAGGGATTGAGGGTCCATCTACGATTATATCCCAAATGACATAATCATTTGAGTTGATGAATAGCCTCATCATATTCTTCTAATAAGGATAGTTATCCTCATTGAAGAAGGATGGCTTGGTGATGGAGTGAGACTCGTTCCATGAACCGGAGGTGGAGGCCATTGTGTATGAGTAGTAGATGTGATCAACACGCCTTGGATCTTCTTTGTTCTCTTCAAAGATTAAGCTCTGATACCAATTGTTGAGTTGATCGATCTTGAAGTATGGCCAAGAGGGTGTGAATTGGCAATTAAAAATTTGATCAGGAAATTTTCGATAAAAAGCTAAAAATTGAAGAACAAGAGATTTATAGTGGTTCAAGCTTCGAACAAGCTCTACATCCACTACCTTAGCTCCCACTAAGGATTTTCAAATCAATTCACTAAAGAATTCGACCTTTTTCTCGATTCAAGGGATAACCGTTACAATACGAATCAATTCTTCTATCCAATAATTGATTCAATCCTCACAAAGTAATACAAAGGAAAATAGGCAAATGAAAAATCTCTCACAAGATATATGTTGCCCCAATTACAAATAAACTCTCCCCAAACTCAGATTATAAAAGATCAAAGTGAAATTACAAGAGTTGGGAGCAAGAATATGTAATGAAGTGCCTTGAATTGGATTTGTTTGCTTGAATGTTGCTTGAGGTTCAATAATCTTTTAATGTAGTTGAAAAATGCTTTATTTTATATCTTCTCATTGATTTCTAACCGTTGTAGTTGTTGGGAATGTAAATAAAGACGTTGAGGCTTCATTTTCCCATAATAAATGCACTCTACAGTAGGTGGTATCGAAACACGGGCTACTTGTTTCAAAACAGACCAAGAATAAAAAGAGTCGTTGTACATTTAATAGAGGGAGTATCGATATATGCTTCGATACCGTTTGAAACTGTGATGTTAGGTATCGAACCTTGTTTCGATACAGGCTAACCATCAATCAAAAATTAACTGCCACCAACGGTCAACGCATTTAATGCTAAAATAGTCGTTGGGGATTAAGGGGTGTATCTATACCAGTATCGATACCTCGAGTCATGATTTTAAAAATTTTAAACATAATTAAAAATTATACACAGACGTTTCGATACCATGTTCGAAATATGTGTTGGCAGTGAAAAATGGTATCGAACCTTGTTTCAATACTTGTTCATGATCTCAAGAACAAGACTTTAAAAATCCCAGGTGTATCGATACCTGTCCTTAGGGTATCGATACCCTCGTATGAAAAACACTTACAGTTTTATTTCAAAATTCTTAGTTTGACTTAAAATCAAAAGTTTGACTTAAGGACTTAAAAATTTATTTCAAATTAGTCCTTATACTTATTTGTTATATCAAAATCAAATTTAGTTTACATTTGAGTATCATTTTTTCTGCGAACAAAATACACCCTAAATAATAAAAAAGATGAAGTCCAAAAAATTCAGAGAAGTTTATCTCGGATACATAAAATTAATTAAAAATAATTAATTATATATTAAGTCGTTAATAATTTTAATATTTATTATTAAATTATTAAAAAAATTTAATAATTTATAACAATATGGGTTGTCCATTCTAACCTCATCCTATTTTCGTAAGTTCATAAAAAGGATTCTAAAGTTGGTCAACTAGTCGTAATACATTACTTTTATGCAACAATTATCTTAATATTATATTTTAATTTTATTGAATGTTTAAATAAATTTCCATAATTATAATATTATGAAAAAAAATTAAATATTTTAAAAATAATTTTATAATAAATATTTATAATATTTTATTTAATTTAAATTATTCAACCATATATCGATGTTTATAAAAATATATATTTATATGTTTGCACAAAATCTTTTTTATTTTAAGGTAGATCTCGACTTGGGTCCCCCATTACAGAATTTCATGAATATCCAACGGTGGCAAATAGAATATCTCTAGAAATTGGACGGTCCTTATGGATTGTCGGAAAAGGGAGAAAGGGGGATGTTTCTATCACTGCCAACCGTCGTGTGGGTCACGGTTCCTGATTCCGACACGTGTAATGACTATATGGGTTGGGGAAGACACTAGTGGGACCCATTGTTGTCATAAAATCAAGAACATGTTACAACAATCATTTTCAGTGTGCGACGTATGCAATCATTCTCTCCCCCATTCCATTATTTATATTCCCCATAGTGGCCAGTGTGAGAATGGTTGTAGTGTATTGATTATAAAAAAAAGTTTAAGAGGTAATTTTATCATTAGTTATTTCAAATTAATAATTTTATTATTTATTTTTAATTTTACTAATTTAATTTTTAAAATTCTAAATTTTATTAATGTTATCTTTTAATTGTTTGATTTATAAAATTATTATTACAGTTTGTTCTTTATCATGTTAAATGTTACATTGTTAAATAATTAACGAATGTATTAGCAAGTCTTTAAATTATTTTTTTAATAAATTAATGTTATCTAATAAAATAATAATAAATTATTTTTGATAATTAAAATATAATATTATATCAAACAATACGTTAAAAAATAAATATTACAAGAACCAACTAAAATTACATGGTTAATTTAATAATCAGTTAAATTATAATTAAATAAAAATTAAAATAAGTTCAGTTGATTAAGTTAATGTTTTACCGATTCACCGCGGTTTGTTTAATTTGGATTTAGTACGACTGATCGGTCGTCCAGTCATTTCTAATGCCACTGGTCTAGTGGTCAGTCCATTAGAGTTCTACCAATTTGATCTGTATATCTATAACACTTTCATCGATCGATATTAATAGATTTAGATTTTAATTAAATTTTCAGCGGGTTTTAATTTTTTTTTATGATTTTTAAACTATTTTAATTAATTCAACTTATTTGTATCGTACATCTGATTTTAATAAGTGAATTTTTTAATAAAATATTTTTATGTGCATAATACTTTAATTTCAAAATTTGTTAAACGATATTAAATTACTTATCACTTAGAATTGATAACGTATTTTAATCTCATTTTTTTACGTATCGGTTGATATCATTTAGTCAAAATTTTTGATATTCCAAATCAATTTTTAACATTCTTATATTTATTATTTTATTTAAAAAATGATATAAGACGTTATTTAAAAAAATCAACATATTTTCTCCCTTCTCATTTTTTTTTCCATTCAAATATTCTTATATTCTTTCTCTTCCACCTTTTTTCTTATTATGGTCAAGATTGAGCTACAAAACAGGACCATCGAAATTAGGCTTTTTAAGACGATACGACATAAAAAATATTTATTACGGTAACGAATTTAAAAAATATTTAAAATAAGGAAAGTTTTATAACGTGCGTCGAACACCGCTGAACATCGTTAATAATGTATACCGTTGAACATTATTAAACGAATTAATAAAGATTAAAAAAATTTAAGGACTCAACGTGTAAATATAAATTATTTATTAAATTATTTTCTATATATATTATTTTATTTATTAATAATTAAATAAAATATTAATTTAAATTAATTTTAAAAAATAAAAAATAAATCTAAACCCTAAAATCATAATTCAAAACCTAAATCACTAAACATAAAACTTTAGACCCTAAAATATAAAATCTCAAAACCCTAAAATCAAAAAACTAAAAGTATTAAACCATAAACACTAAATCTAAACCCTAAAATCCTAAACCCTAAAATAACCAAAACCCCTAAATCTAAATCTTAAACTAATTTTGGATTTCAAGTTTAAGGTTTAGGCTTTTTAGAGTTTCAAATTTTCTATTTTAGGGTTTAGGTTATGATTATATTTTTAGATTTTATGACTTATGATTTTATTATTTTAGAGTTTTATGTTTATGAGTTAGTGTTTTGGATTTTAAGATTTAATGTTCATTACTTTTAGCTTAAGTTTTGTAGGGTTTTAGATTTAATATTTTTTAAATTAAAAATAATTAAAAAATTATTTTTGAAAAATTAAAATATAATATATATAATTTATTTAAAATTTTATTTTAAATAATTCAAAATTATATGTTTAGTCCTTAAAAATTTTAATTTTTATTAATTAATTTAATATTGTTTAGCGGTGTTCATCATTAGTGATGTTCAACAATATTCGACGTACGTGGTAGACTCATCCTTAAAATAAACACATATAAAATTTAAAATTTTTAAGATTGATATAAATTATAAATATTTAAAAAATAAAAATTAACTCATAAAATTAAAAGATTTAAAGACAAATACACATTTTTAAAAGGACGAAACGGAAGAAAATGGGAAACGTGAAAAAAAAAATTTCGGGAGATAGAAGGAAGTAATCATATTAAAAAAGTTTTAAAAGTTTAAGAACTATTAACATATTTTACTCTAAAGATTATATAATATTTATAAATATTTTTAATTAAATAGAGAGATTATATTTTATGTTAAGATTTAAATTCATACAAGATATAACAATAAATATATTTTTAATCACCAAATTAATTAATAAATCTCATGCATATTAACTATTATTTAAAATAAATATAATTTTAACTAAATTAACATTTAATTAACCAATAACATTAATTCAATTAAAAACTTAATATTACTACAAATCTCTTGCAACAACGTTTATTATAATCATGGTTTTGATTATAAGTCAACTATAATCATATTCCTAATATTTATGTCTCAAGAATAAAAATAAAGATGTTACATTTTCTAGAAACATAGTAATAATCTTTTATAATTGCAATCATTCTTTAGATTTTGATTTGTGTTACTCATTCCATTCAAAGGTTAGTGTACGACTGTTTTTTTATATAACATATAGTTTTTTGTATTGTTAATGGATGGAACTTTGATATTACAAATAAATAATAAAAAATATTATATTATAATTATATTTAAGTTTCTCGATTGATATTGAATTTAATGAATAACGATAAACCCACCTTGTAAGTAAGAGGGGCTCTAGCTCCACCCCCACCTACGACTTTTATTAAGTTTTAAACTAGTATTTGAATTAGGTATATCTCTCAAGTTGGTAATTAAATTATTTTACAAGTTAATACTTAAATTAGATACATTCTCTAAAATTGATATTAAAATTTAAGTATTTTATCTATTTGATCATAATTCAAAAATAATTATGGACAATGCTAAAATCTCTTCTTCGATGGTACTCCACAATATACGATCAATCTACTTACCTATAAGTAAAACGATTCTGAACGCTGTACTAACAAAGCTTACTAGATAACAACCGCTAAACAAGCTTTAAGTAAATCATAAATGAAAGTATGCTAGATAATATGATATCATGGTAAGAAAAAATAACGACGCTACCAAAATCACCTAAACACATATTAAGCTTAAAGTCATCATCACATAAAGCTCAAGCATAACATAACACAAAATTGGTGTAAGACCCCATTTTACCACACATCGGAGTGTACACTCATGCTCAGAATCTCACATCGAATGTCAATACGCAGAACATCACATCGAATCTTCACTCGAAATCTCTCATCGAGTGAGTGGCTTGGAATCTCACATCGAGTAGATATCATCACTTAAAATTTTACATCGAGTCGTCTTTATATCATCAATTAAAATCTCACATCGAATGATTTTTTTATGTTGTAATACTCTCTCTTACTGGATATTCAAATCCCACGAAACAACAAATACACAAACATACAACAATATAACATAACATCATCACACATGATCCGTCAAGAATTCCTAAGGTTTGCTAACACAAAGAAAAACCCTTTTATTATATAACATTATTGGCCATTAATTTTATACATGACATTTAATCTTTGTCTCATAGTTTTACTATTCGTTTTATCCCATAAGAGACATATTATGATCTCATCCTAAAATTATGTAATCATCAAATTCAGAACATAATTTACTAAGTAAATTGTTCTGGGCGTACTGATATGGATTGATACTAACTTTAGGTTGGAAAGAGCTCAAGTCAACACCCATACCGATACGTCTCTTGGCTTACCAAAACCATACATTGGTGTGCATATATTACGTACCCTATGTCAAATTCGTACTGATACACCCTTTGCGTATTGATACGCATTTTGGCTATTAAATTTTAAAATAAAGTATTGACATCGATAGGCCATATCAATTCCCCTTGAAATTTTGATCGGAAGAGACAACTTTCAAAAGAGTATACCGATATTGGCCTAGCCTGTATCGATATACAAGCCTAGAACTCCGTTTTTAGAGTTTAAATTTTATTGATTAACCCTTTAATCTTAACTATTTAATCGTAAATTGATCCTACCAATTATGTGAAGTACTTTAGGTGTGTTGGTACTCATTTTATAATTTATTAACATCAATTTTTAGAATTTTCATTAGAGAACACAAAATTCTAATTTCTCAATTAAACCGTCATAAAATAAATGTAAGTATACAAATTGATGATGTACACAGAACATAAAAATTAAAAATATATTAATCTTGAAATAAAAGGTTAAAATAAAATTCATACCAAGTCTTCAAGCTTTCTCGTTTCCAAAAGTCATGAAAGATTCACTTGATTATTTCGTTATAAAAAAATTTCAAATATGTTACCACATTGTTGGAAAAAATTTAAGAAGCTAAAAGCATAATTCAAACAATGAATTGAATTTTTCTAATCTCAATGTCTTTCTTTTCAAGAACCCCAACCAAAATCTCAATTCTCACTATTTCTAACCTTATCTACCTTAAACTATAGATTCTTAAATGCTGACAAACTTTCCCTTAACAAGCCAAACATGAATTATTAAGCCAAGCCTCAAGATTCTACCATTTATGATAGTGTTTTGGGGTGTGAAAATCGTCATAGAATAGAGGATGAGATAACGAATACCACAACTTCACCATTTTTTGCACTTGTAGAAAATTAAAGCCCCACGCATCTCTCTTTCGCCGATTATAAAATTACCACACCATCCCTCTTCGTATCTTCCCCACCCAAGTCCATAATAATCAATTGAGCCCATTAAAAAGAGGTAAGCCCAATAAAATTCCTAAGGGCCCAACATTATGGTTTAACATGAAACTCGTACCTCTGGTCAAATCGATTCTCGGATTTCGAATCTTGAGTCATTATATAAGTATCGATATATGTCATCATCTTATTGAAGGAATTTAATTATTTATTTTTATTTAACAATTTTTTTATTTAATTAAACGGTGATACGTGTCACGTGATTCAAAATAAAAAAATATTTAGCCTTAGCTTGGAATTGAACCAAGCTCTCTTAGGAGTATGCATCATGAGTTTGTAACTATACCAAGTGACCATTTATGATATAAAGTAGAAAATACAATAAATATATATATATATATTTTAGTTTGTTGTTAATAAAAAGAAGATACAAAAAATATGAATTATGGGGACTCAAATATTTGAGACACATAAAAAATTTAAACCATTATAAAAATATAATATTTAAAAATAGTCCATTTATGATTTAAATTAAAGATTTTAAAATTATATTAAAAAATCATTTAACAAATTCAAGCTCACAAATATAACTCTATTAATAAGATACGTTTAGTTTCATTAAATAGATTTTAATTTTTATTTGATTAAATTATTAATTTAAAATAAAAATATAATGATTAAATTAAATTTAATACCATAAAATAGGAAATAAATAAGATTAATAACAAATTTAAATTTTACTCGTATATATTTTTTATTTTTAATATAATTTTCAATAATTTAATGGTTAATATAAACAATAATTCTAAGGATGAGATTGACTAAAATATAGCAAAAAGAATACATTGAAATATATTGAAAGAACTACTGAAATGAATTCAAATGGAAGAAAATAATATGTTGCTAAACGAATTTCAATTCGTTGACCGTTATCAAATATATTTTGATTTGATTTCGTAGTCCAAATAATCTCGTTCCTAAATAATTAGCAAAATAAGTATATTTGTACAAACCAACAAAGTAAGACCGTTCCTAATAATTTTAAATATTTTTTTATGTCTTAAGTATATCACGTTCAAGTCTCTTTAATTCATATGTTTTTTAATAGAAGCCATTAATTTTCTTAAACGAAAAAAATACTTAATATTATAATAATGGTTTACAATTATTATTATAAACTAAATACATAATTTTAATATTTTTTTAAAACTAGTCACTTTAGATCATATATGAAAAAAGTTTAAAAAGCTCATCCAAAGACTCGATCGAAAAAATAGACATGAACAAATCTGACTGTATCATCAAATGAACCACAAAAGGGGATTAATCTATTGAAAGATCACTGAGAATCGCAAATCAGAACTGAGCGTTGTGATAAACTATCCACGAGCGCAAACCGCGTATCCAAATTCAATCCGAGGGTCCAAAGCAAGGAAGATCACCATGAATCATCTTGATCGGTTGTGGCGTCGTCAGATCCAACCTTAAAAAAGAAAAGAAAAGAAAAAACATGTCAAACGATAGAAAAAATGTATCAAAAGGTACAGTAGATCATGCCACAAAAGCAAAATAATTTATTAAAAACTAACAAATAATATAAACGAAGCGATAGACACCGACAATCGACGACCAATATTAAAATTGGTGTTGCCGCTCACACTCAAAATGAAAAGAAAATTAAAAAGATTAAATACAAAGATTAAATGCTTTTAAAGGAATTTAAACATAGGACCTAATGGTATAAAAGACAAGGCTTTCACTACACCCACCAGTACTTTTAAGACATAATATGCACCATTATATATATATGTATAAAGTAATAATTATAAAGAAAAATAAAAATAGTTGAAAGATAATTCAAATCTAATTTAAATATTTTAATATTTTTATTCAAATATTAAACTCTCAAATACTTTTATTTGAATATTTAATATTTGAATAAAAATATTTAAAATATATTTAAATTGTTTTTCAACTATTTTTATTTTTGTCTCTCGTGTTTTCTATTTTATAACATATTTATATAAAACGATGCATATCATATTGTTAGAATTAAAATATATTCGATACGAATATAAACCGAAGATCTGTATGTCAAATCATCAAGAACAATAAAATAAATAAACTGAATGCGGAAGCATACCTGAATTAATCGATAGAGTTTTTCCAGAGGGTTTGATCTTCCAAGAAGTTAGGTTTTCTCTTGCGGCACAACTCTCAGATGGGAAAAAGAGATATGCAAATTGACCTAATTCTTGGGGACCATAACCCCTTTATATAGTTGATTTAATAACCAACTAGTAGTTGATTTAATAACCAACTGTTAAGTATTTATAACTCTGCCCCTCATCAAATTATAAATACACCTTATGGTATCTACACTTTAAATTTCATGATAATTTATACCTATAACACGTGTAACATAATTGATCACTTAATTACGTATTAAATTTTATAATAGCAATATATATTATACATATGTGCCCACTATTATTGAATTTTAATCCAACAATCTCCCACTTGGGCAAGATATGTTTCTTGACAAATGTATAACCTTATGAGCTCAAAAATTTGCTATCATATAATATGTATTCTAAAACAATCTCGTCCATCAATTATATCCATATAGGATCAAAGCGGTCTTCATCATATAAATCATGACTGAACCCATCAATGGTCATGTATAAAAACATAATCAAATGACATAGATCAATTATGGATGTGTAGCATGGAAATTACATGTAAATGTGAACCGAACATGCCTATTTCCAATTGGTCCTCCTAAACTTTAGTGAGAACAAACTTTACTGAATTCAGAGTGTGCATAAGCCAAAATAACTTTATTTATGCAGAAATTAACCTTAAACTAAAGTAACCAAAATTGTGTCTAAAATGAATAAGCATTTATCAAAATTACAAACTCTCACTAAAACTGAATATACTTAAATAATATTGCACCCACATGAGCAGTATGCTCATGAAAGACCTAGGGTGATAGTTTCTCAATAAGTGCGTAATTATGGAGTTTGTACTAGCATGCTCTATAGACACACAAACACTCTAAATTTTCTTTAACAACTAGAAACAAAATTTTAAAGTGATCCTATTGTTTATAGAATAAATGATGCATATTTATTGTCACAAAATAACTGAAGTGGTCTTTCTATTCAATCTATAATTAGCAGCTCATGTGACAAGTCTTTTACATCAATATTCTAGTAGAATCGAAGCTTATAAACTTGATGATCTCTAACTTACCAGAACTTCAATATGTGAACATGCAATTTTTGTTCTCTAAAGATATTTCATAACTCTCTTGGCTGCTATCCAACGGTCCATATTAAATTTACTTAAATATATGTCTAACATTCTAATAATGTACGCAATATCCAAATGCATACATACTTAAGCATAAATTAAATTCTCAATAGCTTATGGAATCTTTTGTATTTTATAAATTTCAAGATTACTTGTAGGGCACTAAAAAATTGTCTTCTTTAGTAATATGAGTGTCACTTGGTTTACTCCCACTAAACTTGTAATACATACAATTTTCAGCTAAATTTATCTCAAAACCGAATGAGATAATCAATATGAAATTTATAATTTCATTAATAAGAGTTAAACTTAAGCTCATATATGGATTTCTTTAATTTATATTCATTAATTTTGTATTATTAGACACAAATCAATGATTTTACCATATAATTAATTTATTCAATATTGCCATTGAAAAACACAAGCTTAACATCCATCTTATGTAGCTCAAGATTAAAAGCAACAAGTGTCAAATTATTTTGAAAGAGTATTTCAGTATAACTTGAGAGAAAGTCTCCATAAAATCAATGCCTTATTTTAAAGTATATCCTTTAGATATAAGATATATCTTATACTTGTCCACATTATCATTTACATCCCTCTTGGTTTTAAATCTTAATTTACAACCAATTGGTTTGTACCTTAAGGTAATGTGACAAGTTCCTAAACTTTATTGTCTTGTATAAAATTATACTCTTTTTTTTAATGATATTTATCCATTTTTGAGAGTTAAAACTTTATGGTTTGATAAAAATAACTGATCAGGTTATTTTCTATCATTCCTTTATTATACTTATTTTCTTGATGAAATACTAAGTAATAATCCTTAATAGTATTTCTCTTTTCTTTCATGGATATCTTTAAAGATATTTTTTAGATTGTTGAGTTTGTTCTTCTGAAAAACTAGGTACCTTATCTTGAATGAGAATTGTTCAACATTGTTTTGCTAATGTACTTGATTCATATTTGATTAATGATAGGTGTAAAAACCTAAATATTATCAAAAGTGATAATCTGAATTAAATTAATATTTAATTCCTCCTTAACAACAATGTATCTGTTGAGATATTGATTTTGATATAATAATTGAAAAATGTTTTGAACTAATTTGAAGAGAATTCAAAAATGATTCTTATGTTCAAACAACTTGAAAATAAGTTTGAAAAGTTTTTTTAGAGTTTTTAGAAGTGTTTGAAACGTGTTTTAAAATAGTTAAAATTGTGTTTTAAATGAAAGTTTCGAAATCTTCTTTAAAGGTTTCGAAACCTCTCAGGCCAGTCTCAAACATTTCGCTACTGGAATGAAAGTCTCAAAACTTTTAGCAAAAAGTTTGGAAACTTTTGATGAAAAGTTTCGAAACCTTGATAAAGGTTTCCAAACCTTAGACCTGTAACAGCTATAATTTTTGAATTGCTTAAAGGTTTCCAAACCTCTGGTAAAGGTTTGGAAACAGTTTTGAAAAAGTTTCGAAACCTCTGGTAAAGGTTTTGAAATCTCTGTGCAGGTGAAAATTTAATGTTCAACTTTTTGACTTCCCAATGGCTCCAAAACATCCCAACGGCTATAAACGGCTAAAATATGATTCCACACTATAAAAGCAAGCTTGGGACACTTGAAGAAGGTTAGAAACATCATCCAAGAAACATGGTCAAGAGAAATTGAGTTTAAATCTCCATTTTCCTTTTCTCTTGTACATAGTCTTAAGATAGTGATTTTATTGTAAATCTTGTATTCTCTTGTGAGCTTAATTGTGTAAACACCCACCTTTGTGAGGTACTTAGTTTACCAAACAAATCCCTTTGTAAAAGGAGAGGTTCTAGTTTAGCCTTAGACAAAAACTAGAGTTGGTTCTATCTTAGCCAAGTCCAAAAGATAGGGTTGTAACGGTTATCCCTTGAACCGGTAAAAAGGTCGAATTCTTTAGTGAATTGGTTGAAATCCTTAGTGGTGTGCTAAGGTAGTAGATGTAGGCGTGGCCGAACAACTCTAAAATCCTTGTGTCTTTTGCCTCATTCTTTCGATTTTAGTAAATTCAACCAAGAACCATAAACAACCCTCTTGACGATAATCGGTGATCGATTCGAGCTTGCGCATCACTTCTTTCAGTATCTAACCTTATTCTCCCTCCAAACTCAACATCCTAAAAATAATTATAAATTTGTCATTAAAATAATCTTAATTGTGGGATCATAAACTCTACAGCCCATTGATTACTCAAAATAACCTAAGTAGTTGCTTATTTTTGAAGTTTAATTTTTTTATATTTATTCTAGCTTATACAAAAGAATCAACACTTTATAACTTATTATTATTCTCTTTGAACAGGACCCTTAGTAACTTCATTCGAATATATTTTTTATTTCCCTTGTTCTTAGAGACACTAACCAAAGAGCACTAACTGATTGAATATTTTTATAATTATAATGCTTCAACTTTTTTTCCTGTTTAACACAATGAGAAATAATCTCATTTGAAGTGTATTTCTCCTTTAATAATTGTAACTAATTTTGAATTAGTTAAATTGTATAGGAAGCTATATTAAAATTATAAGAACAAACAATTGTTATAAAGTTTGATCTTATATGCCTTAAGTTTTGAAGCAATATAATATACTCCATCACATTTCCTTGATTCTTATACTCCATAGACATCAAGTAAACCGAAAGTGATGTCATGTTAATCTTAAAAAAAAATAGTATTTTTTTTCTCAATAGAAAACCCTTAGTATGAATAATTTCTTTAGATTTGTGCTCTTAAAAGTTTCTAAAATATTATACTTTATGATTATTAGACTTATGCAACTTGAATAAACTCACGTCTCAAAATTCTATTTATGAATGCTTAACGCGGTGAGAGGTGCAAGTTGTTATTCACTTAGTGCAAGTTCTATGTTCATACTACCAAATACTATATATAAGTGTCTTTTCTATTCCTTGAAATTAATTTTACTAAACATAAGTGTAGAATGTATTCAACAGATATTATAACAAAGATAAATTACCTAAAGATAGAACAAAAATAAGTAAATAAAAATGCTCACATAAATATCTATAAGTAAACAATAAATTTAAAAGGCATAAAGATAATTTTAACCCTTAACGTTTACAGTTTTTTTCGTTTTAGCCCTTAATTTTTTTTTGGGATAAATTTAACCCTTAACCTATATCTTTTTGACAGATATCTTATTTTTCAACTAGATTGATGACTGGATCGTTAAAAATTTAACGATGATACATATATGGAATATAATTTTAAGTGACATGGCATGTAACCTATCAAATGCATATATATATATATATATAGAATATAATTTTATCCAATATAAAATATAAAAAAATTCAAATTCAAATAAAATATTAAAAATTAATTAATTCTAAAATATAAGATTATTAAACATTCTTAACCCTAACTACGATAAAATCAAAATCTTATTCGAATTATGTTTATATTTTTTAAGATGAGATTTTGATTCTATCGTAGTTAGGGTTAGGAATGTTTAATAATTTTTTTATTTTAGAATTAATTAATTTTTAATATTTTATTTGAATTGTAATTATTTTATATTTTATATTGGAATAAAATTATATTATATATATATATGTATTTGATAGGTTACATTCTATATTATTTAAAATTATATTCTATATATATATATATATCATCGTTAAATTTTTAACGGTTCAGTCATAAAGCTAGTTAAAAAATAGGATATTTATCAAAAAGATATAGGTTAAGGGCTAAATTTATCCCAAAAAAAGAATAAGGGTCAAAATGACAAAAACTGTAAACGTTAAGGGTTAAATTTATCTTTATGCCAATTCAAAATAATGGTTAGTTCCCCTCAAGATACCAAGCACAACATTAATAGCAAGTCTTTGGACAGTAATATTAACTATAAGCGGTACTTTTGTTGTAGCAATCAAACATTGACAATAAATTATGTCAAACAATAGATTAATCTTTTGACTAACGTATTGTTCACATGAAATACCATATAATCGTCACACATTTATCGCCATAATTTTCGTTGTAATTCGGTCAAATATTAATTTTCCTTTGGGCCAATTAATAAACGCATGAATTACAAAGACCTATTAATTATCTTAATATTTTAAATAAACTAATCTACACAAAAGCGGTCACTTTGATGACATTATATTTCAATTAATCTATAAAAATATTAGATATCTAAAACCAAAATATGAATTTAATTGTTTAAAATATAAATATTTTTAATTTTATCTTTCACTCAAAGTAAAAGATAGCCAAAGTAATAATAAATTTGAATAAAGGTAACCTCATCACAAGATATGGAACACTCTAATAATATTTAAAAAAAATATTAATTTGTAAGTGATATCTTGATGTAATAATCAAACATTGATAATAAGAATATGTTAAACAAAATCTTCCTTTGGGCCGATTTATTGTTCACATATAAATCTGAATAATTATCACATGTTTATTACCACAGATGCACATGTAACATTACTAATTATTAATCTTCCTTTGGGCCGATTAATATTAGCATAAACTGAATTACATGCACAAAATCTTCTATATTTTAAAATAAAATAATTTCCACAATAAAGATCACTTTGGTGGCTTAATGCTTCAATTAATTTATCTTAAAATATATAACATAAATATACCAATATTCAAACTTAATATTTATAACAATTAAAGTTGAAATTTCTGATAACACTTGAGTTTTCAAAATAAACCAAATTAAGATTGTCTTAATGGGGCTATCAGAATCCAAATGACCGAAATCTTTGACTATTCTTCAAAAATTCCTTAAATATGTTTTTACCAAAACTAAATTCGATCAAAACATTTAATCTTTAATTAAAAACAAAATACAAAAATATCATACAAATGAATAATTCGTATAATAATTACTTGAAACTTTAATATAATCATAATAATATAATAATCAAAAATCAATTTTTGAACAAACCGAATTGAATATGTAAATACCAAATATATATTCTATAATACATAATAACATATAATCAAAACTAAATACTGAATATATTAAGTAAGTAAATTACATAAAATAACAATATAATTTAAAAGTAACATGCCGAAAGATCATTCAATCATAACTTAATAGACATAAACCGAATATAAAGATTTAATAGCTAACCTGATTATAATTTTTTTAAATCATGATAAATTTATCACGACAAAGCCCAAATTAATTAAAATTTTCTTTATTACTAACGATTAAAACTAAAATTTTGATCTAATCAAACTTAATATATATTTATTTTTAAAGGTTTAACTTAATACCCAATGATCAAAACTAAATTTTGATTCAACCAAAGTAAACATATATTTTAAATAAAATATATATTTTATAAATATAAAGTAAATATGCTACCATCTAAGTAATTGAAATCCAAACTTAAAATTTAATTTCCAATTAATAACAACTAAAAAAATTAAATAAATTTTCATGTGGACAAAATCTATTCTTCATATAAATCTAGATTGATTTTTATGATTTATTAATTAATCGATTCAAACCCATGGACGTAAAACCAAACTGAATCCACGAAAATATATATTTATCGTAAAACAATGAATGTTAATCCATTGGAAAAGGAAAAACAACCAGATTGGTGAAAAAACCAAAATCAAATCATAGGAAACAAAATCAAATCGATTTGTTCTTAACATACGACAAATATATAATTTAATCTCAAACGATTAATTATAAAACCATATCGAAGTAAATAATCCATAAAATTATATTTAATTTTAGATCATAACAATAAATTAAAACTAAAAACTTATGATCTTAATGATTCGACATAACTCTAGCACTGATGTCACTTGTTAGAATTAAAATATATTCGATACGAATATAAACCCAAGATCTATATGTCAAATTATCAAGAACAATAAAATAAATAAACTGAATGCGGAAGCGTGCCTGAATTAATCGATAGAGTTTTTCCAGAGGGTTTGATCTTCCAAGAAGTTAGGTTTTCTCTTGCGACACAACTCTCAAACGGGAAAAAGAGATATGCAAGTTGACCTAATTCTTGGGACCATAACCCCTTTATATAGTTGATTTAATAACCAACTAGTAGTTGATTTAATAATCAACTGTTAAGTATTTATAACTTTGCCCCTTGTAGCGATCTTAAAAAACGAGTTTCACTAAAATGTTCTTTTTCGAGTTGGAAAACATTTTTGGTGTGTTGTTTTGAAATGAATGTCTTCCACAAAGGGGTTTTCGGTTTAAAAATAATTTTTGAAAATTGGAGTCGCCACCTGTCGTTTTGGTAGACCGGATACCATAAAACCAGAGATTTTAAAGTTTAGGGTTCGGGAGTCGGTTACGGATGGGGAAGGATTAGCACCCCCACACCGCCCAAAAATTGGTACTTTATTTAATTACCGCTTTATTAATATTAAATTTTCCGGGCTAATTTGACGATCGAATTAATTTTTAATTAAATGTGCGCATTTATTTTAAAGCACCTAAACTCGAAGGTAAGCGTCCGAACCACTACCACCTTATTGATACTGGCCTCGCTTACGACCGAATTTAGGGGCCCGCATACAATAAATTAATAATGGTCATGCAATTCTTAACAAAAACAATAAAGCAGATTGAAAACGATAGAAAACAATACATGAAGATATCAATAGTAAGAGGAAAAAGATAAAATACTTTGAAGCAAATAGACACACTAAACTAATAGGAACAACCGAACAACAATCGAGGCAAGAACCACATACAAACAAGTAAAGATAAATTAAACCGTGGCAGGAATATGATCGAGTTCTAATATGCTACTTACAAAATAAGTTAATGCGGGGACATATATACATGAATATTACATAAGAACGCTCATATAGTAATAAAGTGAAGTAATTCAATAACTCACGAACATAGAACATAGCATGAATAAAACAACAACCGTGCTTCATAAAAGAGTTCACGTACATATGGCAACAAACAACACTAATAAAGTAAATATAATAATACAAAAGAAAATGACATAATAATAAAGTACGTGAACAAATAAAGGAAACAATAA
>JAUCBN010000010.1:14560471-14767971 GCA_035048815.1 Abelmoschus esculentus | reverse complement strand
CCACCGATCGTCACGGTACCTTAGTCGCCGATGACTCGATTTTGGGCCAACTGCGAGTGATGCGTGAACGGGAGGCCATTGTCCACCCGCAACACAACCCGTTTCCTCTGGAGAAGGGTTGGATGGGGGCAACGATGCGTGACACCCAGGCAGACATGCCCTCGGCCAACGGCTTGGGGCGCAACTTGCGTTCAAAGACACGATGGTTCACGGGATTCTGCAATTCACACCAAGTATCGCATTTCGCTATGTTCTTCATCGATGCGAGAGCCGAGATATCCTTTGCCAAGTGTCGTTTTGTGTATTCACAACAAAGTTGCAGCGTCCTCGCAGCACACGCACCGTGGACGGGGTAGCGACGGGGGACGTGCTCCTTTTCTTTCAGATTCCTTGGCGAGATTTGCGCCAAGGGTTGTTCGTTTCACCTCGAAAGCCCAGGGCCATGCCTCCCTTGACACCATGGTGCACGGGGGAGGCAACAGCGTAGCGAACCGAGGTGAGGGGGGACGAGGGGCGAGGATGCCTTCTTGCCCCACCCGTTGTTTTTCGATAACATGTTCGCGGATCGTTCTTCTAGGCAAGCTTTGACAATGATCTTTCCGCAGGTTCACCTACGGAAACCTTGTTACGACTTCTCCTTCCTCTAAATGATAAGGTTTAGTGGACTTCTCGCGACGTCGCGGGCAGCGGACCGCCCACGTCGCCTCGATCCGAACACTTCACCGGACCATTCAATCGATAGGAGCAACGGGCGGTGTGTACAAAGGGCAGGGACGTAGTCAACACGAGCTGATGACTCGCGCTTACTAGGAATTCCTCGTTGAAGACCAACAATTGCAATGATCTATCCCCATCATGATGAAATTTCAAAGATTACCCAGGCCTGTCGGCCAAGGCTATAGACTCGTTGAATACATCAATGTAGCGAGCGTGCGGCCCAGAACATCTAAGGGTATCACAGACCTGTTATTGCCTCAAACTTCCTTGGCCTAAGCGGTCATAGTCCCTTTAAGAAGCTAGTGTCACGCCCTTGGAGTTTCAACCAGGACATGCGGCCTTAGACGCCCCCTTTCTAGTGATATGGAGCCTAAGTTAGACTTTCCGATCCAAGCCGAATGGCTTGGATCGAGTCAGAAACGTGAAGAGAAAGATTTAATAGATGGAGAAAGAGAATATGGGGAAAACCCGAGCAATAGTTCGACAATTTTATTTAATATTGAAAGCTGTCAACAAAGTTTAAATCTTGAGAGAAAAACACAAGGCAAAAGTAAATAATGAGGATGGGCAAATCCTCCTTATATAGCCCTTAATCTTCCTAGTTCTAATCTAACTAGGATTCCTAGTCCTACAAGGATTAATACTCCTTAGTCCTTATCTTGGAAGAACTCCTTCATGGAGTCAAACTCTAATGCTCCTTAGGTGTTGTATACTTGGCCTCCGTGATGTGGACGGAATCGGCACCCATGGTGCGGGACGGATCGGCACCCATGGTGCGGGAAGGATCGACACCCATGGTGCGGGACGGATCGACACCCATGGTGTGAGACGGTCCTGCACCCATGGTGCGGCACGGATCGGCACCCATGGTGCGGGACGGTCCGGCACCCATGGTGCGAGACGGTCCAGCACCTATGGTGCGGGACGGATCGGCAACCATGGTGCGGACGGATCGGCACCCATGGTGCAGGATGAATCGGCAACCCTGATGCGAGCGCGATCGGCACGCATGGTGGGAGCAGGAGCGGCACCCGTGGTGCGAGCAGGATCGGCACCCGTGGTGCGAGCGGGATCAGCACCAGTGGTGCGAGCAGGATCGGCACCCATGGTGCGAGACTGTTCGGCAACTATGGTTCGGATAACCTCGGCTCCACTAGTCACGAGGAATTGGTTCTTTATGGGCTTAACTTCTTTGGTGCGGAGTGATGCATTTTCCAAGTGTGTGGGTTGGTTGCGAGTATTTGTGGGTTCTACCCTTTGATACGCGGAAAATTTGGACTCAAAATATTGGTCTGTGACATTCTCCCCCACTGGTTTTAGCGACGCCCTCATCGCTTGACCAATATTGAATCGGCTCACTTGGTTTTTAAACTACCAAACTTTCTCGGCAAGTTCCCAACTTCCTTTGTTATTTGGAAGTCCTTCCCATTGAACAAGGTATTCATGCCTTGGTTTGTATCCTGGTCGTCGAAAGATCCGTTCGGCTTGTATGTCCCACGTTGGGTTTTCGTAAGAGATTTTCACTCCAACTTTTGTTTGGTGTGATTTGACTCGATCTGGGTTTGCTTTATTCTTGTGGAAGGGTTTCAATGAATTCACATGAAATACTGGATGGACTTTAATCGATGTGGGTAACTCCAGAAGATAAGTTTTGTTTCCCACTTGTTTTAAGACTTTGAATGGGCCCTCGTATTTTTGCACGAGCCTCTTGTGTACCGGAGAATTTTGTAAAATCCCGGTTAACTTTGCAAGGACTAAGTTTCCAGTTTGGTAGCTGGTGTCCTTCCATTTTGTACTTTCCCATCTGTTATTCGGCTTTCTGGCCTTTTGTTGGTGACTTTGGGTGGGGTGTTCTTTCCATTTCGTCGTAAACTTGTATGTTGCTTGCTTTGGTTGGTCAAGCATACTGGATATGTGTCCGGTATAGATGGTTGTTCGGGGATTGTCGAAGGTTGTATCAATTCTTTGGAATCCGCCATTACGGTTTGCGGGTTTATTGGTGACTCAAGTTTCATCCTATCGCGGTCTCCTCCTTTTTGGGGAGAAGTTTTAAGCAACATGAGCGATGTCTCATCCCGGATTTTGATTGGGACTTGTCCCACTCTTATTGCGACTGTCTTTGGCTTCACTGGGTCATCACGTTCCAGTGTTGTGATGGACGTGGGAATTTTCTTGTCTGCTCCTTTGCTAAATCTGATGGTTGACATTACTTTCTCCCTAGCCTCAAGGGTTCTTTTTGCAGGAACCACGCATGGCTGTCGAGGGTCAAGTATGTGCAAACAACTTTCGAACGGGATGGGCACAGCCCTAATTCGATCAAGGAAATCAATTCCGATCATAAAGTTAAAATCATGGAGTGGAATTACACTTATTGATTCTTTGCCAGACCATTGTCCAATCTTGAGTTTGACTCCTTTCGCTACTCCTACGATTGGCGTCTCCTTGGAATTAATGGTTTTAACGAACCCACTTGCCTTTTGAACATGAAGGCCTAACTTCTCTACGGTTTGTTCTGACATAAACAAATCGGATGCACCAGTGTCCACTAAGGCATTTAATCGTCTGCCTGCCACAATAACATCTATGATACATCAAACCTTTCTTGAAGTTTTCCTTATTCTCCATAGAACTAAGGATGGAGTTTAAGTCTGCTATTTCTTCTTCGCATTCGTCTTCTTGAATGGCTGCAACTTTTTTGATTTGTGGACAATTTCTTTTTAAGTGATTGCCTCCACAATTGTAACAACTAAAATTATCGTTCTTTTCCCATGGCTTACGGAGTTTGCCCTCTCTGCTGGTTTGCACCTTGGATCCTTATGTGGTATGTACCTCTTGGTCTTTTCCGCCATTATCTTTACGTTTTGGATTGTCCGACATCTCAAATTCAAATTCTGCAAGAGAGTCGGCTACGTCCATTGCTTTGGACAAATCTTTGATCTCCATTCGGTGCAATTCCATCTTGGCCCAACGTTGTAATCCGTTTTTGAAAGTAAAGAGGGCATCGGCTTCGCTCATGTTATGAATTTGAAGCCTAAGTTCAGTGAATTTGTTAACATATTCACGGATGGACCTGTCATGTTTCAGTTGATGAAGTTTTTCCCGGGCTTCTTCTTGTGCATTCTTTGGATAAAAATATTCTTTGAGTTTGCATTGGAATTCCTTCCAAGTTTTGACGGGAACTTGATTGTCCTCTGATTGGGAACATTTATGTCGCCACCATAGAAGTGCGGCATCTGTCAAGTAGACAGAAGCGATATTCACTTTTGTGTCCTCGTCCTCGATGCCTGTGAGTTGGAAATACTACTCCAAACACCACACGAAGTTGTCCACTTCCTGAGCATCCCTTGCTCCTTTGAACTCCTTTAGTTTTGGCACATCGATCCTGGGTTTAGTCATTCTTGGTTCGCCCACTATGTTATTTATAACGGCATTTTTGTAGAGGGATAGCTCGGCCTTGAGCTTGTTAATTTCCTCCAACAGTTCTCCCTTCATCGCCTCCATTGCGACCTCAAGGGATACGTCTTGTTGGTTTAATTTTTCGTATGTTTGGTTGAGGAGTTCTTTGACTTCCTCGTTAACATCTGGTTTGAGAGGATAAATTTTGACTTCTAATTCCTCAAGGCGATCGTTGACAATGTCTCGAGAATCCGCCGATTCCTTTGAACTCGATTCGAGTCGGTTTATCCTTTCCTCAAGACTTGTTAGCCGATCCTTTGAGGCAACCCTTTTCTTATTTGTTGGTTGGGTTTTCGTGGCCTTTGTGAGGGAAGGATCGGCACCCATGGTGCGAGACGGATCGGCACCCATGGTGCGAGACGGTCCGGCACCCATGGTGCGAGACGGTCCGGCACCCATGGTGTGGGACAGATCGGCACCCATGGTGCGGGATGGATCGACAACCATGATGCAAGCGGGATCAGCACGCGTGGTGCGAGCGGGATTGACATCCGTGGTGCGAGCGGGATCGACACCCGTGGTGCGAGCGTGATCGGCACCCGTGGTGCGAGACTGTTTGGCACCCATGGTGCGAGATTGTTCGGCAACTATGGCTCGGATAACCTCGGCTCCACTAGTCACAAGGAATTGATTCTTTGTCGGCTTTACTTCTTTGGTGCGGAGTGATGCATTTTCCAAGTGTGTGGGTTGATTGCGAGTATTTGTGGGTTCTACCCTTTGATGCGCGGAAAATTTGGACTCAAAATATTGGTCCGTGACACTAGCCACGGAGGATCTCCTTCGCGTAGCTAGTTAGTAGGCTAAGGTCTCGTTCGTTAACGGAATTAACCAGAAAAATCGCTCCAGCAACTAGAACGACCATGCACCACCACCCATAGAATCAAGAAAGAGCTCTCAGCCTGTCAATTCTTACTATGTCTGGACCTGGTAAGTTTCCCCGTGTTGAGTCAAATTAAGCCGCAGGCTCCGCTCCTGGTGGTGCCCTTCCGTCAATTCCTTTAAGTTTCAGCCTTGCGACCATACTCCCCCCGAAACCCAAAGACTTTGATTTCTCATAAGGTGCCGGTGGAGTCCTAAAAGCAACATCCGTCGATCCCTGGTTGGCATCGTTTATGGTTGACACTAGGACGGTATTTGATCGTCTTCGAGCCCCCAACTTTCGTTCTTGATTAATGAAAACATCCTTGGCAAATGCTTTCGCAGTTGTTCGTCTTTCATAAATCCAAGAATTTCACCTCTGACTATGAAATACTTATGCCCCCGATTGTCCCTGTTAATCATTACTCTGATCCCGAAGGCCAACACAATAGGATCGAAATCCTGTGATGTTATCCCATGCTAATGTATACAAGCGTAGGCCTGCTTTGAGCACTATAATTTCTTCAAAGTAACAGCGCAGGAGGAACGACCCAACCAATTAAGGCCAGGAGCGCATCACCGGCAGTAGGGACAAGCAGACTGGTGCTCACCGTGAGGCGAACCGACCGACCCACCCTAGGTCCAACTACGAGCTTTTTAACTGCAACAACTTAAATATACACTATTGGAGCTGGAATTACCGTGGCTGCTGGCACCAGACTTGCCCTCCATAGATCCTCGTTAAGGGATTTAGATTGTACTCATTCCAATTACCAGACTCGTAGAGCCCGGTATTGTTATTTATTGTCACTACCTCCCCGTGTCAGGATTGGGTAATTTGCACGCCTGCTGCCTTCCTTGGATGTGGTAGCCGTTTCTCAAGCTCCCTCTCCGGAATTGAATCCTAATTCTCTGTCACCCGTCACCACCATAGTAGGCCACTATCCTACCATCGAAAGTTGATAGGGCAAAAATTTGAATGATGCGTTGCCGACACGATGGCCTTGCGATCCGTCGAGTTATCATGAATCATCAGAGCAACGAGTAGAGCCCGCATTGACCTTTTATCTAATAAATGCATCCCTTCCGAGAGTCGGTGTTTGTTGCACGTATTAGCTCTAGAATTACTACGGTTATCTGAGTAGCAAATACCATCAAACAAATTATAACTGATTTAATGAGCCATTCGCAGTTTCACAGTCTGAATTAGTTCATACTTACACATGTATAGCTTAATCTTTGAGACAAGCATATGACTACTGGCAGGATCAACCAGGTAGCATTCCTTCGCAACGTCCGCCCCGTACGATCATCATCGAACCACCTGGGTGGGGGAGAGGCCATAATGGGGCGAGATCATCGATCGTGTCAAGGGCAAAATGCAAAACATTTGAGCGATCGGGTCCAGGACCCTATGCTCACAAGATTTTTCGCATCCGAAAGCATGATCAACTCTAATGCCCCGATGAGGATGATTCATACAGAATGACACGATCGGGACACCGGGAACGATTGAGGTCCACCGGTTAGCCACAAGGCCACCCGACAGAATGGGGCTTGAAGAAAAATCCGGAATTCCATTGATTTGGGTACGCAACAAAGGATCCCACAAGCACCCCTCGGGCACGAGGGCCGCGACGAGGCTTTGCTGAAGAGGTGTGCGGCTCGACAGTTCGATGCGCGTAGCACGAAGCCTGCCAACACTCACAACCATATCACCACTCACATGCCCATTGCATACAAGTAGTAGCATCCACGACCACCGGTCCACAAACCACTCGAACGAAGGCTCGATCAAGGAGCGGAGGAAACAATGAGCGAGGGCACACCGCAACCGCTAGGCACGAGTAACCGCCACGAGGAGGGACCACCCGAAAATTCGGTCCTTTCGAATGCATGAACATTAGATGGTCTACTCGTACACCCTAGTGGACCGTTGCCTCAAAGGGACTTGGTACCAGGGTGACGGGGTCTCGGCAAGTAGCACAGAGCCAACAAGATCATACAGAGAAAAAAACCAAATCCACGAAATTTTCCCAAATCATGTTTGACGAGACCTGAAAAGGGAACACCCCGAGGCCTCGGTCTTTCCAAATGCATGAATATTAGATGGTCTACTCGCACCCCCAGTAGGTCGTTGCCTCAAAGGGACTTGGTACCGAGGTGACGGGGTCTCGGCAGGTAGCACAGAGCCAACAAGATCATACGGAGAAAAAACCGAATCCTCGAAATTTTCCCAATTCGTTTCTCTATCCATTAGCGGTAGCCTTTGGGTCCACCCGAGGCCTCGGTCTTGTCAAATGCATGAACATTAGATGGTTTACTCACACCCCTCAATGGTCCGTTACCTCAAAGGGACTCAGTACCGGGGTGACGGGGTCTCGGCAAGTAGCATAGAGCCAACAAGATCGAGCAGTGACAAAACCAAAGCCTCGGATTTTTCCCTATCCGGATGTTTGAAATTTGAATCTTCAGGATACCGCTCACACTTCGAGCCTAGCCTAAGCACCCAATATTAAAGCACCGTATGGTGCTGATGGGTGCTTAGACTAGGCTCGAAGTGCGGCGCCTCCCACCCCTTGGTGGTGAGGCCCGACACTTGGGTGGGGAGTCGTAGGGGGCGCGGATCACTTCCCCCTAAAGAGCTAAAAAAACATTTCAGCTCTGTCCCCAGTAAACATTGGAATGTCTGAAACGGGGACATCTTCGCTCAGCTCCCGGATGGTGGCCACCCAAAGGCCTTATTGCCGCCGATGGTGACCGATGTTGCCGCACCCTAGGGTCTTACACCGGTCGATAGTGTTCGAGGGTCGTTCTGATGAAGTTTGTGGTTCCTACCGGTTGTGTGCGAGGATGTCGCACCCCAGGGCCCTACTCAACCCGATGTTGTGCGGGGCTTCTGCACCCAAGAGCTGGGTTCCCTCGATGGTGTCCGAGGATGCCGCACCCCAGGGGCTCTTTCTCCCCAATGGTGACCGAGTACCTCTCAACCAAGGGCTCGACCATCCCCGATGGTGTACGGTTCGTCCGCACCCATGTGCCTTGGTCCCTCGATGGTGACGGAGTCTCTCACAACCATTGTCCGGGTTTACCTTGATGTTGGCCGAGGCTTCTGTACCCATGTGCTTTGGTCCCTCGATGGTGACCGGGTCTCTCGCACCAATGTTCCTGGTTCACCCCGATGGTGATCGAGGCCTCCCACCCATGGTCTGGGTTCACCCCGATGGTGTACGGAACTTCCGCACCCATGTGCCTCGGTCCCTAGATGGTGATGGATTCTCTCGCACCCATGGTCCGAGTTCATCCCGGTGGTGATCGAGGCTTCCTCACCCACTTTCCTTGGTCCCTCGACGGTGACCGAGTCACTGGCACCCTTGGTCCTATTTCACCCCGATGGTGTGCGAGGCTTCCGCACCTGTGCGCCTTGTTCCCTCGTTGGTGTCTGAGACTCTCGCACCAAAGGGCCCAGTTCACCCCGATGGTGTGCGAGGCTTCCGCACCCACATGACTTGTTCCCTCGTTGGTGTCCGAGACTCTCGCACTAAAGGGCCCAGTTCACCCAGATGGTGTGCGAGGACTCCGCACCCACTTGCCTTGTTCCCTCGATGGTGACCGAGTCTCATGCACCAATGGTCTACTTTTTTTCGATGCGGAAAAAGGATCTTTTCCCCCTACGCAAGGCAAGCGGTGCAAGCCTTTTTTCCATCATCAACGATATTTCAAGTTTTTATGAAATTGGGAGGGACGATCATGATTTTAGGCACGACGGATATCGATCATATAAATTATTCATCGATCCAACTAATAACCCGATCTAGACATTAATAATATCTTTGATTTTCCCCTTGGTTAGAGAGGGGAGGGGAGGGACGGAGTGGGGGAGGGTCATTTTTCATAATTTTAGCATCGCCGGAATTTCGTTGGAAAATGGCCGAAGCACCGCCAGGAACCTTATCGGCGGTAGGGGGTGCTTCGGTCATGGGGATATGGCCTAGGGTGGGACCCTACAATTTCACGAACCAACCCAATGTGCCTCAAGGGTACCCAAGAACCCTTCCTCCCTTAAAGAGCTGAAAAAATATTCCCACAATGCTCCCAGTAGACATTGTTTTTTTTTTATTGAAATATTTGGATTGTATTTCACTTAGCCATAAATGGCATCATCGATTACAAGGTTTGATATGCAATCCGGGATAACCTCAAAGAAAATGAAAGGATCGTCACAATTAAGAGCCTAATGAGCAAGCGAATGCGCAACTCTATTAGCAACCCGTCCAATATGAGCAACTTTAAAATTGACCAAGGCAGAGAATATTGAAAAGGCTTCAGACAAATGTGAGGCCGTAATCGATCTATCAAGTGCCTCCGCATTCAGCTTGTTGACGACAGCCATCGAGTCACCTTCAATCACCACATTATGCCAATCATTCTCAACTGCCACCTTGATTCCTAAGATAAAGGCACAAGCTTCAACAGTCTCAACAGTATGCGCCCCACTAAGCTTATGCACTCTCGCATCAAGGACCAAGCCATGGGAGTTTCGGGCAACAATTCCAACTTCTACATCTCCAGAACTAGCGATAAATGCTGCATCAACATTCACTTTTATCACACTCTCAGAGGGTTTTACCCACCTAGTTGCTCTGCTACAAGGGACCGAACGGACTGTAAACTCCTGCACTATCGCATAGTCCGATGCAAGCAGTTGTGCATACTCCACCACTGCTCTAGCAGGAATGAGTTTACCTTCATGAACAACATTGTTCCTCCGGTTTCACAGATTCCATAGCAAGATAATCAAACGGGTAAATTGTTCCTTCTCCAAAGACTTCAAGCAGGTTTCTAAAGGAAGATGCCCAGAAAGCATACAGAGATCGAAAGCCTCATGAACTTTTCGACAATCCCTGAAGGCATGAATACATGATTCAATTTCACTGCTGCATATTCGACATAGATCGTTCCTAATTCCAGCAACAACAAGTTTTTTCCCAAATGGAAGTGCATCGTGACATAATCTCCACCCAAAGATTCGGATTCGTGGCAGAGTAGGAAGCTTGGCAATGGCTTTCCAAATTGCATCAAGGCCCCTCACCTCGTGATTTTGTACTGCAGCCAATTATATCCAGAACGGGTAGTGTAACTTCCCGAAGAGTGGTGTCCCCAAATAAGCATATCATCTAATTTGGTACAATGGGGCATCTGTAGATCAATTGAGCATCCTAATCTGAGAAGATCTGATTAATCAATACCATATTCCATGCTGCCATATTCGGAATCATGAATTCCTCACACTTTATCGGGTCAGATTGATTATCTAAATAATTCCCTTCTAACAGAATAGTCTTTGTACCACCCCATCTGTCTTGGAAAACTTTAACCATGCTATTAGGCCCAAGCTTCCAGTGAAATCCCTCCTTTACAACCTCCTTTGCCTTGAAAATGCTGCTCCAAATGAAAGATGATTTTTCCCATGTTTCGCATCAAGAATATTCTCATGAGAGAAGTATTTAGCCAACAACACCTTAAAGCACAAAGAATCCTTGTTGCATAACAGTCTCCAGACCTGTTTAGCAAGTAGAGAAATGTTGAACAGTTTTAGGAAAGCAAGACTAGGAAGAATATCAGGCTCAAAAATTATTCTCCAAATTGTTTATCAAGTAACGCAATGTTAAAATGGCGAAGATCGCAAAATCCTATACCTCTGGCTACTTTTGGTAGACAGATAGTGTCCCACTGAAGCATATGCCATCCACGTTTATCGGCTTTTCTCGATGAACAGTAGCGGCGTATCAAAGTAGTCATATCATCGATAATGTTTTGAGGTAGAAAGTAACAAGACATAACATTTTGTGGCATTGATTGTACGACAAATTTGATTAAAATTTCTCTACCGCTAAAGGAGAGCAAGTGTTTATCCTATTTGCTAAGACAAGCATTCATTTTGTCTCTAGTAAAACCCAAAGTTGTTGTCTTATTCTTCCCAATGAGGAGTTGAACCCCCAAATAAATTCCAGGATCATCGACCTCTCTTACATTAAGAATGTTATTGATTTCTTATCAAAGGGATGTAGATGTTTAGCATGAGAAATATATAGTTGATTTTTCAAAATTTATCGCCTGACCAGACGAAATGGCATAAGTATGCAAAGCGTCCTTGAGGTGTTGAGCTTCTGTAGTTGTATTCTTAATGAACACCACACAATCATCAACAAAGAGGAGGTTATTTATACAGGGGTCGTTCCTGCTAGCACAAAGGCTAGGGAGATTGCCAATAACTTTCTCAGCATTGAGCAATGCTGAAATACCTTGAGTATAGAAAAGAAACAAGAAAGGTGAAAGAGGATCTCCTTATCGAACCCTCTTTGAGGTTTAAAAGGTCATGAAAGAGAATCATAGACACGTACTTAGAAAGACACAAAAGAGATACAATTCATAATAAGGGAAACCCATTTGTCATTAAAACCTACATGGAGCATAATTTGTTGTAGAAAAGACCATTCGACACGGTCGAAAGCTTTCTCCATGTCCAATTTTAAACTAGCGCCTTTGGCAAGAGAGGTCTCGTCAGTATTTAAAGTGTGGATAAGCTCATGGGCAATGAGAATATTGTCGGTAATGTTCCTACCTTGAACAAAGGAAGCTTGATTACCGCCTATAGATAAAAGGATGATAGATTTCAAACGATTAACAAGCACTTTGGCAACAGTCTTATAGATAACTATGCATAGGCTAATAGGTCTGAGATGTCACATAGTTGTGGGATCATTAATTTTGGGTATAAGAACGATGATAGTATGATTGACCTCTTCCATGCAAACAAACCCACTCTGGAGTCTGAGGCAGAGGTTTATAAAGTCCTGGCCAAGGATATCCCAATGTTTCCTAAAGAAACCACTTGAAAATCCGTAAACTCTCGGGGGTTTCCTCGGATCAATATCGCGAAAAGCCTATAATTAACTATTTGAACTCAAAAAATTTAATTTAATAACATTTGGTTGTTGTTTTGATGCGATTAATACGAGCATGTCTAAATGTACTCTATAGAGAATCCGTTCGAATTTTAATTGAATAAAAACCTTAAAATTTGAGATTAATCTGTATAATTTTGTTCAAAAGACCATATTTAAATATTTAAACTCATAAAACTTGATTTAATAATATTTGGTTGTCGTTTTGTTGGGATTAAATCGTGCATGTCTAAATGGGCTTTATAGAGATTCTGTTCGAATTTTAACTGAGTAAAAAGCTGAAAATTTGAGATTAATCTATATAATTTTGTTCAAAAGCCTATAATTAACTATTTGAACTCATAAAATTTAATTTAATAACATTTGGTTCTCGTTTTGATGTGATTAATACGAGCATGTCTAAATGTGCTCAATAGAGAATCCGTTCGAATTTTAACCACGTAAAAACCTTAAAATTTGAGATTAATCTGTATAATTTTGTTCAAAAGCCCATAATTAAATATTTAAACTCATAAAATTTGATTTAATAACATTTGGTTGTCGTTTTGTTGGGATTAAATCGTGCATGTCTACATGGGCTTTATAGAGATTCCGTTCTAATTTTAACCGAGTAAAATTCTAAAAATTTCAGATTAATCTGTATAATTTTGTTCAAAAGCTAATAATTAAATATTTAAAATCATAAAATTTGATTTTAATAAAATTTGGTTGTCGTTTTGATGCGATTAAAACGTGCATGTCTAAATGGGCTTTATAGAGAATTCGTTCGAATTTTAACTGAGTAAAAACCTTAAAATTTGAGATTAATCTGTATAATTTTGTTCAAAAGCCCATAATTAAATATTTAGACTCATAAAATTTGATTTAATAACATTTGGTTGTCGTTTTGTTGGGATTAAAACATGCATGTCTAAATGCGCTCTATGGAGAATCCGTTCGAATTTTAACCGAGTAAAAACCTTAAAATTTGAGATTAATCTGTATAATTTTGTTCAAAAGCTAATAATTAAATATTTGAAATCATAAAATTTGATTTTAATGAAATTTGGTTGTCGTTTTGATGCGATTAAAACGTGCATGTCTAAATGGGCATTATAGAGATTCCGTTCGAATTTTGACCGAGTAAAAAGCTAAAAATTTGAGATTAATCTGTATAATTTTGTTCAAAAGCCTATAATTAACTATTTCAACTCATAAAATTTAATTTAATAACATTTGGTTGTCGTTTTGATGCTATTAAAACGTTCTTGTCTAAATGGACTTTATAGAGACTCCGTTCAAATTTTAACCGTGTAAAAAGCTGAAAATTTGAGATTAATCTGTATAATTTTGTTCAAAAGCCTATAATTAACTATTTGAACTCATAAAATTTAATTTAATAACATTTGGTTGTCGTTTTGATGCGATTAATACGAGCATGTCTAAATGTACTCTATAGAGAATCCGTTCGAATTTTAATTGAGTAAAAACCTTAAAATTTGAGATTAATCTGTATAATTTTGTTCAAAAGCCCATATTTAAATATTTAAACTTATAAAATTTGATTTAATAACATTTGGTTGTCGTTTTGTTGGGATTAAATCGTGCATGTCTAAATGGGCTTTATAAAGATTCTGATCGAATTTTGACTGAGTAAAAAGTTGAAAATTTGAGATTAATCTATATAATTTTGTTCAAAATCCTATAATTAACTATTTGAACTCATAAAATTTAATTTAATAACATTTGGTTGTCGTTTTGATGCGATTAATACGAGCATGTCTAAATGTGCTTTATAGAGAATCCGTTCGAATTTTAACCGAGTAAAAACCTTAAAAATTGAGATTAATCTGTATAATTTTTTTCAAAAGCCCATAATTAAATATTTAAACTCATAAAATTTGATTTAATAACATTTGGCTGTCGTTTTGTTGAGATTAAAACGTGCATGTCTAAATAGGCTTTATAGAGATTCCGTTCTAATTTTAACCGAGTAAAATTCTTAAAATTTGAGATTAATCTGTATAATTTTGTTCAAAAGCTAATAATTAAATATTTGAAAACATAAAATTTGATTTTAATAAAATTTGTTTGTCGTTTTGATGTGATTAAAACGTGCATGTCTAAATGGGCTTTATAGAGAATTCGTTCGAATTTTAACCGAGTAAAAACCTTAAAATTTGAGATTAATCTGTATAATTTTGTTCAAAAGCCCATAATTAAATATTTAAACTCATAAAATCTGATTTAATAACATTTGGTTGTCGTTTTGTTGGGATTAAAATGTGCCTGTCTAAATGGGCTATATAGAGATTTCGTTCTAATTTTAATCGAGTAAAATTCTGAAAATTTTAGATTAATATGTATAATTTTGTTCAAAAGCTAATAATTAATTATTTTAAATCATAAAATTTAATTTTAATAAAATTTGGTTGTCCTTTTGATGCGATTAAAACATGCATGTCTAAATGGGCTTTATAGAGATTCCGTTCGAATTTTAACCAAGTAAAAAGCTGAAAATTGGATATTAATCTGTATAATTTTATTCAAAAGCCTATAATTAACTATTTGAGCTCATAAAATTTAATTTAATAACATTTGGTTGTCGTTTTGATGCGATTAATACGAGCATGTCTAAATATGCTCTATAGAGAACCCGTTCGAATTTTAATCGAGTAAAAACCATAAAATTTGAGATTAATCTGTATAATTTTGTTCAAAAGCCCATAATTAAATATTTAAACTCATAAAATCTGATTTAATAACGTTTGGTTGTCGTTTTGTTGGGATTAAAACGTGCATGTCTAAATGGGCTTTATAGAGATTCTGTTCTAATTTTAATCGAGTAAAATTCTGAAAATTTTAGATTAATCTGTATAATTTAGTTCAAAAGCCTAGAATTAAATATTTGATCTCATAAAGTTTAATTTAATAACATTTGGTTGTCGTTTTGATGCGATTAATACGAGCATGTCTAAATGGGCTTTATAGAGATTCCGTTCAAATTTTAACCAAGTAAAAAGCTGAAAAATTTGAGATTAATCTGTATAATTTTGTTCAAAAGCCTATAATTAACTATTTGAACTCATAAAATTTAACTTAATAACATTTGGTTGTCGTTTTGATGCGATTAAAACGAGCATGTCTAAATGTGCTCTTTAGAGAATCCGTTCGAATTTAACCAAGCCAGAGGTATAGGATGTAGATTATGTCATAATTATGTCACACCAAGGATTCTTTCAATCTAGTTCTGTACACTATCTGTCTACCAAAAGCAGCCAGAGGTATAGGATGTAGATTATGTCATAATTATGTCACACCAAGATATTCTTCATATCTCTTATAACTTATGGCATACTCCTTTCCAAGGCAAAGAACAGGCTGAAACGTCCAAAACCAAGCCTATGGTGGAGAATATTCGAGGAAAGCAACAAGAAGTGTCCACACAATCCCGAGAGATCAAATGTTTCAAGTTCTTAGGGCATGGCCATATTGCTAGCCAATATCCAAATAGAAACACTATGTTGTTGCTGGAAAATGGAGAGATTGCATCGGATAATGAGGAAGAAATTTTGGAAGAATCCAAGCAAGAGGAAGAAGAAGAATTCACCCCTGCCGTTGAAGGACAACTTATGGTTGTTAAAAGGCTTTTAAACACCCAAATATCAGAAGAAGAGGAGCAACGAGAGAACATATTTCACACTAGGTGTTATGTTAACAACAAAATGTGTTTTATGATAATCGATGGTGGAAGCTGCACCAACGTGGCTAGCACTCTTATGGTGGATAAACTCGGCCTCAAAATTTTAAAGCATCCAGACCCATATAAACTCCAATGGTTCAATGATTCGGGGGAATTAAAGGTCACCAAACAAGTTCTTGTCCCTTTCTCTATTGGTTCATATAAGGATGAGAGTTTGTGCGACGTAGTTCCTATGCACGCAAGTCACATTTTACTTGAGAGGCCATGGCAATATGATCGAAGAACGATGCATGATTGTTACACCAATCGATTCATCTTCAACCATGGAGGCAAAAAGATAGTGCTCGCACCTATGACGCCTAAACAAGTGCAAAGTGACCAGATTCTGATGAAACAAAGTGTGGAGGCTAGGAAACAAGAGAAGATCCAAACCAAGCTTAAAGAAGGAGGTCTTAGGGAAGAAAAGGTGTCTGGCAACATCAAGTTGATTAGGGAATATCTTTTGACACATCCCGTGCTCACTTCTGAATTTTCTAACCCAAAACAAGCCGAAAAGAATTCTCATCTACTTTTCAGAAATTCAAGGAGGAGATAGAAGGCCATGCACGTCAAAACTATGTCTTTCCAATTGCCAAGGGAGATTGCAGCACCAAGGGGTTCGATTTGAGGATAAATCGCCCAAAAGAAGAAGGGGATAATATGTGCACGCCCAACTTTAGTTTCTGCCCATACCTTAAGTCACACAATTCCAATCAGGGAGTTCTACTTAATCCTCTTTATTTACTCAATTCATGTGCTACACTCACTTGCTATCTCATATTATATACATATAATGTTTATTTCCTTATATTACTATTGATAACTTAGTAATTAGTATTGAACCACAGCTTTATTTAGCTTATATTATGCATAATTAATATTCAACACATGTTTAGTAACATCATACTTATTAGTTTAAGTTGTTTCTTTGCAGGTTATGTTAAACACAACTTAAAGGACTATTGGCCAGCTCCGTTTTAGCTCAAATGCACCATTTGAGCACAAAACAAAGAATCATTTTTTGAGGCACTTACCAGTTTCTAATCAACACCAAAATGTACTAAACACTCCTAGGCAGCGCAATGAAGTGGAAGATAGCTCCGTTCTAGCTCACGAATTCAAAATGAGCTCAAAACGACAAATGGTGAATTTCCCTTCATTTGGAATTCGGATCAGCTCCTATACACTCTTATGGATTAAGGAGAGTATTATGGCCCTAAGGATCAATTCACTCAACTAAGGGGTTAGCCGTCCAGCTCAAATCATCACTCAAAGATGGTGAACTTTCAGCTAGCTAAATCATCTAGCTAGATCAGCTCAACCTAGCTCAGCCTTAGTTCATCAAGCTTATCTTAGCTCACCCTACAACCTTCATCTCAACCATGGAAGAACATGTTTGTCCCTAAGAGACACAACCGACCAACCATGGAGGGAAACAAGTTTCGGTGCCAAAACAAAGAGATAACACTCTTCATTGGGCAGATTCATGATGGTCCACTTGTTTTCCAATTTCGAGTAATATACAAGTAGAATTGGGTTTCGGTGTCTTCATGAAAGTTGTTCCTCTATCTCTTATATTTCCAACACATGTCGAATTGCATCAATCTGATATTGGGAACTTGAGATATCTCCAATTTACTGAAGACTGTGCAGGCTGGAATTTTGAACCGAAAAGTTACAACAATTCTTGGAAGGAGACATCATTCAACCGGAACGGTTAAGGAGGGAGACACCAACAATTGAGCAAAAACCAAGGCCACTATTCATCCACCTTTTCAAAGGGGAATGTCCCTTGGCCACACCCTTTCATTTCATATAAATATATAGTCATTTTAGCATTTGAACACACAACTTTGAATCAGACTATTTATTTTGTGAGTTAATTTCTCATTCTTGTTCTTTTAAGAACTTTATCGACTTATTAAATCATCTCTTTGTTTTGTGGCGTCACCCTCCATCCTTTATACTTTAGATTTCTGAAATTACATTTTCAAGAGGTGTAAGTGTATCTACCACCCTCAGAGTTGCAACTAGATTTGGTTTATGTTCCTATAACATAAGTTCAACCTTTGCCCCTTTGAATACTATCATTCCATCATCACATAATCACCATCCACATTCCATTTTCGTCCACCATTCTTCACCAGCCCTTAACATATCCTTGTATATCATTTACTTCACTTAAACACCTTCATTTTCTTCTTTAATCAACCATCAATATCCCCCACGCATTCCCTTCACCAAGACAACTTCCTTTTCATCTAAACAATACCCCACACCATAACCTCTTCTTAAATCATCCTTATCTTATTTCCAGCATCCTTTAACATTCTTTTGTTCATGAAACAATACAAGGCTTTCTTGCACTTTAAGATCCGGGCAATCAAAGCTTCTCTCTACAAGCATCTTTGGAGAGTTGGAGCATATCAGTGGCCAAGGGACATTTCCCTTTGAAAAATTGGCCGAATAGTGGCCTTGATGTCTGTTCAATTGGTGGTGTCTCCCTCCTTAACCGTTCGGTTGAATGGTGTCTCCTTCCAAGAGTTGTTGGAACTTTTCGTTAAAATTTTATCCTTCACAGTGTTTAGTAATTTTTTCATATCTCGAGCTTTCGATATCGGATTGATGCGATTTAACATGCATTGGAAAGATAAGAGATAGGGGAACAACTTTCATGCAGACAACGAAACCTAGTTCTTCTTGTATCCTGCTCGAAAATGGAAAACAAGTGGACCATCATGAATCTATCCAATGAAGTGCTATCTCTTTGTTTTGGCGCCCACTTGCTTTCTCTCCATTATCTTGGTGCAAAATGTGGATAATAGACGGACATGATACTTGGTGAAGGGTTGGCGACCTACGGGTGTTAAGCCGGGAGTGGTAGCTAGAGTTGAGATGAGCTAATCGAGCTGAGAGTGAGCTAAGCTATCTAACTGAAAAACTTTAGCTAAAGTTTGAAGGTGAAATAAGCTAATTCGAGATTCCTTTAGCAAAGTGAATTGGTCCATTAGCTTTCTTATACTCTCTTCTAGTGTGAGAAGTGTTCTTGAGCTTATATGAATCTCTTAATGCCTCGTTTTGAAATTTGCTTCATTTGAGCTCATATGGGATTTGTGAGCTGACATGGAGCAAGTCTTGAGTCCTTTAAGTACTGTAGGAGTGTTCCATGCATTCCCAAGCTATTCTAAAGTTGAATCCTTGTGTTTGTAGCATTGCCTTCCATTTAGCTTCTTCTAAGCTAACTTTAGCTGCTTGAGCTAGGCCTTTAAGTTCGTGAGCTCCTGTGCATAGTTCCTTTAAGTTCACGACCTAAAATAATCATTCCTTAAGCTCCTATGCAATTCTAAGCGTTTGAGCCGTTCTTGAGTTGTTCCAAGCTGTCATAAGTCTTCCCAAGCCACATTGAGCTACCCTTAATGTCTTTAAGATTCCTCGGACTATCATCTTTACTTAAAATAGCTGAAACAATAAGCAAACAATGTATAAGCTGAAACAAACTGAAATAAACCAAAATGAGCTAGAAAACAATATAGTTTAGTTAATATTAAGAATAAGATGACTTAGAATAAATATTAAGATGTGGTTATGCAATCACAAAACATTACTTAAATAGCAAAAGTATGCTTGTCAATGCATAAATTAGATAATAGGCGCTGATTAGGATCGTATCAGAAAGGGATCATTAATTATGACATGCAATCAAAGAGAGGGGTCATTCATCGCGACAAACGCTCAAAGAGAGGGACCGTTCACCATCACATGCACTCTAAGAGAGGGTTCATTCATCGCGACAAACGCTCAATGACAGGGGTCGTCCATCACGGCACACGCTCAAAGAGAGGGACCGTTTACCATGACATGCACTCGAAGAGAGGGGTCATTCATCGCGACATATGCTCAAAGAGATGGGTAGTCCATCACGGTATACGCTCTAAGACACAAAAAGAGGGTTATTCATCGCGACATATGCTCAAAGAGAAGCGTCGTCCACCATGATATACGCTCAAAGAGATGGGTCAAGAGAGGGGTCATTCGTTGCAACATACGCTCAAAGAGAGGGGTCAAGAGAGGGGTCATTCGTTGCGACATACGCTCAAAGAGAGGGGTCTTCCATTACAGTATACGCTCAAAGAGAGGGGTCTTCCAATACGGCATATACTCAAAGAGAGACACCATTTACCATGACATGCATCGGAAGAGAGGGATCATTCATCGCGACATACGCTCAAAGACAGGGGTCGTCCATCATGGTATACGCACTAAGAAAGCGACCATTAATTATGACATGCACTCGAACAGAGGGGTCATTCATTTCGACATACACTCAAAGAGAGGTGTCATCCATCACGGCATACGCTCAAAGAGAGGGACCGTTCACCATGACATGCACTCAAAGAGAGGGGTCATTAATCAAGACAAACGCTCAAAGACAAGGGTCGCCCACCACGGCATACGCTGAAAGAGAGGGACCATATACCATGACATGCACTCGAAGAGAGGGGTCATTCATCGCATCATACGCTCAAAGAGAGGGGTCGTCCATCACGGTATACGCTCTAAGAAAGGTACCATTATTATGACATGCACTAGAACAGAGGGTTTATTCGTCGTGACATTCACTCAAAGAGAGGTGTCTTCGATCACGGAATTCTCTCTAAGAAAGGGACCATTAACTATGACATGCACTCAAACAAAGGGGTCATTCATCGCGACATACGATGAAGGAGAGGGACCGTTCACCATGACATTCACTCAAAGAGAGGAGTCATTCATCGCGACATACGCTCAAAGAGAAGGGTCGTTCATCACAGTATACGCTCTAAGAAAACGACCGTTCATAATAACATGCACTCGACGGGAGGGGTCATTCATCGTGACATACGCTCAAAGAGGGGGTCGTCCATCACGGTGTACGCTCTAAGAAACGAACTGTTCATTATGACATGCACTCGAATAGAGTGGTATTTCATCGCGACAGATGCTCAAAGAGAAGGGTCGTCCATCACAGTATACGCTCTAAGAAAGGTACCGTTCATGATGACAAGCACTCGAAGAGAGGGGTCATTCATCTCGACATACGCTCGAAGAGTGGAGTCATCCATCATGGTATACGCTCAAAGAGAGGGACCGTTCCATGATATACACACGAAGATAGGGGTCATTCATCGCGAAATACACTCAAAGAGAGGGTCGTCCGTCACGGCATACGCTCAAAGAGAGGGACCGTTCATTATGACATACGCTCGATGAGAGGGGTCATTCACCACGACATACGCTCAAAGAGAGGGGTCGTCCATCATGGTATACGTTCTTAGAAAGGGGACATTCATTATAACAAGCTCCAAGAGAGGGACCATTCGGCAGGAGATGTACTCGAAGAGATGGGTTTTTCATCGCAACATACACTCAAAGAGAGGGGTCATCGATCACAGTATACGCTCAAATAGAGGGATCATTCATTATGATGTAGGCTTGAAGAGAGAGGTCATTCATCGCGACATACGCTGAAAGAGAAGGGTCGTCCATCACGATATACAATCTAAGAAAGGGAACGTTCATTAAGACATGCACTTGAAGAGAGGGGTCATTCATCGTGACATACGCTCAAAGAGAGGGACCGTTCACCATGGCTTGCACTCGAAGAGAAGGGTTATTCATCGCAACATATGCTCAAAGAGAGGTGTCATCGATCACGGTATACGCTCAAAGAGAGGGACCGTTTATTATGACATGCACTCGAAGAGATGGGTCTTTTATCGCCATATACACTCAAAGAGTGGCAGTGGCCATCACGGTATACGCAGAAAGAGCGACCATTCATTAAGACATGCACTCGAAGAGGGGTCATTCATCGCGACATATGCCCAAAGAGATGGACCGTTCATTATGACACACACTCGAAGATAGGGGTTATTCTTCGCGACAAACGCTCAAAGGCAAGAGTCGTCCATCACGACATACCCTAAAAGAGAGGGACTGTATATCATGCATGCACTCGAAGAGAGGGGTCATTCATCGCGTCATACGCTCAAGGAGAGGGGTCGTCCATCATGGTATACGCTCCAAGAAAGGGACCATTATTATGACATGCACTAGAACATAGGGGTTATTCATCGCGACATTCGCTCAAAGAGAGGTGTCTTCCATCACGGCATACTCTCTAAGAAAGGAACCATTAATTATGAAATGCACTGAACAAAGGGGTCATCCATCCCGACATACACTCGTTCACCATGACATTCACTCAAAGAGAGGGTTCATTCATAGCGACATACGCTCAAAGAGAAGGGTCGTCCATCACGGTATACGCTCTAAGAAAAGTACCATTCATAATGACATGCACTCGAAGAGAGGGGTCATTCATCGTGACATACGCCCAAAGAGGGGTTGTCCATCACGATATATGCTCTAAGAAAGGGACTGTTCATTATGACATGCACTCGAAGAGTGGGGTATTTCATCGCGACATACACTCAAAGAGAAGGGTCGTCCATCAGGATATAGGCCCTAAGGGACCATTCATTAAGACATGCACTCGAAGAGAGGGGTCATTCATCGTGACATACTCTCAAAGAGAAGAACCGTTCACCATGACATGCACTCAAAGAGAAGGGTCATTCATCGCAACATATGCTCAAACAGAGAGGTCAGCGATCACAGTATACGCTCAAAGAGAGGCACCGTTCATTATGACATGCATTGGAAGAGAGGGGTCTTTTATCACCATATACGCTCAAAGAGCGATGATGTCCACCACGGTATATGCTCAAAGAGGGACCACTCATTAAGATATGCACTCGAAGAGGGGTCATTCGTCGCGACATACTCTCAAAGAGAGAGGTCATCCATAACAGTATACGCTCCCGATCATTATGACACGAACTCAAAGATAGGGGTCATTCATCGCGACATACGCTCAAAGAGGGGTCATCCATCATGGCATACGCACAAAGAGAGGGACTATTCATTATGACATATGCTCGAAGAGAGGGGTCATTCACCGTGACATACGCTCCAAGAGAGGGGTCGTCTATCACGATATAAACTCTAAGAAAGGGTCCGTTCAATATGACATGCACTCAAAGATAGGGGTAATTCTATGCGACATACGCTCAAAGAGAGGGATCGTCCATCACGACATACTCTCAAAGATAAGGACCATTCATTTTGACATACGCTCGAAGAGAGGGGTCATTCCCCGCGACATACGCTCAAAGAGATAGGTTATCCATCATGGTATACGCTCTAGGAAAGGGATCGTACATTATGACATGCATTCGAAGAGAGGGGTCATTCATCGCGACATACGCTCAAAGAGAGGGATCGTCCATCACTTTATATGCTCCAAGAGAGGAACCAATCACCAGGAGATGCACTCGAAGAGAGGGTGATACGGTCCAACTCTCCAATGGCTGTTGTAGAGAGAAGCTTTGATATTCCCAGCCGTGATTGTAAGCAAACCTTGATCCTCGTACGCTTTCCTTGTTGTTTTATGAAGAAAAGATGGTGAAGTGGTGGGAAGGTATGTGATGTTTTGGTTTGGGAAATAAATGGAAAAGATGATAGTGAAGGCTAGGGAAGTCGATTTCGGTGATGGAATAAAGGGTTAGGATAGAATGTATGGAAGGTCGTAAAGAAATAGAATTCAAAGGTAACAAAAGTAGAACTTATGCTATGAAGCATAAACCCAACTTATAGTGTGCTTTGAGGGTGGTATCAGACTTAGACCCTTAGGAAATAAGTTCCTAGAATCTTAAGTATGGATGGAAAAGATATGAGACGCCACAAACCTATATAATAGACTTGATAAGTCGATATAGTTTTAAAAAGAACAAGTTTGAGAGTAAACTCACAAAGAAGTTTTATTTTGATCAAAGATGTAACTTCTCCCTCCAAAACTATTCGGAAAGATGTAACTTCTCGGTCCAGCCTCCACTGTCTTCAGTAATTTGGCCATATCTCGAGATCCCAAAATTGGATTGATGCGATTCAACATGCGTTGGAAAGATAAGAGATAGGGGAACAACTTTCAAGAAGACACCTAAACCCAGTTCTGCTTGTATCCTTCTCGAAAATGGCAAACAAGTGGACCATTATGAATTTATCCAATGAAAAGTGCTATCTCTTTGTTTTGGCTCCCACTTCCTTTCCCTCCATGATCTTAGCGCCCAATGTGGATAATGGACAGACATGATGCTTGGTGAAGGGTAGGTGACCTTTGGGTGTTGAGCTGGGAGTGATAGCTAGAGTTGAGGTGATCTAATCGAGCTGGGAGTGAGCTAGATTGAACTGAGCTATCTAGCTGAAAGACTTAGCTAAAGTTTGAAGATGAAAGAAGCTAATCCGAGCTGCCTTTAGCAAAGTGAGGTGGTCCATTAGCTTCCTGATACTCTCTTCTAGTGTGAGGAGTGTTTCGGAGCTAATCCGAATCTCCTAAGGCCTCGTTTTAAATTATGCTTCATTTGAGCTCGTATGGGGCTTGTGAGCTGACATGGAGCTATCCTTTAGTCCTTTAAGTACTGTAGGAGTGTCCCATGTATTTTCAAGCTATTCTGAAGTTGGCTCCTTGTGTTTCTAGCATTGTCTTCCGTTTAGCTTCTTCTGAGCTGACACCGAGCTACTATTTACTCCTTGAGCTGTAGGTAAGTCCTATGAAGAAAGCATAATAATGAAAATAATTAGAATACTTAAAATACTTAACATGAGTTTAGAACTAAGCTAAAACTTTAATCAATATGGTTATATAACTATTTATTTTTATGGCTTAAGTAATATAACTCTTAAGTAGCTTAATAAAAAGTATATAAAAGTAATAAATACTAAGATCAATAAGATAACTCCCCTTTGATCTCATGCATGAAACAAACCATGAAAACATGAGATAAATGAGAAGAAACGTGCACGCATCATAGGGTTTCATTGTCTTCATAAAATTTATCCCCCTATCTCTTACCTTTCCAATGCATGTTGAATCGCATCAATCCGATATTGGGAGCTCGAGATATGGCCCAATTACTAAATACTGTGCAGGCTGGATCAAAAAGTTATAACTCTTGTAATAGATTTGGAGCGAGACACCATTCAAATGAATGGTTATCCGAATAGTTAAAAGCCATTTTGGCCAAACCCCTTAGAAAACTATAAATAGGACTTGAATTTTATTTTGTAATCATAAAATTCAGAATATATTTTATCCTTTGTGAAAATTTTCGCTCATTTAGTTATTCTTAGACCTTCATCGACTTATCAAGTACATGTGGCGTCAACCCCTCTTCTATCGATCTTGATACTTTTGGTTCTTTTAGTTTAATATACCATAAGGTTCAAGATTAGGTTTTCAAAAACCTAGTTTCTTCCTTGAGTATCTTTAAGATACTATTTCCATTTCACCATCCATTACATATCCTCTCATTCCTTTCATCAATCTCAATCCTTTGTCATCACCACAAAACATCCATTCACCCTTATCAACATTACACATCCTTTCCGCTTCCAAATCAGTCCCTAAACTATTTCTTTCATTCATCTCACCTATTCCTTTCATCTCTTATCCTTAATTCTTCATTTTGTATCCACTTCTTGTGAGAGACTTGCTTCCTTCCAAGGTCCTATAATCAAAGTTTGTCATTCAACATCCTTAACAAGATCGGCACATATCAGAAAAGGACCGTTCACTTTGATATACAAACAAAGAGAGGGGTCATTCATCATGACATACGCTCAAAGAGAGGGGTCGTCCATCACGGTATACGCTCTAAAGAGAGGGATCGTTCATTATGACATGCACTCAAAGAGAGCGGTCATTTATCGCGACATACGGTCAATGAGAGGAGTTGTCCATGACGGTATACGCTCAAAGAGAGGGGTCATCCATCACGGTATACACTCTAAAGAAAGGAATTGTTCATTATGACATGCACTCGAAGAGGGGTAATTCATCGCGACATATGCTTAATGAGAGGAGATGTCCAGGACAGTATACGCTCAAAGAGAGGGACCGTTCATAATGATATGCTATCGAAGAGAGGGGTCGTTCATCACGGTCCACGCTCAAAGAGAGGGACCGTTCACCATGACATGCACTCAAAGAGAAGTGTCATTCATCGCAACATACGCTCACTGAGAGGGGTCGTCCATCATGGTATACGATGAAAGAGAGGGACAGTTCACCATGACATGCACTCGAAGAGAGGGGTCATTCATCACGATATACTCTCAAAGAGAGGGGTCATCCATCACGGTATACGCTCAAAGAGAGGGACCATTCACCAAGACATGCACACGAAGAGAGGGGTCATTCATCGCGATATACGCTCAAAGAAAGGGGTCATCCATCATGGTATACGCTCAAAGAGATGGATCGTTCATTTTAACATATGCTCGAATAGAGGGGTCATTGACCGTGACAAACGCTCAAAGAGCGGGGTCGTCCATGATGGTATATGCTCTAAGAAAGGGTCCGTTGATTATGACAAGCACCCGAAAAGAGGGGTCAATCATTGCGATGTACGCTCAAAGAGAGGGGTCATCCATAACGGTATACGCTCAAAGTGATGGACCGTTCATTATGACATGCACTTGATGAGAAGGGTCACTCATCGTGACATATGCTCAAAGATAGGGGTCGTCCATCACGGTATACTCTCAAAGAGAGGGACCATACACCATGACATGCACTCAAAGAGAGGGTTCATTCATTGCAACAAACGATCAAAGAAAGGGGTCATCGACCACGGTATACGCTCTAAGAGAGGGACCGTTCATTATGGCATGTACTCGAAGAGGTGTTATTCATCGCGCCATACTTTTAAAGAGAGGGGTTGTCCATCACGGTATTTGCTCAAAGAGAAGGACCTTTCATTATGACATGCACTCGATGAGATGGGTCATTCATCACGACATGCACTCAAAGAGAGGGATCGCCCATCGCGTTATACGCTAGAGGAACCATTCATTATGACATACGCTCGAAGAGATTGGTCATAAACCACGACATACACTAAAAGAGAAGGGTCAACCATTACGGTATGTGCTCTAAGAAAGGGACCATTCATTATGGCATGTACTCGAAGAGAGGGGTCATTCTCTGCGACATACGCTCAAAGAGAGGGTTCGTCCATGACGGTATGTGCTCAAAGAGAGGGACAGTTCATTATGACATGCACTTGAATAGAGGGGTCATTCAATGCAACATACGCTCAAAGAAAAGGTTCATCGACTACGATATTTTTTTTAAAAGAGCATCGACCACGGTATACTCTCTAAAGAAGGACCGTTCATTATATCATGCTCTAAAAGAGAGGGGTTATTCATCGTAACATACGCTTAAAGAGAGGGGTCGTCCATCACGGTATAGGCTCAAAGAGAGGGACCGTTCATTATGACATGCACTTGAAGAGAGGGGTCATTCATCGCGACATACGCTCAAAGAAAGGGGACATCTATCACGGTATACGCTCTAAGAGAGGGACCGGTCATTATGGCATGCACTCTAAGAGAGGGGTTATTCATCGTGACATACACTTAAAGAGAGGGGTCGTTTCTCACGGTATACGGTCAAAGAGAGGGATAGTTTATTATGACATACACACAAAGAGATGGGTCATTTACCGCAAAATACGTTGAAAGAGAGAACTCGTTCATTACGACAGACGCTCGTAGAGATGGGTCATTTAGTATAAGATAAGGCCTGTTCTAAGAAAGGGACAGTTTATTATAACATGCACTCGAAGAGAGGGGTCGCTCAAAGAGAGGGGTCGTCCACGATGGTATACGCTCAAAGAGAGGGACCATTCATTATAACATGCTGTCGAAGAGAGGGGTCAATCATCGCGACATACGCTCAAAGAGAAGGGTTGTCTATCACGGTATATACTCAAAGAGAGGAATCGTTCATTATGACATACGCTCAAAGAGAGGGGTCGTCCATCACGGCATACACTTAAAGAGAGGAATCGTTCATTTTGACATACGCTTGAAGGGATGAGTCATTCACCGTGACATACGTCCATAGAGAGGGGTCATCCATCACGGAATACGCTCTAAGATAAACTCTAAGTTTGATTAAGGGCCTTCTTAGATAAACTCTAAGTTCAAGACAAATAGATTTGGATTTAGTATACTCTTCTTAAAACAACAATTTCTTGAGCCAATTCCGGGCACCTCTAGCATGAAGAAGAGTATTTCCTAAAGCCGGTGATAGGAACCTCTAGTCAACTTTCCAAAGATCTAAGTCTTTATCACCTAATTAGTTTATTAAAAGAATTCCTATAACCAAACAAGTCCCAAAAGTGTTTTAAAGTTCAACATATAGTAAGCTTCTAAGTTTTTCTCCTTAAGTATCCTATAATTAAGCCTTCAAAACAGAACCTAACTATGGTAAGGAGAAAGATTTTTATTGTCTTCAAGAATAAACTAAGACAATACTGATGATGGGCAGTGTAACAGTTTCAAGTGAAGTGATGGATATAAAACAAAAAATTTTATCACTAAAAACTTCATTTTCATGGTAGGGCCGCGGCAGTAGATTGCCTCGGCAGTGGGCTCTACACCCCCAAACTCAAGCCAAGCATTGTCCTCAATGCTTAATTTAGGGGTAGGCAGTAGGTAACAAAATATAAGAAGTAAAAAAATTTTATATGAGCAATAAATAAAAGAAAGAAGAGAAATTATAATGATTTAGAAGAGCTTTCTTCCACAATTTATTTTCTCGATCTTGCTGCTGATTGTTGTGCCCTTGGTGATAGCGATGGCTTTGCTCGTCTTGGTGGCTGAACTCTCGTTGGTGTTGCTCGTTGCATGGGAGCATTAACCTCTTCTCCTCCTTCATCTTCAGTGTTCATTATTTATGTCCCTTCTTCATTCTCTAGATCTGCCCCGACATTCTGAATGTTTGGCTTGACAGTGTCTGAGCTCTGATTGACATAGGCATCTATCTCAGCAGATAGACTGCCCATTGGGATTGGGGATGTTGGGGGAGTGTTGAAGACTGCCCTTCGCATGGAAAGTCTTCTATTGGCACAGGATGCCGCGGCAGGATCTGCTGCCCTAGATGGGCCAGCTACGTGGAACTGTTGTTGTGATCTAGAGGAGAAGAATGGCTTCGGCCCTAGAGCTGGAGTAGTTTAAGTGTAGGGCGCTGCCGTGACGAATATGTTTGCAGGGAATTCTGAAAATTGCTCCCCTTAACTGGGGAAGTTCTGAATCATCATTTGGGCAAGAGTGCTTTTGAACTCTCTCTGATATGCCATGTATCTCTGCTGGCGAAGGTCAATAGCTTCCATCCTCTAAAGAATCTCTTGGTAGGGGTCTGTTGCGGTAGTGGCTTGGGCAGTGCCAGACATCTCTGCCATGTACTGGCTCCACAGCAGTGTCGACAGTGAACTGCTGAGGGGTTGCCTGGACAGGCTTTGCCTGTGTGATCTGTATAACTCTGTGGCAGAATTCTTTTGTCCATCCTTGCCTGTTTGGTGTGTATTCATCCGTATCTTCTATTGTACTCCTGCAGCAATGCACAAACTAGAGATTAAACAAAGGAAATATAAAGGTCTGTGTTCCTTCTCATCGCACTCGTGTATTTCACGTAAAATAATCTCTCCAACATTTATGCTCCTCTCGTTGATGATGGATTGGATGAGCACGAATCTCTTGCGGTCCACTGTGCTGTTGTGAGAGGTGGGTATGAGACGTCTCTTGACAAAGATACACCATAGCTTAGCCTCAGGCTTTAGACTTTGCCATGTTACAGAACCTTTATGGGCACCGGTTTTCCAAGGGGTATTATTGTAACAAAGGTCATCTTTGATCAACTCGTAGTCTTGAGTGGTGACATCCTCCACGAATTCGACATGAACATCACGGATGGGTATGAGGCCATTAAAATCGTTGATTGCTTCGACATCAAGGCGGACAAGCTTGCCTCGGTAGTGGACGTAGAGATTGTCCTTGCTCGGTGATATAAAATATACAACAGGATAGATGGTGGTGGTGGTATGATGTTAGATAGATTTGTCCTTGGCACCCTCCTAATCGCAATTGAATAGGCAAACACCTACAAACGAAACGAATCTCTCCGGTGAATTGATGATATGTCATTGTCCTAGGCACCCTGATATCCGTAATTAGATAAGCAAACACCATAATCGACTCTAACTCACCCTATTAAACGCGATTGCTTAGGCAAGCAAGAGTGTGAAGATAATCTCCGTCATAAAAACTTGAAGTACTAATGTTGAAGAAGACTTCTGATAAGAAAAATAGCAAGGTGACAACCTTGCAAATAAAATGGCCCAAGGCCAAGAGTTTTTATAACTCAAAAATTCATATTCTTCATGTCTTTTTACAAGAGAAGAGTCTACCCCTTTTATAGTCTAAAGGAGACCTTAGAATTGCCTAATAGGTAGCTGATCAATCCCTAAATATCAGCATATGGATAGCTTAATAGAATAAATCCCCTAAAATTAGCTTATGGATAGCTAATTAAAAGGAATCTTAGGGAATCAAATAAAATATTAATAAAAATGGTCAAAGCTTTATAATCCAGCTTTGAATTAATTTATTTTAATGTCTAATTCATCCAAAAACTTTATATAGTAGCTTTTGGGCTGAATTTTACAAAATCCTATAATAATCCCGTATCCAGTTTTCTGCACGCGCAATCTTCAGTTAAACAAACATATCTTGAGCTCCCGATATCCAATTGATGCGTTTCAAGATGCGTTGAAAAGGTAACTGAATGACGGTCAATTTGTAAGAAGACAACTCTGCCCAGAAATGCACGAAACCCATCTAAAAAGACAATGCAAGTTTGCTGACTTTCCAGACTTTACCAACAAATTCAGATTTTTGCTCAAGGTGCATTACTTTAGCCCTCTCATATATGTATCATTCTCCCACTCCTCAAAAAGATTCTCCCTCGAATCTAAACTGATGATTGGAGGAAGTTCATCAAAGATTAAAGTACTGTGGAAGAGAAGTCATCTTGAAAATTCAACAAGAAAATAAAGAACAAAAAAGAAAAAATATAGTAAGATAGACGGTGCTCCCGATATCCAATTGATGTGTTTCAAGATGCGTTGAAAAGGTAACTGAATGACGGTCAATTTGTAAGAAGACAACTCTGCCCAGAAATGCACGAAACCCATCCAAAAAGACAACGCAAGTTTGCTGACTTTCCAGACTTTACCAACAAGTTCAGATTTTTGCTCAAGGTGCATTACTTTAGCCCTTTCATACATGTATCACTCGGCCCATGTACATAAAATTCTCGTACTATGGTGGCATTTGCCTGGGGAGGTTGTAGGCAAAAAATCTCTCGTTCTTGATATTTAATCTTGTTGAACAAGTAATGTTCGATGCCGAAGTTTTCTTCCTCACTATGTTGGAACCCTTGCTCCTCCCACAATTGCCGAGCGACGAAAGATCTGTTGAATCGGTCTGCAACAGTAGCGGGGGCAAATCGATTGTATGCTGTCATGGATGAAGATTGGGAGTCTTTGAGACTTTCTTGAATAGATTCTGAAAATTTCAAGAATGCTTGTGAGTAGGCAGAGAGTATTGTGAGAGCAAGATTTAGTAGAATTCTAAGAAATCAAGAATGCAAGAGTGAATAGTTCAAGAGAAGGATGCTGCTTATATAGGCCTCGGCCTTGTAGCCGTTTAAACTACTAGTTGTGTTGTAGCCGTTTTGAATTTACTGCCGTTAGCATTTACTGTCGCGATGTAAGACTTGGCAGATTGCCGTTACACTATTTCTGCCTGTTGGGATTGTTGCGGCTTCTAATACTGTTTACTACCTCAGCCAAATTCCTACTGTGAACTATTTCTTCCTTATTCTTGCTTTTATTGTCCTAAAAAAATTAAAATAAAAACATCAATAACAAAAATTTAAAAAAAATAAAAACATAAATCCTAAACTTAAAACTAATCCTCCTATAATAAAGTAGAAGGAAAGAGATTATGTTACTGGAATTTACTTATCTCTTGTTAGCCTAGATTTTTCTTCAAGTGTTGGCCTTTCCCTTCTGCTTTGTGTCCATCCTTATTTTCTGCCTCCACCTCGGGCTTAATTTTCTTACCAAATAATTTACCGAGCGTGCTGCCGAGGTAGGATATCTTGGTGTCCGCGTCTATTGTGTGGAGGACTTTGCACTCTTCTGGATCATCAAATTTTTTCAATTTATGGAATGCATTGAGTTTGACTTGTTGGTCATTGACCCTCATTGTCAACTCTCCATTTCCCACATCAATTAAGGTTTGTCCAGTAGCAAGGATAGGTCTTCCCAGGATGATCGGTGCATTATCATCTGCTTCACAGTCAAGGACAAGGAAGTCGGCAGGAAAAATAAATTTGTCTACCCTTATCAATATGTCCTTTATTTTTCCTTCAAGATGCACATAGGATCTATCCGCAAGTTGGAGCAGCACTGTCGTAGGCTTTGTCCTTCCTATTCCAAGCTTTTGAAAGACTGATTGGGGCATGAGATTGATGCTTGCTCCTAGGTCACATAATGCCATTCTTTCATAACTGTTACCAATCACACAAGGTATTGTAAAGCATCCAAGATCCTTCAGTTTGGGTGGCATGCGATTGTGCAGCATTGTCATGCATCCTTCAGTTGCTGCCACTATTTCAAACTCACCTAGCTTCATTCTTTAGACACAATTTCTTTCAAGAATTTAGCATAGTTGGGCACTTGTTCAATTGCCTCAACAAATGGCAAGTTGATGTGGACTTGCTTTAAAATATCCATGAACTTTTTGAACTGGTGGTCCTGTTTTTGTTTTTTCAACCTTTGTGGGAAAGGTGGTGGTGGTCTCATCTCTTCTAGGGTTTCTTTGGTTTGGAATTTAATACCTGGAACCACTGTATTTCTTAGTGTATCGGCAATTAGTTCATGCGTTGTCGAGCTCTTTGCTGGGGAAGTGTTTTCATGTTTAGTTTGTTCAGCATCCAAGTCCTCCTTGTCTGATTCCTCATGTGTTGCTGGTGGAACTTTGGTTGCTGGCTTGCCCATTGTCTCTTTAAGCTATAGGCCACTTCTTGTGGTGATTGTTTTACATTGTTCATGGCCTATTCCTTTAGCAACTTCAGTATTGCTAGGTAGTCCTCCCTGTGGTCTAGTATTCTGTTTTTGAGCAAATTGACCAACTTGAGTTTCTATTGATTTAATAGCAGCTTCCTGATTTTGCAGCATCATCTCAATTCTATTCACGAAGTCATCAGTTCTCTTCATGAAATTACTGTTCTCTGCCATATATGATTTTGTTTTCATTATGAAGGTTTTGAGAGTATTTTCTAATGAGTTTATAGGTTGTTGCTGATGCATTTTCTGTTGCGACAGTGGCTGCTGAACATGCTGCTGCAGCAGTGTATTTTGATAACCTAAGGCTTGGTTAGTGGGGTTCAAGGCATTATTAGGATTGCTCCATGAAAAATTTGGATGCTTTTTCTATGCCGGATTGTATGTATTTGACATCATATTGTTGTTCCGGTTGTAATTTCCCACATAGAAACCAGATTCCTCATCATGTATATACTCAGAAGAATTGATCACTTTTACCTCGTGAGTATTTCGCTATACTTGCATGTTCTGAACCATCTTGGTTAAAGATGCCAATTGTGCTGCCACTAAATTGGTAGTTTCTAGTTCATTCACTGTGGCTTGGCGTCTTAATCCTCCTCGCCTAGAAGTAGGGAATTGAAAATCGTTCCTTGCGAGTTTGTTCAGAATCTCAATAGCTTCTTCCGGAGCTTTTTCAAGGAGTGTTTCATTTGCCGAGGCATCTAACATCATCCTTATTGCGGCATTGGTAGCATTGTAGAACATGGTTACTTGTGTCCATAGTGGAAATCTATGTAATGGACATTTGTTTAGTAACTCTCTTTAGCGTTCCCAAGCCTCGTACATAGGTTCGTCATCAGTTTGTCGAAAAGAAGTAATTTCATTACGGATTCGATCATATAAGTTTGTAGGGTTAAATCGCGTAATGAATTCTCGGCAGAGTTTACTCGAAGATCCAATAGATCCTACCGGAATGCTATTTAACCAGGTCTTGTGATACATGTATGAGAGGGCTTAAGTAATGCACCTTGAGCATAAATCTGAATTTGTTGGTAATGTCTGGAAAGTCAGCAAACTTGCGTTGTCTTTTTGGATGGGTTTCGTGCATTTCTAGGCAGAGTTGTCTTCTTACAAATTGACCGTTATTCAGTTATTTTCAACGCATCTTGAAACGTATCAATTGGATATCGAGAGCTCAAGATATGTTTGTTTAACTAAAGATTGCGTGTGCATAAAACTAGATACGGGATTATTATAGGATTTTGTAAAATTCAGCCCAAAAGCTACTATATAAAGTTTTGGATGAATTAGATATTAAAATAAATTAATTCAAAGTTGGATTATAAAGCTTTGACCATTGTTATTAATATTTTATTTTATTCCCTAAGATTCCTTTTAATTAGCTATCCATAAGCTGATTTTAGGGGATTTATTCTATTAAGCTATCCATATGTTGATATTTAGGGATTGATCAGCTATCTATTAGGCAATTCTAAGGTCTCCTTTAGACTATAAAAGGGGTAGACTTTTCTCTTGTAAAAAGACATGAAGAGTATGAATTTTTGAGTTATAAAAACTCTTGGCCTTGGGCCATTTTATTTGCAAGGTTGTCACCTTGCTATTTTTCTTATCAGAATTCCTCCTTCAACATAAGTACTTCAAGTTTTTATGAGGGAGATTATCTTCACACTCTTGCTTGCCTAAGCAATCGCGTTTAGGAGGGTGAGTTAGAGCCGATTATGGTGTTTGCCTATCTAATTACGGATAGGAGGGTGCCTAGGACAACAACATATCATCAATTCACCGGAGAGATTCGTTTCGTTTGCAGGTGTTTGCCTATTCAATTGCGATTAGGAGGGTGCCAAGGACAAATCTATCCAACATCATACCACCACCACCATCTACCCCACTGCATATTTTATATCATCTTGGCCCTATCCCTCAGTGAATAGGGCAAAAATTTTAATCTCAAAATGTCTTCATAGACTCCTTGAATTTTGAACGAGTTGCAGACTTACATGAAGGACTTGAGATGTTGCATGGCATGTTCAGTTGCAAACCCACTAAATTGTCCAATAGTATTAAGCATATTGAACATCACTGGTTTGAGTTCAAAGTGGGTTGCTCCTATCTCTGGTGTAACAACTCCATGGTTCAATCCATTCAGATCTTCCACCAGAAAATCTCTAACAGTTAAATATCGCGGCAGTGGTTGCTATGGAAGGCCTTCATTGCCAGCAGGTAGGTTCTGGTTTCCTTGATTTACTGTCATGGCTCCTTGGATCTGTCTTCTCAACCCTTGGTAGGTTCTCTCGATTTCTGGATCGATCTCGTACAGTGGATTGCTAGGGTTGGCCTTGGTCACACAAAAAAAATAAACCTAGTAGAAAAATAATAATAAAATTAAAATAACTAAAATAAAAGCAAGAAATAAAGAAAATAAAATTTAGTTGTCAATTCCCGGCAATGACGCCAAAAACTTTATGCGTGTCAAATATGCGCAATTAGTGCAAGTGAACACGCCAAAACAAGTGCAAAGTGATCAGATTTTGATGAAACAAAGTGTGGAGGCTTGGAAATAAGAGAAGATCCAAACCAAGCTTAAAGAAGGAAGACCTAAGGAAGAAAAGGCATCTGGCAGCATCAAGTTGATTAGGGAATGTCTTTTGACACATCACGTGATCACTTCTGAATTTTCTAACCCAAAAGAAGCCAAAAAGTTCCCATCTTGTTTTCAGAAACTCAAGGAGTTAGAAGGCCATGCACGGAAAAAACATGTCATTCCCATTGCTAAGGGAGATTCCAGCACCAAGGGGTTCGATTTGAGGACAAATCGCCCAAAATAAGGAGGGGATGGTATGTGCACGACCAACCTTAAATTCTGCCATACCCTAAGTCACACAAGTCCACTCAGGGAGTGATAAGAGGGCTCCTTGTTGAGGACGCCTTCTTGATTGTTTCGGATCTAGGATTGAAGTAAGATGTCTCCTGCAATAAGCATGGCTGCAAATTGGTGTTTAAAAGGGCTGAAAAATTTAGGTAGACAGAATGTAGAAGATGAAGGCTCGGAGAAGTTGACAATGGTGGAACGTTGAAAGTATTGGTTTGGTTATGGCTAGGTTTGGTCTTTGGTGAGGTGACTGGTGAGAAATGAAGTTTCTGACAAGGTTGAAAAATAGGATGCAAGGGGTAGTACGAAAATGAAATAAAAACAAGGAAAAGAAATAAAATGAAACAAACTCCAAGGATGAACTCGAACAATCTGTTGAACGAACCCGAACCTTATCTTGAACTTGCTTCAGACGGACTTGGACCCTTCGATTATCTACAACCGAGAACCCAAAGTATCAAAGGGGTTGACCACGCAAGCAACGAACTTGAGAAGTCAGAAAGTTCTCAAAAGAACCGAAATGAGAGAAATTCTCACAAAAGTAAATTTCATTCAAATTGTCTTTTTCCTCTTTTACATTACAAAGTATACATATATATAGGCTAGTACAAGGGAGTTGGCGCCTAGAATACTTGGCCAGAATTGAATTGGAAGTTTCAGATGAGTGGCTGAAATGTAAGCACAATTAACATGTGTTAATTATGTTAAATGTGGATGAGAAAACTACTCATCCTTATCCTTTGTGGCCGGCTGGTTTTGGAGGGAGGGAAGACTGAATTTCAAACATTTAACACATGTGTTTTATGTGTGAAATTCAAAGGAAATAACTCCTTGTCCTTATCTTACTTTGACGCCAACTTCAAGGAGGGAAATCTTGAAATTTGAATCTGCCACATGCCATGCACATGCACATGCTTGGAATGGATGGTGGACGCCCCTCATGCTGGTCACATGACCATGACACACTCTCCCACGTGGAGGACACCTTTGAGCTATCCCGGGACTCACCAGCTTGAGTTGAGCTAGTAGAGCTGGAGTTGAGCTGAATGGAGCTGAGTTGAGCTGAATTCAGCTAGCTGAAGTGTTGAGGATTAGTTGAGCTGAAACGAGCTGCTAGAAATCCATTGAGCTTTTCCCGAGCTAAGGTGAAGTCCTTCATTTGGTACTCTTCCTTGTGCCTATGAGAAAACAAAAGTTATACCATCATAAGTATTGTAAACTTATTAAAGAAAGTTAAAACAAGCTGAAAAACATAGTTATCATATTGGAAAACATGTAACAAGCTAAAGAAACATGGTAAACATGATTATGAGCTTGTGTTCTTATTGAACTTATTGAAAACACACCTATTTACATGCTTAATAAACACAATACTAGCTTAAGTACTATATAGTTACAAGATGTTACACATCAGTATGTAACATAGTGTAAAGTTTATTCTCTAAGGCATATGCATTATTAAGGGATTCTGAGACTTGTAAACATTTAAGAATAAGAACTTCCCTGAATTGCTTAGCCTTTGATCGAGTGATGGGTCCTGATGGTAAGACCTCCGGATCAGCTGTTTGAGCTTGTGTAGATGTGCTCACATCATCCCCCCCTTCTTGAAAAGGATTTGTCCTCAAATCTGCAGAATCATTAAAAGGGGATAAGTCGGAAACATTAAATGTAGCACTTACATTGTATTCACCCGGCAAGTCCAACTTGTAAGCATTGTCGTTCACTTTCTCAACCACTTGAAAAGGACCATCTCCTCGTGGTAACAGCTTGGACCGTCGTTGGGTTGGAAAACGTTCCTTTCGGAAATGAATCCAAACCCAATCTCCAACATCGAAGGTAACTCGCTTACGTCCTTTGTTCGCTTGCTTCTCGTATTGTTGAGTCCTTCGTTCAAGGTTATCTTTAACCTGTTGATGCAACTTCTTTACATAATCAGCCTTGGATTGTCCGTCCCTATTCGTCACTTGTTCATATGGCAAAGGCAACATATCGAGAGGAGTGATAGGATTAAATCCATAAACAACCTCAAAAGGTGACATTTTAGTAGCAGAATGAACGGCATGGTTATATGCAAATTCAACATGCGGCAAACAATCTTCCCACGTCTTAATATTCTTTTTGATGATGGAACGGAGTAAAGTAGATAAAATACGATTAACAACCTCAGTTTGTCCATCAGTTTGGGGATGACAAGTAGTAGAAAACATAAGTTTCGTACCTAATTTGCTCCAAAGAGTCCTCCAGAAGTGACTCAAGAATTTTACATCCCTGTCAGAAACAATCGACCTAGGAATACCATGTAAACGCACAATTTCCTTAAAGAACAAGTTAGCCACATTAACAGCATCATCGGTCTTATGACACGCAATGAAGTGTGCCATCTTTGAGTACCTGTCAACCACAACAAAGATACTATCTCTACCTGTCCTAGTCCTAGGCAATCCCAACACAAAATCCATAGATATATCAGTCCAGGGGGAGTCGGGAATAGGTAAAGGTAAGTACAAACCGTGTGGTAATACCTTCGACTTTGCTTTCTTACATGTCACGCATCGTTCACACATCCTTTCGACGTCTCGTCGCATCTTTGGCCAGAATAGGTGCTCCTTGAGAATGTGTAACGTCTTGGTGACTCCAAAGTGTCCCATAAGTCCTCCTTCATGAGCTTCTCGAATTAGGACCTCTCGAATTGACCCTTGAGGAATGCAGAGTCTTCCTTCTTTGAAAAGATAATCATCATGTCGATAAAATTTCTCATCTGCACCCTTTTCACACAATGTATATCTTTCTCCAAAATCAGGGTCAGTAGCATATAATTCTTTGATATAGGCAAACCCAATCAAATGAGAGTCTAAGTAATTCAGAAGTGCATACCTACGGGATAAGGCATCTGCTACAACGTTGTCTTTACCTTTCTTATATCGAATGACATAAGGAAAAGATTCTAGAAATTCAACCCACTTAGCATGCCTTTTATTCAACTTATGCTGACCTGTTATGTGCTTCAAAGCTTCGTGATCGGTGTGAATTACGAATTCTTTCGGTAAGAGATAGTGCTGCCATGTTTCAAGAGCTCGAATCAATGCATACATCTCTTTGTCGTACACTGGATAATTCAAGGTAGCACCACTTAACTTCTCGCTGAAATAGGCAATAGGTCGCTTCTCCTGTGATAAAACGGCTCCAATTCCTATTCCTGAAGCATCACACTCAATCTCGAACATTTTATCAAAGTTAGGTAAGGCTAACACTGGGGCCTTAGTCAAATAATCCTTAATTTTCAAGAAGGCTTCTTCCTGTTCATCACCCCAATTGAAGACTGAATTCTTCTTTATAATCCCGGTTAAGGGGGCGGTAATGGAACTGAAATTAGGTACAAACCGACGATAAAAACTAGCTAAACCATGAAAAGATCTAACCTGACTTATTGATGTCGGTCGAGGCCAATCCTGAATCGCCTTCACCTTTTCTGGATCGACTTCCACACCCTGTGCAGTCACGATAAAACCAAGAAAGGTAACCTTATCAGTACAAAACATACATTTCTTCAGATTACCAAATAACCTTTCTTTTCTCAATGTGCCAAGAACATTCCTCAAGTGTTCCTCGTGATCCTGCAAAGACTTGCTGTATATAAGAATGTCATCAAAGTACACAACACAATATTTTCCAATGTAAGATCGTAAAACATGATTCATCAGACGCATAAAGGTGCTAGGTGCGTTAGTTAAACCGAAAGGCATCACTAACCACTCGTACAGACCCAATTTCGTTTTGAAGGCTGTCTTCCATTCGTCGCCTTCTCGCATCCGAATCTGATGATATCCACTCTTTAAATCAATTTTGGAAAATATGGTCGCACCACACAACTCATCTAGCATGTCATCAAGACGAGGAATGGGATGCCTATACTTGATGGTAATCTGATTCACCGCTCGGCAATCAACACACATTCTCCATGTTCCGTCTTTCTTGGGTACTAAAAGCACTGGTACAGCGCACGGACTTAAACTTTCCCGAATGTAACCCTTTTCCATCAACTCGGTGATTTGTTTTTGAAGTTCCTTTGTTTCTTCTGGATTACTTCGATATGCTGGCCGATTTGGAATGGTAGCTCCCGGAATGAAATCAATTTGATGTTCTATACCTCGAATAGGTGGCAACCCACTCGGTGTCTCATCCGGAAACACGTCTTCAAACTCCTGCAAAAGAGACGTAATAGATGTAGGCAAATCATTAGGAATATCAGATAACAAACAATACTCCTTATACATTAAAATAAGTAAAGTTTGTTGAGAGGAAAGACATTTCCTGATATCCTTGCCGCTCGCATATACGTTCGTCTTCTTCCTTTCTGTTTTGACTTCCTCGACATTCTTTCTCAATCGAACCTGATCTTCTTGCACTTGACTCGGTGTCAAAGGTGCTAAGGTGATCTTCTTACCTGCATGTGTAAAAGAATATCGATTTGTAATTCCATCATGCAACGTACCTTTGTCGTATTGCCATGGACGTCCCAAAAGTAGGTGACACGCATCCATTGAGACGACATCACAAAGGATTTCATCTTTATACCTCCCTATGGTAAATGGTACCGAAACTTGTCTAGTAACTCGTACTTTTCCGCCATCATTTAACCATTGAAGACGGTATGGTTTGGGATGCTTCGTCGTCTTTAAGCCTAACTTATCAACCATGAAAGAACTTGCAACATTAGTACAACTACCACCATCAATAATGACAACACATACCTTGTCGTTAATGAGGCATCTAGTATGGAAGATGTTTTCTCGTTGCTGGTCGTCTTGTGTAGGTGTAGCATTTAGACTTCTTTTTATGACAAGTGCTTCACCGGTCATGTATGTATCCAAGGCATCATCCGCATCATCCTTGTCTTCCTCGTGTAAAGGTTCATGTTCTTCATTGTCGGATTCAGACTCAATCTCTCCGTTTTCTAACATCAACATAGTCTTCCGATTAGGACATTGGCTTGCAATATGTCCTCTTCCAAGACACTTAAAGCATTGAATATCCCTTGAGCGTTCTGGACGTTCTGGTTGTGCATTTTGCTTCCCACGCCCAACATCTACAATCGGGGCCTTTGGCTTGCTCGTTTCACCCTTCTCTTTGTTTTGAAACGGTACTTGTTTCCTGAAATTGTTAGAAGGATTGAAAACAGAATTGGAAGGAGGTCTGAAAGAATTATTACCTCGGGATGACGACATCTTTCTTCGTTGCTGCCTCTCAACCTTAATTGCCATTTGCACCATTTCGTCTAATTCGACGTAATGTTGCAATTCAACAGCATTGGCAATGTCGGTGTTCAAACCTGAAAGGAATCGCGCCATGGTTGCTTCTCGGTCTTCCTCAATGTTAGCACGCATCATGGCCATCTCCATGTCTTTAAAATAATCTTCGACGCTTCGATTTCCTTGTTTCAAAGTTTGTAACCTTTGAAATAGGTCTCGATGGTAATGGGATGGTACGAATCTCTTTCTCAAAATTCTTTTCATCTCTGCCCATGTATTGATTGGACCTTCACCGGTTCGTCTTCTACTTAGAATCAATTGATCCCACCAAATTAAGGCATAGTCAACGAACTCCATCGCTGCCAATCGAACCTTCTTCTGGTCAGAATAATTGTAGCAATCAAAGACGTGTTCCACCTTGCTTTCCCACGCAAGATATGCATCCGAATCTGATCGTCCTTGAAAAGGGGGTATGGCAACTTTGATGTTGTTCAAATTGTCATCCAGTTGTGCCTGGTGTTGTACACGCCTCCCATTTGTTCTAGGAGCATTCTGCCTCGGTTCTTGCACTTCTTCAACGTCATCATTGTTGTCATCATGGGAATTGTTTTGAGATCCCTCGATCTTGTCCATTCTCACGTGCAATTGTTCAATCTCTGATTGCACTACTCTTCGGACTTCTCGAAGCATGGCTTGCATCATAAGGCTTGGTTGAACGTCGTTTTGTTGTTGATCATCACGATCTCCATTTGAACCTGCCATTGTTAGTAAAGAACAAACAACACAAAATAAAAATAAGGATAAATGGACCTCACAAAGTACACACACAAGATCCTCACAAGTTCACTCCAAAGAAAAATAAAAATGGCACTCCAACACTCGTGTTTCACTCGGGAATACTTGAATGGCTCTTTTGATTCCCCTTCTGATCTCACACACACAAATGCCTTTTACCACTCCTTCTCTCGTTATAAGTTCTTTAGAGGACTAGCGTAGACTTTCTTCAAATCTGTCACAAGTGTTAGTCTTTAACAACAACGGTTAGTGACAATCGAAATGTAAGGTTCTGTCCAAAACAAATTCGGTTAGTGTTAAATGGAAAGAAAAGTGATGTAAAGTAAGGTAAAGGTTAGAAAGAAAGAAAAAGAAAAGAAAAAAAAAATGGATTACTTACTACAAAGAAACACTTACTACTCTCCTTTCACCGAACAATCAATTCTTCATGCCCGGTTGATTGTGGTAGTGTTTGATGCTGTAGAACACATTAAACTTGCATTTTCTTTCAACTATTGATATTCTGATTTTTTTTTGAATTTTCGGAATTTTTTTTTAACTAGAGTTGACTTTGACTTTTTTTTTTTTTGACTTTGTTTTTTTTTTTTTTGATTGTTTTTGCACTCACGAAGATGATTCTTACTTGTAATCCAACCTAGGCTCTGATTACCACATGATAAGAGGGCTCCTTGTTGAGGACGCCTTCTTGATTGTTTCGGATCTAGGATTGAAGTAAGATGTCTCCTGCAATAAGCATGGCTGCAAATTGGTGTTTAAAAGGGCTGAAAAATTTAGGTAGACAGAATGTAGAAGATGAAGGCTCGGAGAAGTTGACAATGGTGGAACGTTGAAAGTATTGGTTTGGTTATGGCTAGGTTTGGTCTTTGGTGAGGTGACTGGTGAGAAATGAAGTTTCTGACAAGGTTGAAAAATAGGATGCAAGGGGTAGTACGAAAATGAAATAAAAACAAGGAAAAGAAATAAAATGAAACAAACTCCAAGGATGAACTCGAACAATCTGTTGAACGAACCCGAACCTTATCTTGAACTTGCTTCAGACGGACTTGGACCCTTCGATTATCTACAACCGAGAACCCAAAGTATCAAAGGGGTTGACCACGCAAGCAACGAACTTGAGAAGTCAGAAAGTTCTCAAAAGAACCGAAATGAGAGAAATTCTCACAAAAGTAAATTTCATTCAAATTGTCTTTTTCCTCTTTTACATTACAAAGTATACATATATATAGGCTAGTACAAGGGAGTTGGCGCCTAGAATACTTGGCCAGAATTGAATTGGAAGTTTCAGATGAGTGGCTGAAATGTAAGCACAATTAACATGTGTTAATTATGTTAAATGTGGATGAGAAAACTACTCATCCTTATCCTTTGTGGCCGGCTGGTTTTGGAGGGAGGGAAGACTGAATTTCAAACATTTAACACATGTGTTTTATGTGTGAAATTCAAAGGAAATAACTCCTTGTCCTTATCTTACTTTGACGCCAACTTCAAGGAGGGAAATCTTGAAATTTGAATCTGCCACATGCCATGCACATGCACATGCTTGGAATGGATGGTGGACGCCCCTCATGCTGGTCACATGACCATGACACACTCTCCCACGTGGAGGACACCTTTGAGCTATCCCGGGACTCACCAGCTTGAGTTGAGCTAGTAGAGCTGGAGTTGAGCTGAATGGAGCTGAGTTGAGCTGAATTCAGCTAGCTGAAGTGTTGAGGATTAGTTGAGCTGAAACGAGCTGCTAGAAATCCATTGAGCTTTTCCCGAGCTAAGGTGAAGTCCTTCATTTGGTACTCTTCCTTGTGCCTATGAGAAAACAAAAGTTATACCATCATAAGTATTGTAAACTTATTAAAGAAAGTTAAAACAAGCTGAAAAACATAGTTATCATATTGGAAAACATGTAACAAGCTAAAGAAACATGGTAAACATGATTATGAGCTTGTGTTCTTATTGAACTTATTGAAAACACACCTATTTACATGCTTAATAAACACAATACTAGCTTAAGTACTATATAGTTACAAGATGTTACACATCAGTATGTAACATAGTGTAAAGTTTATTCTCTAAGGCATATGCATTATTAAGGGATTCTGAGACTTGTAAACATTTAAGAATAAGAACTTCCCTGAATTGCTTAGCCTTTGATCGAGTGATGGGTCCTGATGGTAAGACCTCCGGATCAGCTGTTTGAGCTTGTGTAGATGTGCTCACATCAGGGAGTTCCACTTAATCCTCTTTATTTATTCAATTCATGTGCTACACTCGCTTGCTATCTCATATTATATACCTATAATGTTTATTTCCTTATATTACTATTGATAACTTAGTAATTGATATTGAACCACATCTTTATCTGGCTTATATTATGCATTTTTAATATTCAACAGATGTTTAGTAACATCATACTTATTAGTTTAAGCTGTTTCTTTGCAGGTTATGTTAAACACAGCTTAAGGGACTATTGGCCAGCTCCATTTTAGCTCGAATGCACCATTTGAACTGAAAACAAAGAATCATTGTTTGAGAAACTTAAAGCTTCCGATCAGCACTAAAATGTACAAAACACTCCTAGGCAGCACAATGAAGCGGATGCTAACTTCATTCCAGTTCACGAATCTAGAATGAGCTCAAAATCACAAATGGTGAATTTCAATTAATATGGAATTCGGATAAGCTCCTACTCACTCTTATGGATTGAGTAGAGTATTATGGCCCTTATGATAAGTTCACTAAGATAGGGGGTTAGCCGTTCAGCTCAAATCTTCACTCATAGATGGAGAACTTTCAGCTAGCTAGCTCAGCTCAACCCAGCTCAACCTTAGTTCATCCAGCTCATCTTAGCTCACCCTACAACCTAAAGCTCAACCATGGAAGAACATGTTCCCTCCCCAAGAGACACAACCGACCAACATGGAAGGAAACATGTTTTGGGCGCCAAAACAAAGAGATAACACTCTTCATTGGACAGATTCATGATGGTCCACTTGTGTGCCGATTTCGAGAAGGATATGAGTAGAATTGGACTTTGGTGTCTTTATGAAAGTTGTTCCTCAGTCTCTTATCTTTCCAGCGCATGTTGAATCTCATCAATCCGCTGTCGGGAACTCGAGATATGTCCAATTTATTGAAGACTGTGCAGGCTAGAATTTTAAATCAAAAAGTTACAACAATTATTGGGAGGAGACACCATTCAACCGAACGGTTAAAGTGGGAGACGCCACCAATTGAACAGACACCAAGGCCACTATTCGGCCACCCTTTCAAAGGGAAATGTCCCTTGTCCACACCCTTTCATTTCCTATAAATATGTAGCCATTTTGGCATTTCAGACAACAACTTTGAATCAGATTATTTAGTTTCTGAGTTAATCTCTCATTCTTTTTCTTTTTAGAACTTTATCGTCATATCAAATCATCTCTTTGAATTGTGGCGTCACCCTCCATCCTTTATACTTTAGGTTTCTGGAATTACATTTCCAAGAGGTCTAGTGCATCTACAACCCTCAGAGTTGCAACTAGATTGGGTTTATGTTCCTATAACATAAGTTCAACCTTTACCCCTTTGAATACTATCATTTCAACACCCCATAATCACCATCCATCTTCCATTTTCGTCCACTATTCTTCACCAGCCCTTTACATATCCTTTCATATCATTTACATCACTTAAACACCTCTATTTCCTTCCTTAATCAACCATCAACATCCCCTGCACCATAACCCCTTCTTTAATCATCCTTATCTTATTTCTAGCATCTTTTAACATTCTTTTGTTCAGGAAACAAGCGTGATACAAGGCTTGACTTGCATTCTAAGGTCCGGGCAATCAAAGCTTCTCTCTACAAGCATCTTAGAGAGTTGGAGCATATCAGAGAGGGGTATTCCATCACGATATACGCTCTGAGAAAGGGACAGTTCATTATGACATGCACTTGAAGAGAGGGGTCATTGATCATGACATACGCTCAAAGAGAGGGGTCGTCTATCACAGCATACGCACAAAGTGAGGGACCGTTCATTATGACATGTGCTCGAAGAGAGGGGTCATTTGACCGTGACATACGCTCAAAGAGAGAGGTCTTCCATCACGGTATACGCTCTGAGAAAGGGACTGTTCATTATGACATACACTCGAAGAGAAGGCTCATTCATCGCGACATACGCTCAAAGAGAATGGTCATCCATCATGGTGTACGCTCTAAGAAAGGGACTATTTGTTATGACATGCACTCGAAGAGAGGGGTCATTCATTGCGACATACGCTCAAAGAGAGGAGTTGCCCATCACGGTATACGCTCAAAGAGAGAGATCGTTCACCAAGACATGCACTCAAAGATAGGGGTCATTCAAGGGACCGTTCAGCATGTGTGCATGAATAAATAATGCTTGATGTTCATTTAAGCATGTTAATTCAATTAAGTTCATTAGTTTAATTAATGCATGATAGTTCACTTAAAGCATGCTAGTTTTTTATGTTTATAAGTTAATTTAGTGTGTGATTTAATTAATTAAACTAAAACATTCAATGTAACTAGTTTCATTAATTAATCTAGCTCATTAAATCTGTTTCATGCACTCACTTTTATTTTTATTGAATAAAGTTGTTATCTAGTGGTTGCTTATATATTTCAGCTATGTTATTCTTTTGGAACAAATGGTTGATCATATTCTCAGGAATGACATGGCATTTACATCAATTGAAGTCCCTTGAAGACCCATCAAGGCTGATTGGTTACAATGCAATTCAATGGAGCAATTACACCACTTGAATGTTGTTATTTCCAGCAATGGTTTTAACGCTTTCAAGAGAGTCTTTACATCATTTTAAGGTTGTCAGTTTCAGCAAGAAAGAAAGAGAAGACATGCAATGAAAGCCTTCATTATCACAATTTAAGGGAGAGTAAACACTAGAATTAAAAACAACAGTTAAGGACAGAACTCGAAGAGATTCATCGCGACATACGCTCAAAGAGAGGGATCGTCCGTCATGGTAAACACTCTAAGAAAAGGACCATTCACTGACATGTACTCGAAGAGAGAGGTCATTCATCGTGACATATGCTCACAGAGAGGGGTTGTTCATCTCGGTATACGCTCTAAGAAAGGGACCATTAATTATGACTTGCACTCGAAGAGAGGGGTCAAATATCGCGACATACGCTCAAAGAGAGGTGTCATCCCTCACGGTATACTCTCAAAGAGAGGTGTCGTCCCTCACGGTATACACTCAAAGAGAGGGACCGTTCACCATGACATGCACTCGAAGAGAGGGGTCATTCATCGCGAAAAATACTCAAAGAGAGGGGACGTCAATCACGGTATACGCTCAAAGAGAGGAACTGTTCATTATGACATATTCACGGACAAGGGGGCATTCATCACGACAAACGCTCCGAGAGAGGGCTCGTCCATCACGATATACGCTCTAAGAAAAGGATCGTTCACTATGACATGCAGTCGAAGAGGTATACGCTCAAAGAGAGGGACCGTTCATTATGACATCACTCGAAGAGAGGGGTCATTAATCGCAATATAAACTCAAAGTGCGGCGGCGTCCATCACGGTATACGCTCAAAGAGAGGGACTTTTCCTTATGACATGCACTCGAAGAAAGGGGTCATTCATCGCGACATGTGCTCAAAGAGATTGGTTGTCCATCACCATAAACGCTCAAAGAGAGACCGTTCACTATGACATAAGCTTGAAGAGAGGGGTCATTTAACGCGACATACGCTCAAGAGAATGGTTGTCCATCATGATGTACGCTCTAGGAAATGGACTTTTTACCATGACATACACTCAAACAGAGGGGTCATTCATCGCAATATACGTTAAAAGAGAGGGGTCATCGATCACGGTATACACTCGAAGAGAAGGATCGTTCATTATGACATACTCTTGAAGAGAAGGATCGTTCATTATGACATACTCTTGAAGAGAGGGATCATTCATCGCGAGATACGCTCAAATAGAAGGGTCGTAAATCACGATATACGCTCTAAGAAAAAGACTGTTCATTATGACATGCACTCGAAGAGAGGGATCATTTATAGCGACATACACTCAAAGAGAGGGGTAGTCCATCAAGGTATACGCTCAAAGAGAGGGACAGTTCATCTTGACATGCACTCAAAGAGAAGGGTCATTCATCACAACATATACTCAAAGAGAGGGGTTATTGATCACGGTATACGTAGACCTGGCAAACTTGATCCGAGAACCGAAAATAAAACTGATTTACCTGAACCAAAACCCGAACCGAAATGAAACTGATGATTTAGCATGATTCAAAACCCGAACCGAAACCGAAACTGATCTAAATTCTAGAAGAACCCGTAACCGGTTTCACCCAAACCGAAAACAACCCGAAATTAACTTGCTAAAAATCGATCTAAACCGAACATCAATTCGATTTTAACCCGACAATTGAGTCAAAGTGAATGAATAATATATTTTTACTATAGTTTATTTTTTAACAATATGATAAATAATTAAATAATATATATTTTATTATCTTTTTTTATTATGATAATACTAATTAATCACTACATCTCATAATAATTTAATTTTTAATATTACATTTCCTACTTTAAAAATCAGTTTATTTTTTGTTAAAATTTGGGGCGTTATAAAAATGACCAAAATGTTATTAATGAATCCATGTATTCAGAAAAATGGCATTATCCCTTATATTACCAATACTGACTTTACTCGAAAAAAAGCTGAGGCAAAAATTTTCAAAACAATTCCAATATGAAATAAAAATGATATATTTTTACAAGAATATATGATTAATTCTATATATAATATAGACGATTACATTTATACTTAAGACCAACTCAAACCAAATTAACCTAGAAATTCAAAGATTGAATTGACCCGAACTGATTCGAATGACCCGACATGGACCTGGTGATGTGAGCACATCTACACAAGCTCAAACAGCTGATCCGGAGGTCTTACCATCAGGACCCATCACTCGATCAAAGGCTAAGCAATTCAGGGAAGTTCTTATTCTTAAATGTTTACAAGTCTCAGAATCCCTTAATAATGCATATGCCTTAGAGAATAAACTTTACACTATGTTACATACTGATGTGTAACATCTTGTAACTATATAGTACTTAAGCTAGTATTGTGTTTATTAAGCATGTAAATAGGTGTGTTTTCAATAAGTTCAATAAGAACACAAGCTCATAATCATGTTTACCATGTTTCTTTAGCTTGTTACATGTTTTCCAATATGATAACTATGTTTTTCAGCTTGTTTTAACTTTCTTTAATAAGTTTACAATACTTATGATGGTATAACTTTTGTTTTCTCATAGGCACAAGGAAGAGTACCAAATGAAGGACTTCACCTTAGCTCGGGAAAAGCTCAATGGATTTCTAGCAGCTCGTTTCAGCTCAACTAATCCTCAACACTTCAGCTAGCTGAATTCAGCTCAACTCAGCTCCATTCAGCTCAACTCCAGCTCTACTAGCTCAACTCAAGCTGGTGAGTCCCGGGATAGCTCAAAGGTGTCCTCCACGTGGGAGAGTGTGTCATGGTCATGTGACCAGCATGAGGGGCGTCCACCATCCATTCCAAGCATGTGCATGTGCATGGCATGTGGCAGATTCAAATTTCAAGATTTCCCTCCTTGAAGTTGGCGTCAAAGTAAGATAAGGACAAGGAGTTATTTCCTTTGAATTTCACACATAAAACACATGTGTTAAATGTTTGAAATTCAGTCTTCCCTCCCTCCAAAACCAGCCGGCCACAAAGGATAAGGATGAGTAGTTTTCTCATCCACATTTAACATAATTAACACATGTTAATTGTGCTTACATTTCAGCCACTCATCTGAAACTTCCAATTCAATTCTGGCCAAGTATTCTAGGCGCCAACTCCCTTGTACTAGCCTATATATATGTATACTTTGTAATGTAAAAAAAAAAGACAATTTGAATGAAATTTACTTTTGTGAGAATTTCTCTCATTTCGGTTCTTTTGAGAACTTTCTGACTTCTCAAGTTCGTTGCTTGCGTGGTCAACCCCTTTGATACTTTGGGTTCTCGGTTGTAGATAATCGAAGGGTCCAAGTCCGTCTGAAGCAAGTTCAAGATAAGGTTCGGGTTCGTTCAACAGATTGTTCGAGTTCATCCTTGGAGTTTGTTTCATTTTATTTCTTTTCCTTGTTTTTATTTCATTTTCGTACTACCCCTTGCATCCTATTTTTCAACCTTGTCAGAAACTTCATTTCTCACCAGTCACCTCACCAAAGACCAAACCTAGCCATAACCAAACCAATACTTTCAACGTTCCACCATTGTCAACTTCTCCGAGCCTTCATCTTCTACATTCTGTCTACCTAAATTTTTCAGCCCTTTTAAATACCAATTTGCAGCCATGCTTATTGCAGGAGACATCTTACTTCAATCCTAGATCCGAAACAATCAAGAAGGCGTCCTCAACAAGGAGCCCTCTTATCACCTGGCCCGAAAACTTTCGACCCGATATTGACCCGACCCAAAAACAATAGATCCAATATTGACCCAAATCACCGATCCGATATCTAAACCGAACCAAATTATCATATAACCGAATTAAAATCGAAACCGAAACCAGAACCGATCGAAACCGAATCTAAACCGAATGTAAATAAACCCGAAATGAACTGAACCGAAACCAAACCGAATGTCCCGTTTGCCACCTCTAGGTATACGCTCGAAGAGAGGGACCGTTCATTATTACATGCATTTGAAGAGAGGGGTCATTCATCGCGACATACTCTCAAAGAGAGGTGTCGTCCCTCACGGTATACGCACAAAGAGAGGATCGTTCATTATGACATGCACTCGAAGAGAGGGATCATTGATCGCGATATATGCTCAAAGTGCGGCGGCGGCCAACACGGTATACGCTCAAAGAGATGGACCATTCGTTATGACATGCAATCGAAGAGAGGGGTCATTCATTGCGACATACACTCAAAGAGAGGCGGAGTCCATCATGGTATAGGCTCAAAGAGAGGGACAGTTTCATTATGACATGCACTCGACGAGAGGGTTCATTATCGCAACATACACGCAAAGAGCGGCAGAGTACAGCACGGTATATGCTCGAAGAGAGGGATCATTCATTATGACATGCACTCGAAGAGAGGGGTCATTCATCGCGACATACGCTCAAAGAGAGGGGTCGTCCATCACCGCATACGCTCAAAGAGAGGAACCGTTCACTATGACATACACTTTAAGAGAGGGGTCAGTCACCACCACGTACGCTCAAAGAGAAGGGTTGTCCATCACGGTATAGGCTCTAACAATTGGACCGTTCACCTTGACATGCATTCAAATAGAGGGGTCATTCATCGCAATATACGTTCAACGAGAGGGTTCATCGATCACAGTATACACTCAAAGAGAAGGATCGTTCATTATGACATACGCTTGAAGAGAGAGGTCATTCATCGTGACATACGATTAAAGAGAAGTGTCGCCCATCACGGTATATGCTCTAAGAAAGTGATTGTTCATTATGACATGCACTCGCAGAGAGGGTCATTCATCGCGACATACGCTCAAAGAGAGGGGTCGTCCATCAAGGTATACACTCAAAGACAGGGACCTCTCACCATGACATGCACTCAAAGAGAAGGGTCATTCATCGCAACATATGCTCAAAAATTCGATTTGAGGGGTCATTCATCACGACATACTCTCAAAGAGAGGGGTCGTCCATCAAGGTATACGCTCAAAGAGAGGGACCTCTCACCATGACATGCACTCGAAGAGAAGGGTTATTCATCACAACATATGCTCAAAAACTCGATTTGAGGGGTCATTCATCGCGATATACTCTCAAAGAGAGGGGTCGTCCTTCACGGTATACGCTCTAAGAAAGGGACCGTTCATTATGACATGCACTCGAAGAGAGGGGTCATTCATCGCGACATTTGCTCAAAGAGAGTGGTCGTCCATGATAGTATATGCTCAAAGTGAGGGACCATTCATTATGACATGCTCTTGAAAAGAGGGGTCATTTATCGCAACATACGCTCAAGGAGAGGGGTCATCGATCACAGTATACGCTCAAAGAGAGGACTGTTCCTTATGACACGCACTCGAAAAGTGGGGTCATTACTCGCAATATACGCTCAAAGTGCGGCGACATCCATCACAGTGTACCCTCAAAGAGATAGACCATTCATTATGAAATGCTATCGAAGAGAGTGATCATTCATCGCAACATAGGCTCCATGAGAGGGGTCGTCCATCACAGTATACGCTCAAAGAGAGGGACTGTTCATTATGACATGCACTCGAAAATAGGGGTCATTCATCGTGACATACTCTCAAAGAGGGGACATTCGTTATGACATAAGCTCGAAGAGATGGGTCATTCAACGCAACATACGCTTGAAGAGCGGGGTCCGTCATCACAGTATATGCTCTAAGATAGGGCCCGTTCATTAGGACATGCACTCGTAGAGAGGGGTCATTCATCGCGATATACGCTTAAAGAGAAGGGTCGTCCATCATGGTATACGCTCAAAGAGAGTGACCATTCATTATGACATATGACGCTCGAACAAAGGGGTCATTCATCGCGACATATGCTCAAAGTGAGGAACCACCGTTCAATATGACATGCACTCAAAGATAAGGGTCATTCATCGCCACATACGCTCAAGGAGAGGGATCATCTATCATGCAATACGCTCAAAGAGATGGACCATCCATCATGGAATATGCTCTAAGAACGAGACCATTCATTATGACATACACTCAAAGATAGGGGTCATTCATTGCGACATACGCTCAAAGAGAGGGATCGTCCATCTTGGTATCCTCTCAAAGAGAGGGACTGTTCATTATGTTATACGCTTAAAGAGAGGGGTCATTCACCACGACATATGCTCGAAGAGAGGGGTCGTCCGTCACGGTATACGCTCTAAGAAAGGAACATTTCATTATGACATGCACTCGAAGAAAGGGGTATTTCATCGCGACATACGCTCAAAGAGAATGGTCGTCCATCATGGTATACGCTCTAAGAAAGGGACCGTTCACCATAACAAGCACTCAAAAAGAGTGGTCATTCATCACGACATACGCTTAAAGTGAGGGGTCGTCCATCAAGCCATACACTCAAAAAGAGGGACCGTTCATTATGACTTGCACTCGAATATAGGGGTCATTCATCGCGGCATACGCTCAAAGAGCGGGGTCGTCCATCATGGCATACGCTCAAAGAGAGGGACTTTTCATTATGATGTACGCTCGAAGAAAGGGTCATTCACCATGACATACACTCAAATAGAGGGGTCGTCCATCACGGTATACGCTCTTAGAAAAGGACCATTCATAAGGACATACACTGAAAGAGAGGGGTCGTCCATGACGGTATACGCTCAAAGAGAGGGACCGTTCATTATGACATGCACTCGAAGAGAGGGGTCATTCAATGCGACATACGCTCAAAGAGAGGGGACACTCATCGCGACATACGCTCAAAGGGAGGGGTTGTCCATCATGGTATACGCTAATAGAGAGGGACCGTTCCACATGACATGCACTCGAAGAGTGGGGTCATCATCACGACATACGCTCGATGAGAGAGGTTATCCATCACAACGTACGCTCAAATAGAGGAATCGTTCATTATGACATACGCTTGAAGAGAGTTGTCATTCACTGCGACATACGCTCAGAGAGAGGGGTCGTCCATCACGTTATACACTCTCAGAAAGGGACCGTACATTATGACATGCACTCAAAAGAGGGGTTATTTATCCCGACATACGCTTAAAGAGAGGGGTCGTCCATCACGGTATACTCTAAAAGAGAAGGACCGTTCATTATGACATATGCTCGAAGAGAGGGGTCATTCACCGCGACATACATTCAAAGAGAGGGTTCATTCATCACAGTATACGCTCTAAGAAAGGGACCATTCATTATGACATTCACTCGAAGAGAGGTATCATTCATCGAGTAATACGCTCAAACAGAGGGGTCGTCCATCATAGTATACGCTCAAAGTGAGGGATCATTTATTATGACATGCACTCGATGATAAAGTTCATTCATCGTGACATACGCTCAAAGAGAGGGGTCATCTATCATGACACCCGCTCACAGAGAGGGACTGTTCATTATGACATATGCTCGGAGAGAGGGGTCATTCACCGCGACATACGCTCAAAGAGAGGGTTCATCGATCACGGTATACGCTCTAAGAAAGGGACCGTTCATTATGACATGCACTCGAAGAATGGTCTCATTCTTTGCGACATACGCTCAAAGAGATGGTTCATCCATGACGTTATACGCTAAAGAGAGAGACCGTTTATTATGACATGCACTCGAAGAGAGGGGTCACTCATCGCGACATACGCTCAAAGAGGGGGGTCGTCCATCAAGGTATACGCTCATTGAGAGGGACCACTCACCATGACATTCACTCAAAGGGAAGGGTCATTCATCGCGACATACGCTCAAAGAGAGGGTCATCCATCACGATGTACGCTCAAAGAGAGGGACCGTTCACCTTGACATGCACATGAAGAGATGGGTCATTCATCGCACCATACGCTCAAAGAAATGGGTCATCGGCCAATGTATACGCTCTATGAGAAGGACCGTTCATTATGATATGTACTCGAAGAGAGGGGTTATTCATCACGACATACGCTTAAAGAGAGGGCTTGTCCATCACGGTATACACTCAAAGAAAGGGACCGTTCATTATGATATGTACTTGAAGAGAGGGGTCATTCATCGCGACATACGCTCAAAGAAAGGGATCGTCCATCACGGTATACTCTCAAAGAGAGGGGTTGTTCATTATGATATATGCTCGAAGAGATGGGTCATTCACCGCGACATACGCTTAAAGAGCGGGGTTAGTCATCACAATATATGCTCTAAAAAGGGCCCATTCATAATGACATGCACTCGAAGATAAGGTTCATTCATTGCGACATACGCTCAAAGAGAGGGGTCATCAATCATGGCACCCGCTCACAGAGAGGGATCGTTCATTATGACATATGCTCGAAGAGAGGGGTCATTCTCTACGACATATGCTCAAAGAAAGGGACCATTCATTATGACAAGCACTCAAAGAGGGGTCATTCATCGTGACATACGCTCAAAGAGAGGGGTCGACCATCATAGTATACGCTCAAAGAGAGGGGTCGACCATTATGACATGCACTCGAAGATAAGGGTCATTAATCACGACATACGTTCAAAGAGAGGGGTCATCTATCACGGCACCTGCTCAAAGATAGGGACCGTTCATTGTGACATGCACTCGAAGAGAGGGGTCATTCATCGCAGCACACCCCGAGTGTAAACACGAGTGAATTGAGTGCCATATTTTTTTTCCTTGGATTGACCGTGAGGATTTTGTGTGTGTCAATTGGTGAGGTCCTTAAACTTTTGTTTCATTTATTCATACTAACAATATGTCGAAACACTCAAATGAAAACAATCGGGAAGAACGACCAGCCCAGAACCTCTAAACACAAGCTCTAATAAGTTAATTGCAAAATCTCTTACGTGTTGAGTTAGAACCAATTCATGAGCGGATGGACCGTATTGAGGATTCTAGTGAAGGACGTCCAAGGGGCCAAGATGGACAGAATCATAGAAGGCATCCCATGCAACATGAGATTGAAGAGAGTGATGGAGAAGACGTCATTTCTGTTCGGAACAATGCAAGGAACCATCACCAATTAGATGACAATTTTGAGAGCATCCGAGTTAACATCCCTCCTTTTCAAGGAAAATCAGACCCGGAGGCATATTTGGACTGGGAAAGCAAAGTGGAGCACATCTTCGAATGCCATAACTATTCCGAGCAAAAGAAGGTGCGCATGGCTGCCTTAGAATTTATTGAATACACATTTGTATGGTGGGATCAACTAAGATCAACAAGGAGACGCAATGGTGAACGACCTATCAATACTTGGAGAGAAATGAAAGGTATTATGAGGAAACGTTTTGTGCCTACTCATTATCACCGTGATCTCTATTATAAGTTACAGAATCTTAAACAAGGAAGTAGAAGCGTGGAAGACTACTTCAAAGAGATGGAGATAGCCATGATTCGAGTAAGTGTGGATGAAGACCGTGAAGCCACCATGGCAAGGTTCTTGTCCGGATTTAATAAAGAGATTGCTATGTAGTGGAATTACAACACTACATTGAAATTGAGGACATGGTGCATATGGCTATCAAAATTGAGAGGCAACAACGCAAGCGATCATCTTCTTGAGTTGGTACTAATGCAGCCCCTAAATGAAGTCTAAACATACCTCGGAGAAATACTCATTTCCAAGGCAAAGAATAGGCTGAAACGTCCAAAACCAAGCCTATGGTGGAGAATGTTCGAGGAAAGCAACAAGAAGTGTCCACACGATCCCGAGAGATCAAATGTTTCAAGTGCTTAGGGCATGGCCATATTGCTAGCCAATGTCCAAATAAAAACACTATGTTGTTGCTTGAAAATGGAGAAATTGCATTGGATAATGAGGAAGAAATTTTGGAAGAATCCGAGAAAGAGGAGAAGAAGAATTCATCCCTGCAGTTGAAGGACAACTTATGGTTGTTAAAAGGCTTTTAAACACCCAAATGGCAGAAGAAGAGGAGCAACGAGAGAACATATTTAACACTAGGTGTTATATTAACAACAAAGTGTGTTTTATGATAATCAATGGTGGAAGCTGCACCAACGTGACCAACACTCTTATGGTGGATAAACTCGGCCTCAAAACTTTAAAGCATCCAGCCCCATATAAACTCCAATGGCTCAATGATTCGGGAGAATTAAAGGTCACCAAACAGGTTCTTGTCCCGTTCAGTATTGGTTCATATAAGGATGAGGTTTTATGCGACGTAGTTCCTATGCACGCAAGTCACATTTTACTAGGGAGGCCATCGCAATATGATCGAAGAACGATGCATGATTGTTACACCAATCAGTTCATCTTCAGCATGGAGGCAGGAAGATAGTTCTAGCACCTATGACGCCAAAACAAGTGCAAAGTGACAAGATTTTGATGAAACAATGTGTGGAGGCTTGGAAACAAGAGAAGATCCAAACCAAGCTTAAAGAAGGAAGACCTAAGGAGTAAAACGCGTCCGGCAGCATCAAGTTGATTAGGGAATGTCTTTGAGACATCCCATGATCACTTTTGAATTTTCTAACCCAAAAGAAGCCAAAAAGTTCCGATCTTCTTTTCAAAAAATCAAGGCGTTAGAAGGCCATGCACGGAAAAACCATGTTATTCCATTGCTAAGGGAGATTCCAACACTAAGGGGTTCGATTTGAGGATAAATCGCCCAAAAGAATGAGGGGATGATATGTGCACACCCAACCTTAATTCTGCCTGTACCCTAAGTCACACAAATCTAATCAGGGAATTCTACTTAATCCTCTTTATTTATTCAATTCATGTGCTACACTCGCTTGCTATCTCATATTATATACCTATAATGTTTATTTCCTTATATTACTATTGATAACTTAGTAATTGGTATTGAACCACAGCTTTATCTACCTTATATTATGCATTATTAATATTCAACACATGTTTAGTAACATCATACTTTTTAGTTTAAGTTGTTTACTTGCAGGTTATGTTAAACACAGCTTAAGGGACTATTGGCCAGCTCTGTTTTAGCTCGAATGCACCATTTGAGCTCAAAACAAAGAATCGTTGTTTGAGACACTTACCAGCTTCCGATTAGCACTAAAATGTACCAAACACTCCTAGGCAACGCAATGAAGCGGATGCTAGCTTCATTCCATTTCACGAATCCATAGTGAGCTCAATTTCCTTCATATCATTTGCATTAGTTAAACACCTCTATTTCCTTCCTTAATCAACCATCAACATCCCTTACACCATAACCCCTTCTTGAATCACCCTAATCTTATTTCTAGCATCTTTTAACATTCTTTTGTTCCGGAAACAAGCGTGATACAAGGCTTGCTTGCATTCTAAGGTCCGGGCAATCAAAGCTTGGGTATTTCATCATGATATACGCTCTGAGAAAGGGACCATTCATTATGACATGCACTCGAAGAGAGGAGTCATTCATCGTGACATATGCTCAAAGAGAGGGGTCGTCTATCACGGCATACGCACAAAATGAGGGACCGTTCATTATGACATGCTCTCGAAGAGTGGGGTCATTCACCGCGACACGCTCAAAGAGAGGGATCTTCCATCATGGTATACGCTTTGAGAAAGGGACTGTTCATTATGACATACACTCAAAGAGAGGGATCTTCCATCATGGTATACGCTCTGAGAAAGGGACTGTTCATTATGACATACACTCAAAGAGAGGGCTCATTCATCGCGACATACACTCAAAGAGAATGGACATCCATCACGGTGTATGCTCTAAGAAAGGGATTATTTGTTATGACATGCACTCGAAAACAGGAGTAATTCATTACGACATACGCTCAAAGAGAGTAGTTGTCCGTCACGGTATACGCTCAAAGAGAGTAGTTGTCCGTCACGGTATACGCTCAAAGAGAGTAGTTGTCCATCACTACGCTGAAAGAGAGGGACCGTTCACCAAGACATGCACTCAAAGATAGGGGTCATTCATCGGGATTATGCTCAATGGGAGGGGTCGTTCATCACGCTATACGCTTAAAGAGAGGGACCATTCATTATGACATATGCTTGAAGAGAGGTGTCATTCACCGCAACATACGCTCAGAGAGAGGGTCTTCCATCACGATATACGCTCTAAGAAAGGGATCGTGCATTATGACATGCACTCGAAGAGAGGGGTCATCGATCACGGTATATGCTCAATGATATGATCACAACCAACAATGAATCAGAAGAATTTCCTATTGGACCAATGACTCGTGCTAAAACCCATAAATTCCAAGAGGCCATGGGAAATCTATTTATTTAAGGCTATTAGAATTGTTGGGCTGATAACCTGGAAGTCTCTTCTCGGATTAGAGAGATTTGGTCTAACCCATTCAGCACGACAATTGTTAAACTTCATGAAATTGGTAGTTTTCTAGAATCTTGGCAAACAAACAAACGTATCAAGTCATATGAACGTATTAACCAGTTAACTGACTTTATAAATATGTGCCTCAAGCGACAACTTTCAGATGCTAATATCAATAATTTTATATCTATCAAAACCGAGTTTGATAGCCTGCTTAATGCGAAAGAAATCTATTGGGCACAACGCGTGATGTGAGCACATCATGTCAAGTTCAACAGGTTGATTCGGAGGTCTTACCATCAGGACCTATCACACGTTCTAAGGCAAAGAAATACAGGGAAGCTCTTTTCCTTGTGCTAACATTTCAGATTCATTTGAGAATGTTCATGCCTTAGAATATGTTGTTTATAAAATGTTGCATGCTGATATGTGACATATTTAGGTATATATATTAGTATGTGTGTTTACTTATGTATATACTATGTTAATTATGTTTGCATTTGGTTTTAAGTGTGTTTGTGTGGTTAATATAAGACTACAAGGCTTTTTAGATGTGTTTGCCTTGTTCTAATATACGTACTTAGGAGAACCTTAGCTCAAGTGGGCATACTCAGCTCATCTCCAGCTCAGGAGAGCGTATGCAGTTCAATACCAGCTCAAGTGGATTATATTCAGCTCAGAAGAAGCTCAATGGTGTGCACGCAGCTCACCTTATCTCGGGGCAGCTCAGAGGCTTAGCTCCCAACTCCATTTAGCTCCTAACACTCTTAGCTAGTTCGTTTCAGCTCATCTACTTTTTCAGCTCAACTCAACTCAAGTTGAAGTGACCTACAGCAGCTGAAACCTATCGTACACGAAGAGCATGTGTCCTACGCATTTGCCATGCATGTGGGGACCACATAGCACCCTTTTCCAGAAGTTTGGGCGTCCAAAAGCAAGCAAGCCAAACAAGGGCCTTGCTTTGAAGACCAATCAGCAACATTGGATAAGAATGAGTGTTTTCTTATTCAAATTCAAACATTAAACACATGTTTAATGTGTTTTAAGTGCCAAAACATGTGGCTAAGGATATTAGGAGCCTAGGAGAAGTTATTTGAGCATTTAAATTTTAATTTTCGTTTGAATTAGGGCCACAAATTCAAATTTGGCCAACTTCTCCTTTATTCCTATATATTTACTTAATTTTGTAATGACAAGGTTAGACATTTTATGAATAAAATCACTTGTGAATTTTTCTCTCAATTTCAGTTCTTCATTGAACTTTTCTTGACAAATTCAGACTTTGTTTGAGTGTGTCAAATCCTTGATACTTCGGGTTCCTAGACCGCTATCTAGAAGGTCCAAGTCCGTTGACGAAGAACATATTCGATTCGGGTCCGCTCGGTATATTGTTCGGGTTCTTTCGAGTTCAACGTCGTTGTTATTTTCCAGCAACTTAAACAACCAGTTCTTCCATTTTGGATGTTTTAATGTTGCCTTGAAAGCCCTCGGAGCATTTCATCTTCATTAACCTCTAGAAACTGTCAGAATTCCTTCATCCCTTTTCTTTCTTTGTTTTAGTTTTTTTTTCTTATCGTTTTAACATCATTCTAACATCCATAATGTTGTGTTTATTGCAGAGACTTGCTTTCTATTATCCTAGATACGTTTCAAAAAAGGATCGTTGTTTTTGAAGCAACGAATCCCCAATATCATACCGCACAACCTGGCTAGAATATGATGCCAAAAATACTTCCTTTTTCCATGCAAAAGCAAACAATCACCGACGAAAATACCATATTTCTAGGCTTTTCAACAATGAGAACATTTGGAAAATGCACACGAAAGACATCATGGCTACTACCATTGATTTTCTAGACTATCTTCTCATCCTCTTCTCCTACTATTGCATCTTCCATTTTGGACAACATTCCAAATATTGTTACTAAGACCATGAACAATGACCTTAATAAGGAATTCACAGCAGAAGAAATTACCACTGCTTTTCGCGATATTGATCCAAGGAAATCCCCGAGTGTTTACGGATTTCCAAGTGATTTCTTTAGGAAACTTTGAGATATCCTTGGTCAGGACTTTATAAACCTTTGCCTCAGACTCCTAAGTGGATCTGTTCGCATGGAAGAGGTCAATCGTACTATCATCGTTGTTATACCCAAAATCAATGATCCCACAATTATGCGACATCTCAGACCTATTAGCCTATGCATAGTTATCTATAAGACTGTTGCCAAAATGGTTGTTAATCGTTTGAAATCTATCATCCCTTTATGTATAGGCGGTAATCAAGTTGCCTTTGTTCAAGGCAGGAACATTACCGACAATATTCTCATTGCCCATGAGCTTATCCACACTTTAAATACTGACGAGACCTCCCTTGCCAAAGGTGCTAGTTTAAAACTGGACATGGAGAAAGCTTTCGACAGTGTCGAATGGTCTTTTCTACAACAAATTATGCTCCATCTAGGTTTTAATGACAAATGGGTTTCCCTTATCATGAATTGTGTCTCCTCTGTGTCTTTTCAAGTATGTGTCAATAATTCTCTTTCACGACCTTTTAAACCTCAGAGAGGGCTTCGACCAGGAGATCCCCTTTCACCTTTCTTGTTTCTTTTCTGTACTCAAGGTATTTCAGCATTGCTCAATGCTGAGAAAGTTATTGGCAATCTCCCTGGCCTTTGTGCTAGCAGGAACGACCCCCGTATAAATCACCTCCTCTTTGCTGACTGTGTGGTGTTCGTTAAGAATACAACTAAAGAAGCCAACACCTCAAGGACATTTTGCATTTTATGCCATTTCGTCTGGTCAGGCGGTGAATTTTGAAAAATCAACTATATATTTCTCACGCAAAACATCTACATCCCTTCGATCAGAAATCAATAACATCCTTAATGTAAGAGAAGTCGATGACCCTGGTATTTATTTGGGGGCTCCACACCTCATTGGGAAGAATAAGACAACAAATTTGGGTTTTACCAGAGACAAAATGAATGCTCGTCTTAGAAAATGAGATAAGCACTTTCTCTCCTTTAGCGATAGAAAAATTTTCATCAAATCTGTCGTACAATCAATTTCACAATATGTTACGTCTTGTTACCTTCTACCCCTAAACATTATCGATGATATGACTACTTCGATACGCCGTTACTGATGGTCGGGTAAAGCCGATAAACGTGAATGGCATATGCTTTAGTGGGACACTATCTGTCTACTGAAAGCAGACGTAGGTATAGGGTTTCGCGATCTTCACCATTTCAACATTACGTTACTTGGGAAACAAATTTGGAGACTAATTTATGAGCCTGATAATCTTCTTAGTCAGGTCTACAAGTGCAAATATTATCCATCGGGTTCTGTGCTCGAATCCGATTCCACTTGAAGATCTTCCTTTGCTTGGAAAGGTCTTAGTATAGCTATCTCTAAACTTGGAAATGGCTTCTTTAAACGACCAGGTATGTCAAGTCAGATACAGATCCACTTCGACAATTGGGGAGGATCTAAGCCTTTACACCTTTATGGCGATAATGAAGTGAATGAGGAAGTCCCTCTTCGAGCAGGATTTTTTTATGATGTCTAATCTACCCCGATGGGATGAATCCAAGGCGAGAGATTACTTCTCTCACAAATATGCTAACACAATCCTTAATGTACCAATCATTAATGATACGAAAGATACTACCCTTTGGGATCATCACGACTCTGGCATCTATACGGTGCGTTCTGGTTATCAATTTCTCCAACTATAACTAGGGCCAGTTAATAGACCCTCTAGGCTATGGAAAATTCTTTCTAAGTTGCCTATGTTGCCTAAGGTTCGTTCCTTTGGATGGCGATTAAGCCATGATGCTCTACCGTCTGACCACAAAATCCTCCAAGCAAATCTCGGTACTGGGTTTGCCCAATTTGTAATACGGATATTGAAACTACCCTTCATGCTTTAAGGGATTGTCCTAGTGCCATGGAAGCTCTCCGTTTCATAAAGTTTTGAGGCCGTATTTTCTCTAATACTTCAATCTCCCCCCACCAGTGGCTTTCTAAAATAGCTGGTTTTCTCTCATTGCACTAATTCTCCTTCATAATAACAATTCTATGGAATTTATGGAATCGTCGTAATGACTTTGTCCATAACAACCATCTCCAACCACCATGGTTAACTGTATTTAACGCACGAAAACTCTTCGACGATTATACATCAGCCAATGATGCTCTCCATCAAAGTTCCCGACTAGCTGAGCCAACCTTTGCTCAGGCTAGATGGACAAAACTGGACCGCGGTTTTGTTAAGGTTAATAAGGAAGGCGCCTTCTACCCAATTTTAAAGGGAGCTACTGTAGGTGTCATCGCTCGGGATTCTTCAGGCTCTGTCCTTGGTGGATGCTCTATGTCCCTCGCTTTCTATCCAAATCCAGCTTCAGCTGAAGCTCTTGCATTTTGGAGTGACTTAATCTTGTTGTTGATAATGGCTGGTCTAATGTCATCCTTGAGACCGATTCTGCTTCTATTGCCAACAAAGTTAACAACACCCATCATCATGATCTTTCCATGGTGCAACCTTTATTGTCTCGAATTCGTTCTACTCTTGGTGCTTTGCCTGATTGTAAGATTTGTTATGTACCTAGAGAAGCAAATGTTGTAGCTCATGTCCTTGCTCTAGAGCTTTGAGTTCTTTTCTTTCTTTCTCTTTTGGATGTAACTTTCTTGATTTTATTCGGGCTTCTGTAAACTCAGAGAGGTTCTCCTCTTCTTCTCAATAAAAACTTGAATACTCTTTTCCCCATAGGGGCCAACTCACCTCCCGAGGTGACTAGCTATAAGGGTTTTTTAATGAAGCCCTTTCTTTCAAAAAAAAATCAAACGGATTCTCTAATATGCTCTCAGAAAGGGACCGTACATTATGACATTCATTCGAAGAGAGGGGTCATTTATCGCGACATAGGCTTAAAGAGAGGGGTCGTCTATCGAGGTATACTCTCAAAGATAAGGACATTTCATTATGACATACGCTCGAAGAGAGGGGTCATTAATCACGGTATACGCTCCAAGAAAGGGACCATTCATTATGACATGCACTCGAACAGAGGTATCATTCATCGAGTCATACGCTCAAACAAAAGGGTCGTCCTTCATAGTATACGCTTAAAGAGAGGGATCGTTCATTATGACATGCACTCAAAGATAAGGTTCATTCATCGTGACATACGCTCAAAGAGAGGGGTCATCTATTATGACACCCGCTAGCAAAGAGGGACCATTCATTATGACTTATGCTCGGAGAGAGGGGTCATTCACCAAGACATACGCTCAAAGAGAGGGGTCATCCATCACGGTATATGTTGTAAGAAAGGGACCGTTCATTATGACATACACTCGAAGAGAGGGCTCATTCTTTGCGACATACGCTCAAAGAGATGGGTCGTCGATGACATTATACGCTCAAAGAGAGGGACCATTCATTATGACATGCACTCGGAGACAGGGGTTACTCATCGCGACATACGCTCAAAGAGAGGGGTCGTCCATCATGGTATATGCTAATAGAGAGGGACCGCTCAGCATGACATTCACTCGAAGAGAGGGGTCATTCATCGTGACATACGCTCAAGGAGAGGGGTCGTCCATCACGATATACGCTCAAAGAGAGGTACCGTTCACCATGACATGCGCCTGAAGAGAAAGGTCAAAGAAATGGGTCATCGGCCATCGTATACGCTCTATGAGAAGGACCGTTCATTATGATATGAACTCGAAGAGAGGGATTATTCATCGCAACAAAGGCTTAAAGAGGGGTTGTCCATCACGGTATATACTCAAAGAGAGGGTCCGTTTATTATGATATGTACTTGAAGAGAGGGGTCATTCATCGCGACATATGCTCAAAGTGACTGGTCGTCCATCACGGTATACGCTCAAATAGGGGAAATTCTCCATGTCACGCACTCGAGGAGAGGGGTCATTCATCGCAACATACGCTGAAATCAAGGGGTCGCCCATCAAGGTATACACTCAAAGAGTGAGACCATTCATTATGACATATGCTCGAAGAGAGGGGTCATTCACCGCAATATACGCTCAAAGAGAGGGGTCGTCCATCACGGTATACGCTCGTAGAGAGGGGTCATTCATCGCGACATATGCTTAAAAAGAGGGGTCATCTGTCACGGTATAATCTCTAAGAGAGGGATTGTTTATTATAAAATGCACTTGAAGAGTGAGGTCATTCATCGCGCCATACGCACAAATAGAGGGATCGTCCATTACAGTATTCGCTCAAAGGGAGGGATCGTTCATTATGACATACGCTTGAAGAGATCATTGATTCACAAGGACATACACTCAAAGAGCAGGGTAAGCCATCAAGGTATACGCTCTAAGAAAGGGACATTTTTTTATAACATAACCTCGAAGAGAGGGGTCATTCATTGCAACATACGCTCAAAGAGAGGAGTTGTCCATCACGGTATACGCTCAAAGAGAGGGACCATTCACCATGACATGCACTCAAAGAGAGGGGTCATTCATCGTGACATACGTTCAAAGAGAGGGGTTGTCCATCACGGTATACGCTCAAAGAGGGGGACCGTTCATTATGACATACGCTTGAAGAGAGAGGTCATTCACCGCGACATGCGCTCAAAGAGTGGGGTCGTCCAGGACGGAATACGGTTTAAGAAAGGGATCGTACATTGTGACATGCACTCGAAGTGAGGGATCATTCATCGCGACATACGCTCAAAGCGAGGGACCGTTCACCATGACATGCACTCGAAGAGAGAGGTCGTTCATCCCAACATACGCTCAAAGAGAGGGGTCATCGATCACGGCATTAGCTCAAATATAGAAACCGTTCATTATAACTTGCACTCGAAGAGAGGAGTCATTTATCATGGCGTACTGATGTGTTCACATTTCTGCTCATTTATATCATACTTTCATGCTTCATTTCACGCATGGGATCAAAGCGGAGTTATCTTACTGATGCTAGTATTTATTACTTTTATATACTTTATAGTAAGATACTTAAGAGTTATATTAATTAGGCTATAAACATGAATAGTCATTATAACCACATTATTAAGTTTCAGCTTAGATCTAAATTTATATTAAGTTATTTTAAGTATTGTCATTATTTCCATTATTATGTTTTCTTCATAGGACTTACATACTGTTCAAGGAGTAAGTATTAGCTCGGTGTCAGCTCAGTTAGCTCAGAAGAAGCTAAACGAAAGGCAATGCTAGAAACACAAGGAGCCAACTTCAGAATAGCTTGAAAATGCATGGAATACTCCCACAGTACTTAAAGAACTCAAGACTAGCTTCATGTCAGCTCACAAATCCCATATAAGCTCAAATGAAGCATAATTCAAAATGAGGCCTTAGGAGATTCGGATCAGCTCCATAACACTCCTAGCACTAGAAGAGAGTGTAGGGAAGCTAACGAACCAACTCACTTTGCTATAGGCATCTCAGATTAGCTTATTTTAGCTTCAAACTTTAGCTATGTCTTTCAGCTAGATAACTCAGTTCAATTCAGCTCACTTTCAGCTTGATTAGCTCACCTCAACTCTAGCTATCACTCCCAGCTCAACACCCAAAGGTCACATACCCTTCACCAAGCATCATGTCCGTCCATTATCCACATTGGGCGCCAAGATCATGGAGGGAATGGAAATGGGCGCCAAAACAAAGAGATAACACTTTTCATTGGGCATATTCATGATGGTCCACTTGTTTGCCATTTTAGAGCAGGATACAAGCATAACTGGGGTTTGGACCCTATCTCTTATCTTTCGAAAACATGTTGAATCGCATCAATCCGATATCGGGAGCTCTAGATATGACCAAATTATGAAGATAGTGCAGGCTGGACCGAGAAGTTACATCTTTTCGAATAGATTTGGAGGGGGAAGCCATTCAAATAAATGGTTATCCTAATAATTAAAGGAAATTCCGGCCAAACCTCTTAGAAAACTATAAATAGGACTTAAATTCATTTGTAAATCACATCTTTGATGAATATAAATATTCCTTTGTGAGTTTACTCTCAAACTTGTTCTTTTTAGAACTAAATCGACTTATCAAATCTATTATATAGGTTTGTTGCATCTTCTATCTTTTCAATCCATACTTAAGATTCTAGGAACTTATTTCCTAAGGGTCTAAGTCCAATACCACTGTAAAAGCATACTATAAGTTGAGTTTTTTCTTTCATAGCATAAGTTCTACTTTTGTTACCTTTGAATACTATTTCTTTACCACCTTATATACATTCCATCCTATCCATTTCATTAATCACTATAGCCGACTTATCAAGGCTTGATTGCAACCATGGTCGGGAATATCAAAGCTTCTCTCCACAACAACAATTGGAGAGTTGGAACGTATCATATGCACTCGAAGAGAGGGGTCACTCATCGTGACATACGCTCAAAGAGAGGGGTCGTCAATCACGGTAGACGCTCTAAGAAAAGGACAATTCACTATAACATGCACTCGAAGATGGGTCATCCATCACAGCATACGCTCAAAGAGGACCATTCATTATAACATACGCTCGAAGAGAGGGGTCATTCCCCGCGACATACACTCAAAGAGAGGGGTCATTCCCTGCGACATACGCTCAAAGAGAGGGATCATTCCCCGTGACATACGCTCAAAGAGAGGGGTCGTCCATAATGATATATGTTGTAAGAAAGGGACCATTAATTATGACATGCAATCGAAGAGATGGGTCATTTATCGCGACATACGCTCAAAGAGAGGTGTCGCCCATCACGGTATATGCTCAATGAGAGGGACCATTCCCCATGACATGCACTCTAAGATTCACCGCGATATATGCTCAAAGAGAGGGGTCGTCCATCACGGTATACGCTCTAAGAAAGGGACTACTAATTATGACATGCACTCGAAGAGAGGGGTCGTCCATGACGGTATACGCTCAAAGAGAGGGACCGTTCATAATGACATGCTCTCGAAGAGAGGGGTCATTCATCGCAACATTCGATCAAAGAGATGGGTCGTTCATCACGGTACACGCTCAAATAGAGGGATTGTTCACCATGACATGCACTCGAAGAGAAGTGTCATTCATCGCAACATACGCTGAACGAGAGGGGTCGTCCATCACGGTATACGATGAAAGAGAGGGACAATTCACCATGACATGCACTCGAAGAGAGAGGTCATTCATCGCGATATATGCTCAAAGAGAGGGGGCATCCATCACGGTAAACGATCGAAGAGAGGGACCATTCACCAAGACATTCACACGAAGAGAGGGGTCATTCATCGCGACATATGCTCACCGAAAGGGATCATCCATCATGGTATATGCTCAAAGAGAGGGATCATTCATTATGACATACGCTCGAACAGGGGGGTCATTCACCGCGACATACGCTCAAAGAGCGGGGTCGTCTATGACGATATACGCTCTAAGAAAGGGACCGTTCATTATGACATGCACTTGTAGAGAAGGGTCAATCATTGCGACATACGCTCAAAGAGAGGGTCGTTCATCACGGTATACTCTCAGAGAGGGACCGTTCATTATGAGATTTTCTTGATGAAAGGGGTCGTTCACCGCGATATACGCTCAAAGAGAGGGATCGTCCATCATGGTATACGCTCTGAGAAAGGGACCGGTCATGATGATATGCACCCGAAGAGAGGGGTCATTCATCGCGACATACTGTGAAAGAGAGGGGTCGTCCATCACGGCATTCGCTTAAAGAGAGGGACTGTTCACCATGACATGCACTCGAAGAAAGGGGTTATTCATCGCGACATACGCTCAAAGAAAAGGGTCATCGACCACGATTTTTTTTTGAAAGAGCATCGACCATGGTATATGCTCTAAAGAAGGATCATTCATTATGACATGCTCTAAAATAGAGGGGTTATTCGTTGCAACATACACTTAAAGAGAGGGGTTGTCCATCACGGTATAGGCTCAAATAGAGGGACCGTTCATTATGACATGCACTCGAAGAGAGTGGTCATTCATCGCGACATACGCTCAAAGAAAGGGGTCATCGACCACGGTATACGCTCTAAGAGAGGGACCGTTCATTATGACATGCACTCGAAGAGAGGGGTTATTCATCGCGACATACGCTTAAAGAGATGGGTCGTTCATCACGGTATACGGTCAAAGAGAGGTATAGTTCATTATGACATACGCTCGAAGAGATGGGTCATTCACCGCAAAACATGCTGAAGGAGAGGGCCTGTTCATTACGACATGTGCTCGTAGACATGGGCCACTCATTATAAGAAAGGTCCCATTCTAAGAAAGTGACGGTTTATTATAACATGCACTCGAAGAGAGGGGTCATTCATTGTAACATATGCTGAAAGAGAGGGGTTGTCCATGTCGGTATACGCTCAAAGAGAGGGACCATTCATTATGACATGCACTCGAAAAGAGGGGTTAATCATCGCGACATACGCTCAAAGAGAGGGGTTGTCCATCACGGTATACGCTCAAAGAGAGGGACCGTTCGCCATGACATGCACTCGATGAGAGGGGTCATTCATCACGACATACACTCAAAGAGAGGGGTCGTCCATCACGGCATATGCTCAAATAGAGGAATTGTTCATTATGACATACGCTTGACGAGAGGAGTTATTCACCGTGACATACGTTCATAAAGAGGAGTCATCCTGATAAGAGGGCTCCTTGTTGAGGACGCCTTCTTGATTGTTTCGGATCTAGGATTGAAGTAAGATGTCTCCTGCAATAAGCATGGCTGCAAATTGGTGTTTAAAAGGGCTGAAAAATTTAGGTAGACAGAATGTAGAAGATGAAGGCTCGGAGAAGTTGACAATGGTGGAACGTTGAAAGTATTGGTTTGGTTATGGCTAGGTTTGGTCTTTGGTGAGGTGACTGGTGAGAAATGAAGTTTCTGACAAGGTTGAAAAATAGGATGCAAGGGGTAGTACGAAAATGAAATAAAAACAAGGAAAAGAAATAAAATGAAACAAACTCCAAGGATGAACTCGAACAATCTGTTGAACGAACCCGAACCTTATCTTGAACTTGCTTCAAACGGACTTGGACCCTTCGATTATCTACAACCGAGAACCCAAAGTATCAAAGGGGTTGACCACGCAAGCAACGAACTTGAGAAGTCAGAAAGTTCTCAAAAGAACCGAAATGAGAGAAATTCTCACAAAAGTAAATTTCATTCAAATTGTCTTTTTTTTTTTTTACATTACAAAGTATACATATATATAGGCTAGTACAAGGGAGTTGGCGCCTAGAATACTTGGCCAGAATTGAATTGGAAGTTTCAGATGAGTGGCTGAAATGTAAGCACAATTAACATGTGTTAATTATGTTAAATGTGGATGAGAAAACTACTCATCCTTATCCTTTGTGGCCGGCTGGTTTTGGAGGGAGGGAAGACTGAATTTCAAACATTTAACACATGTGTTTTATGTGTGAAATTCAAAGGAAATAACTCCTTGTCCTTATCTTACTTTGACGCCAACTTCAAGGAGGGAAATCGTGAAATTTGAATCTGCCACATGCCATGCACATGCACATGCTTGGAATGGATGGTGGACGCCCCTCATGCTGGTCACATGACCATGACACACTCTCCCACGTGGAGGACACCTTTGAGCTATCCCGGGACTCACCAGCTTGAGTTGAGCTAGTAGAGCTGGAGTTGAGCTGAATGGAGCTGAGTTGAGCTGAATTCAGCTAGCTGAAGTGTTGAGGATTAGTTGAGCTGAAACGAGCTGCTAGAAATCCATTGAGCTTTTCCCGAGCTAAGGTGAAGTCCTTCATTTGGTACTCTTCCTTGTGCCTATGAGAAAACAAAAGTTATACCATCATAAGTATTGTAAACTTATTAAAGAAAGTTAAAACAAGCTGAAAAACATAGTTATCATATTGGAAAACATGTAACAAGCTAAAGAAACATGGTAAACATGATTATGAGCTTGTGTTCTTATTGAACTTATTGAAAACACACCTATTTACATGCTTAATAAACACAATACTAGCTTAAGTACTATATAGTTACAAGATGTTACACATCAGTATGTAACATAGTGTAAAGTTTATTCTCTAAGGCATATGCATTATTAAGGGATTCTGAGACTTGTAAACATTTAAGAATAAGAACTTCCCTGAATTGCTTAGCCTTTGATCGAGTGATGGGTCCTGATGGTAAGACCTCCGGATCAGCTGTTTGAGCTTGTGTAGATGTGCTCACATCATCCCCCCCTTCTTGAAAAGGATTTGTCCTCAAATCTGCAGAATCATTAAAAGGGGATAAGTCGGAAACATTAAATGTAGCACTTACATTGTATTCACCCGGCAAGTCCAACTTGTAAGCATTGTCGTTCACTTTCTCAACCACTTGAAAAGGACCATCTCCTCGTGGTAACAGCTTGGACCGTCGTTGGGTTGGAAAACGTTCCTTTCGGAAGTGAATCCAAACCCAATCTCCAACATCGAAGGTAACTCGCTTACGTCCTTTGTTCGCTTGCTTCTCGTATTGTTGAGTCCTTCGTTCAAGGTTATCTTTAACCTGTTGATGCAACTTCTTTACATAATCAGCCTTGGATTGTCCGTCCCTATTCGTCACTTGTTCATATGGCAAAGGCAACATATCGAGAGGAGTGATAGGATTAAATCCATAAACAACCTCAAAAGGTGACATTTTAGTAGCAGAATGAACGGCATGGTTATATGCAAATTCAACATGCGGCAAACAATCTTCCCACGTCTTAATATTCTTTTTGATGATGGAACGGAGTAAAGTAGATAAAATACGATTAACAACCTCAGTTTGTCCATCAGTTTGGGGATGACAAGTAGTAGAAAACATAAGTTTCGTACCTAATTTGCTCCAAAGAGTCCTCCAGAAGTGACTCAAGAATTTTACATCCCTGTCAGAAACAATCGACCTAGGAATACCATGTAAACGCACAATTTCCTTAAAGAACAAGTTAGCCACATTAACAGCATCATCGGTCTTATGACACGCAATGAAGTGTGCCATCTTTGAGTACCTGTCAACCACAACAAAGATACTATCTCTACCTGTCCTAGTCCTAGGCAATCCCAACACAAAATCCATAGATATATCAGTCCAGGGGGAGTCGGGAATAGGTAAAGGTAAGTACAAACCGTGTGGTAATACCTTCGACTTTGCTTTCTTACATGTCACGCATCGTTCACACATCCTTTCGACGTCTCGTCGCATCTTTGGCCAGAATAGGTGCTCCTTGAGAATGTGTAACGTCTTGGTGACTCCAAAGTGTCCCATAAGTCCTCCTTCATGAGCTTCTCGAATTAGGACCTCTCGAATTGACCCTTGAGGAATGCAGAGTCTTCCTTCTTTGAAAAGATAATCATCATGTCGATAAAATTTCTCATCTGCACCCTTTTCACACAATGTATATCTTTCTCCAAAATCAGGGTCAGTAGCATATAATTCTTTGATATAGGCAAACCCAATCAAATGAGAGTCTAAGTAATTCAGAAGTGCATACCTACGGGATAAGGCATCTGCTACAACGTTGTCTTTACCTTTCTTATATCGAATGACATAAGGAAAAGATTCTAGAAATTCAACCCACTTAGCATGCCTTTTATTCAACTTATGCTGACCTGTTATGTGCTTCAAAGCTTCGTGATCGGTGTGAATTACGAATTCTTTCGGTAAGAGATAGTGCTGCCATGTTTCAAGAGCTCGAATCAATGCATACATCTCTTTGTCGTACACTGGATAATTCAAGGTAGCACCACTTAACTTCTCGCTGAAATAGGCAATAGGTCGCTTCTCCTGTGATAAAACGGCTCCAATTCCTATTCCTGAAGCATCACACTCAATCTCGAACATTTTATCAAAGTTAGGTAAGGCTAACACTGGGGCCTTAGTCAAATAATCCTTAATTTTCAAGAAGGCTTCTTCCTGTTCATCACCCCAATTGAAGACTGAATTCTTCTTTATAATCCCGGTTAAGGGGGCGGTAATGGAACTGAAATTAGGTACAAACCGACGATAAAAACTAGCTAAACCATGAAAAGATCTAACCTGACTTATTGATGTCGGTCGAGGCCAATCCTGAATCGCCTTCACCTTTTCTGGATCGACTTCCACACCCTGTGCAGTCACGATAAAACCAAGAAAGGTAACCTTATCAGTACAAAACATACATTTCTTCAGATTACCAAATAACCTTTCTTTTCTCAATGTGCCAAGAACATTCCTCAAGTGTTCCTCGTGATCCTGCAAAGACTTGCTGTATATAAGAATGTCATCAAAGTACACAACACAATATTTTCCAATGTAAGATCGTAAAACATGATTCATCAGACGCATAAAGGTGCTAGGTGCGTTAGTTAAACCGAAAGGCATCACTAACCACTCGTACAGACCCAATTTCGTTTTGAAGGCTGTCTTCCATTCGTCGCCTTCTCGCATCCGAATCTGATGATATCCACTCTTTAAATCAATTTTGGAAAATATGGTCGCACCACACAACTCATCTAGCATGTCATCAAGACGAGGAATGGGATGCCTATACTTGATGGTAATCTGATTCACCGCTCGGCAATCAACACACATTCTCCATGTTCCGTCTTTCTTGGGTACTAAAAGCACTGGTACAGCGCACGGACTTAAACTTTCCCGAATGTAACCCTTTTCCATCAACTCGGTGATTTGTTTTTGAAGTTCCTTTGTTTCTTCTGGATTACTTCGATATGCTGGCCGATTTGGAATGGTAGCTCCCGGAATGAAATCAATTTGATGTTCTATACCTCGAATAGGTGGCAACCCACTCGGTGTCTCATCCGGAAACACGTCTTCAAACTCCTGCAAAAGAGACGTAATAGATGTAGGCAAATCATTAGGAATATCAGATAACAAACAATACTCCTTATACATTAAAATAAGTAAAGTTTGTTGAGAGGAAAAACATTTCCTGATATCCTTGCCGCTCGCATATACGTTCGTCTTCTTCCTTTCTGTTTTGACTTCCTCGACATTCTTTCTCAATCGAACCTGATCTTCTTGCACTTGACTCGGTGTCAAAGGTGCTAAGGTGATCTTCTTACCTGCATGTGTAAAAGAATATCGATTTGTAATTCCATCATGCAACGTACCTTTGTCGTATTGCCATGGACGTCCCAAAAGTAGGTGACACGCATCCATTGAGACGACATCACAAAGGATTTCATCTTTATACCTCCCTATGGTAAATGGTACCGAAACTTGTCTAGTAACTCGTACTTCTCCGCCATCATTTAACCATTGAAGACGGTATGGTTTGGGATGCTTCGTCGTCTTTAAGCCTAACTTATCAACCATGAAAGAACTTGCAACATTAGTACAACTACCACCATCAATAATGACAACACATACCTTGTCGTTAATGAGGCATCTAGTATGGAAGATGTTTTCTCGTTGCTGGTCGTCTTGTGTAGGTGTAGCATTTAGACTTCTTTTTATGACAAGTGCTTCACCGGTCATGTATGTATCCAAGGCATCATCCGCATCATCCTTGTCTTCCTCGTGTAAAGGTTCATGTTCTTCATTGTCGGATTCAGACTCAATCTCTCCGTTTTCTAACATCAACATAGTCTTCCGATTAGGACATTGGCTTGCAATATGTCCTCTTCCAAGACACTTAAAGCATTGAATATCCCTTGAGCGTTCTGGACGTTCTGGTTGTGCATTTTGCTTCCCACGCCCAACATCTACAATCGGGGCCTTTGGCTTGCTCGTTTCACCCTTCTCTTTGTTTTGAAACGGTACTTGTTTCCTGAAATTGTTAGAAGGATTGAAAACAGAATTGGAAGGAGGTCTGAAAGAATTATTACCTCGGGATGACGACATCTTTCTTCGTTGCTGCCTCTCAACCTTAATTGCCATTTGCACCATTTCGTCTAATTCGACGTAATGTTGCAATTCAACAGCATTGGCAATGTCGGTGTTCAAACCTGAAAGGAATCGCGCCATGGTTGCTTCTCGGTCTTCCTCAATGTTAGCACGCATCATGGCCATCTCCATGTCTTTAAAATAATCTTCGACGCTTCGATTTCCTTGTTTCAAAGTTTGTAACCTTTGAAATAGGTCTCGATGGTAATGGGATGGTATGAATCTCTTTCTCAAAATTCTTTTCATCTCTGCCCATGTATTGATTGGACCTTCACCGGTTCGTCTTCTACTTAGAATCAATTGATCCCACCAAATTAAGGCATAGTCAACGAACTCCATCGCTGCCAATCGAACCTTCTTCTGGTCAGAATAATTGTAGCAATCAAAGACGTGTTCCACCTTGCTTTCCCACGCAAGATATGCATCCGGATCTGATCGTCCTTGAAAAGGGGGTATGGCAACTTTGATGTTGTTCAAATTGTCATCCAGTTGTGCCTGGTGTTGTACACGCCTCCCATTTGTTCTAGGAGCATTCTGCCTCGGTTCTTGCACTTCTTCAACGTCATCATTGTTGTCATCATGGGAATTGTTTTGAGATCCCTCGATCTTGTCCATTCTCACGTGCAATTGTTCAATCTCTGATTGCACTACTCTTCGGACTTCTCGAAGCATGGCTTGCATCATAAGGCTTGGTTGAACGTCGTTTTGTTGTTGATCATCACGATCTCCATTTGAACCTGCCATTGTTAGTAAAGAACAAACAACACAAAATAAAAATAAGGATAAATGGACCTCACAAAGTACACACACAAGATCCTCACAAGTTCACTCCAAAGAAAAATAAAAATGGCACTCCAACACTCGTGTTTCACTCGGGAATACTTGAATGGCTCTTTTGATTCCCCTTCTGATCTCACACACACAAATGCCTTTTACCACTCCTTCTCTCGTTATAAGTTCTTTAGAGGACTAGCGTAGACTTTCTTCAAATCTGTCACAAGTGTTAGTCTTTAACAACAACGGTTAGTGACAATCGAAATGTAAGGTTCTGTCCAAAACAAATTCGGTTAGTGTTAAATGGAAAGAAAAGTGATGTAAAGTAAGGTAAAGGTTAGAAAGAAAGAAAAAGAAAAGAAAAAAAAAATGGATTACTTACTACAAAGAAACACTTACTACTCTCCTTTCACCGAACAATCAATTCTTCATGCCCGGTTGATTATGGTAGTGTTTGATGCTGTAGAACACATTAAACTTGCATTTTCTTTCATCTTTTCAATACCATGAAGTGCTTTTCTTTCAACTATTGATATTCTGATTTTTTTTTGAATTTTCGGAATTTTTTTTTAACTAGAGTTGACTTTGACTTTTTTTTTGACTTTTTTTTTTTTTTTGATTGTTTTTGCACTCACGAAGATGATTCTTACTTGTAATCCAACCTAGGCTCTGATTACCACATGATAAGAGGGCTCCTTGTTGAGGACGCCTTCTTGATTGTTTCGGATCTAGGATTGAAGTAAGATGTCTCCTGCAATAAGCATGGCTGCAAATTGGTGTTTAAAAGGGCTGAAAAATTTAGGTAGACAGAATGTAGAAGATGAAGGCTCGGAGAAGTTGACAATGGTGGAACGTTGAAAGTATTGGTTTGGTTATGGCTAGGTTTGGTCTTTGGTGAGGTGACTGGTGAGAAATGAAGTTTCTGACAAGGTTGAAAAATAGGATGCAAGGGGTAGTACGAAAATGAAATAAAAACAAGGAAAAGAAATAAAATGAAACAAACTCCAAGGATGAACTCGAACAATCTGTTGAACGAACCCGAACCTTATCTTGAACTTGCTTCAAACGGACTTGGACCCTTCGATTATCTACAACCGAGAACCCAAAGTATCAAAGGGGTTGACCACGCAAGCAACGAACTTGAGAAGTCAGAAAGTTCTCAAAAGAACCGAAATGAGAGAAATTCTCACAAAAGTAAATTTCATTCAAATTGTCTTTTTTTTTTTTTACATTACAAAGTATACATATATATAGGCTAGTACAAGGGAGTTGGCGCCTAGAATACTTGGCCAGAATTGAATTGGAAGTTTCAGATGAGTGGCTGAAATGTAAGCACAATTAACATGTGTTAATTATGTTAAATGTGGATGAGAAAACTACTCATCCTTATCCTTTGTGGCCGGCTGGTTTTGGAGGGAGGGAAGACTGAATTTCAAACATTTAACACATGTGTTTTATGTGTGAAATTCAAAGGAAATAACTCCTTGTCCTTATCTTACTTTGACGCCAACTTCAAGGAGGGAAATCGTGAAATTTGAATCTGCCACATGCCATGCACATGCACATGCTTGGAATGGATGGTGGACGCCCCTCATGCTGGTCACATGACCATGACACACTCTCCCACGTGGAGGACACCTTTGAGCTATCCCGGGACTCACCAGCTTGAGTTGAGCTAGTAGAGCTGGAGTTGAGCTGAATGGAGCTGAGTTGAGCTGAATTCAGCTAGCTGAAGTGTTGAGGATTAGTTGAGCTGAAACGAGCTGCTAGAAATCCATTGAGCTTTTCCCGAGCTAAGGTGAAGTCCTTCATTTGGTACTCTTCCTTGTGCCTATGAGAAAACAAAAGTTATACCATCATAAGTATTGTAAACTTATTAAAGAAAGTTAAAACAAGCTGAAAAACATAGTTATCATATTGGAAAACATGTAACAAGCTAAAGAAACATGGTAAACATGATTATGAGCTTGTGTTCTTATTGAACTTATTGAAAACACACCTATTTACATGCTTAATAAACACAATACTAGCTTAAGTACTATATAGTTACAAGATGTTACACATCAGTATGTAACATAGTGTAAAGTTTATTCTCTAAGGCATATGCATTATTAAGGGATTCTGAGACTTGTAAACATTTAAGAATAAGAACTTCCCTGAATTGCTTAGCCTTTGATCGAGTGATGGGTCCTGATGGTAAGACCTCCGGATCAGCTGTTTGAGCTTGTGTAGATGTGCTCACATCACATCCATCACGAAATACGCTCTAAGAATGGGACCGTTTATTCTAACATGCACCGAAGGGAGGGGTCATTCATCGTGACATACGCTCAAAGAGAGGGATCGTCCATGACGATGTACGCTCAGAGAGAGAGAGACCGTTCATTATGACATGGACTCGAAGAGAGGGGTCATTCATCGCGACATACGTTCAAAGAGTGGCGTCGTCCATCACTGTAGACGCTCAAAGAGAGTGACTGTTCACCATGACATGCAATTGAAGAGACGGGTCTTTTATTGCGACATACGCTCAAAGAGAGGGGTCGTCCATCACAGTATACGCTCAAAGAGAGGGACCGTTCATTATGACATGCACTCGAAGAGAGGGGTCAATCATCGCGACATACGCTCAAAGAGAGGGGTTGTCCATCACGGTATACGCTCAAAGAGGGGGACCGTTCACCATGACATGCATTCGAAGAGAGGGGTTATTCATCGCGACATATGCTCAAAGAGAGGGGTCGTCCATCACGATATACGCTCTAAGAAAGGGACATTTTATAATGAAATGCAGCCGGAGGGAGAGGCATTTCATCGAGACATACGCTCAAAGAGAAGGATCGTCCATCACTGTATACGCTTTAAGAAAGGGACCATTCACCATGACATGAATCAAAGAGAGGATTCATTCATCGCAACATATTCTCAAAGAGAGGGGTCATCGATCACGGTATACGCTCAAAGAGAGGGATCATTCATTATAACCTACGCTTGAAGAGAGGGGTCGTTCATCTCCATATACGTTCAAAGAGAAGGGTCGTCCATCATGGTATACGCTCTTAGAAAGGGACCGTTTACCATGACATGCACTCAAAGAGAAGAGTCATTCATCGCAACAAGCGCTCAAAGAGAGGGGTCATCGATCATGCTATACGCTCAAATAGAGGGACCTTTCATTATGACATGCACTAGAAGAGTAGGGTCATTCATTGCGTGTTACGCTCAAAGAGAGGGGTCGTCCATCACGGTATACGCTTAAAGAGAGGGATTGTTCACCTTGACATGCACTCGAAGAGAGGGGTTATTTATCGCGACATACGCTCAAAGAAAGAAGTTGTTCATCACGCTATATGCTCAAAGAGAGGAACTATTCATTATGACACACGCTCGAAGAGATGGGTCATAAACCGCGACATACACTAAAAGAGCAGGGTCAGTCATCATGGTATACGCTCTAAGAATTCATTATGACATGTACTCGAAGAGCGAGGTCATTCTTCGAGACATACGCTCAAAGAGAGGGTTCGTCATGACGGTATCCGCTCAAAGAGAGGGACCGTTCATTATGACATGCACTTGAAGTGGGGTCATTCATCGCAACATACGCTCAAAGATAAAGGTCATCGACCACGATATTTTTTTTGAAGGAGCATCGACCATGGTATACACTCTAAAGAAGGACCGTTCATTATGACATGCTCTAAAATATAGGGGTTATTCATCGCAACATACGCTTAAAGAGAGGGGTCGTCCATCACGGTATAGGCTCAAAGAGAGAGACCATTCATTATGACATGCACTCGAAGAGAGGGGTCATTCATCGCGACATACACTCAAAGAGAGGGGTCGTCCATCACGACATACACTTAAAGAGAGGAATCGTTCATTATGACATACGCTTGAAGAGAGGAGTCATTCACCGCGATATACGTTCATAGAGAGGGGTCCATCCATCACGGAATACGCTCCAAGAATGGGACCGTTTATTCTAACATGCACTCGAAGGGATGTGTCATTCATCGTGACATACTCTCAAAGAGAAGGATTGTCCATGACGGTATACGCTCAGAGAGAGAGACCGTTCATTATGACACGGACTCGAAGAGAGGGGTCATTCATCGCGAAATATGTTCATAGAGAGGCGTCGTACACCATGAAATGCACTCGAAGAGAGAGGTCATTCATCATGACATACGCTCAAAGAGAGGGGTCATCCATCACAGTATACACTCAAAGAGAGGGATCGTTAATTATGACATACGCTTGAAGAGAGGGGTCATTCACCGCGACATAGGCTCAAAGAGAGGGATCGTCTTTCACGATATACGCTCTAAGAAAGGGAAATTTCATAATGACATGCAGTCGAAGGGTAAGGCATTTCATTGCGACATACGCTCAAAGAGAAGGGTCGTCCATCACGGTATACGCTTTAAGAAAGGGACCGTTCACCATGACATGCAATCAAAGAGAGGGGTCATTCATCGCAACATACGCTCAAAGAGAGGGGTCATCGATCACGGTATACGCTCAAAGAGAGGTATCGTTTATTATAACATACTTGAAGAGAGGGGTCATTTATCTCGACATACGTTCAAATAGAAGGGGCATCCATCACGGTATACAATCTTAGAAAGGGACCGTTCACCATGACAAGCACTCAAAGAGAAGTGTCATTCATCGCAACAAACACTCAAAGAGAAGGGTCATCCATCACGACATATGCTCAAAGAGAATGGACGTTCAATATTACAAACGCTCGAAGAGAGGGGTCATTCACCACGACAAACTCTCAAAGAAAGGGGTCGTTCATCATGGTATACGCTCTAAAGGCTGGTTCAATATGACATGCACTTGTTGAGAGGGGTCATTTATCGCGACATACGCTCAAAGAGAAGGGTGGTCCAACACGGTTTACGTTGTAAGAAAGGGATGGTTCATTCTGACATGAACTCGAAGAGAGGGGTCATTCATCGCAACATACGCTCAAAGAGAGCGGTCATCGATCACGGTATAACTCAAAGAGAGGGATCGTTTATTATAACATACGCTTAAAGAGAGGGGTCATTCATCTCGACATACGTTCAAATAGAAGGGTCATCCATCACGATATACAATCTTAGAAAGGGACCATTCACCATGAGAAGCTCTCAAAGAGAAGTGTCATTCATCGCAACAAACGCTCAAAGAGAGGGGTCATCGATCACGCTTTACGCTCAAATAGAGGAACCGTTAATTATGACATGCACTCGAAGAGTGGAGTCATTCATCGCGATATATGCTCAAAGAGCGCAGCGTCCATCGCGGTATACACTCAAAGAGAGGGTCCGTTCATTATCACATGCTCTAAAAGAGAGGATCCGTTCATCGCAACATACGCTTAAAGAGAGGGGTCGTCCATCACAGTATATGCTCAAAAGGATGGACCGTTTATTATGATATGCACTCAAAGATAGGGGTCATTCATCATGACATACGCTCAAAGAGAGGGGTCGTCCATCACGACATATGCTCAAAGAGAAGGGCCGTTCAATATGACAAATGCTCGAAGAGAGGGGTCATTCACCATGACATACTCTCAAAGAGAGGGGTCGTCCATCATGGTATACGCTCTAAGAAAAGGTTGGTTCAATATGACATGCACTTGTTGAGAGGGGTCATTTATCGAGACATAAGCTCAAAGAGAAGGGTGGTCCAGCACGGTTTACGTTGTAAGAAAGGGATGGTTCATTATGATATGCACTCGAAGAGAGGGATCATTCAATGCGACATACACTTAAAGAGAGGGGTTGTCCATCACGGTATACGCACAAAGAGAGGGACTATACACCATGAAATGCACTCGAGGAGAGAGGTCATTCATCATGACATACGCTCAAAGAGAGTGGTCGTCCATCACGGTATACACTCAAAGAGAGGGACCGTTCATTATGACATATGCTCGAAGAGAGGGGTTGTTCACCGAGATATACGCTTAAAGAGAGGGGTCGTTCATCACGGTATACTCTCAAAGAGACGGACCGTTCATTATGACATACGCTCGCAGAGAGGGGTCGTTGACCGCGATATACGCTCAAAGAGCGCGGCGTCCATCGTGTTATAAACTCAAAGAGAGGGGCCATTCATTTTGACATGCACTTTCAGAGAAAGAAAGAGGTCGTCCATCACAGTATACGCTCAAAGGGAGGGACCTTTTATTATGACATGCACTCGAAGATAGGGGTCATTCATCGTGACATTCGCTCAAATAGAGGGGTCATCCATCACGGCATACGCTCAAAGAGAGAGACCGTTCAGTATGACAAACGCTCGAAGAGAGGGGTCGTTCACCATGACATGCTCTCAAAGAGAGGGGTCGTCCATCACGGTATACGCTCTAAGAAATGGTCAGTTCAATACTGTAGCGACCCTTCCGCTAATTAAAATTTATGTTTACTAAAAAGGTGTTATTTTTGAAAGAGTGAAAATTAAAAATCTAAAGTGCCTCAAAATTGGGAAATTTAGGGTTTAACTTTAAAAAGGGGAATTTGAGATAAAAATTGAGAATTAAAATTTGGGCTTAAAAATTAGGAATTAGGGTTGCAAATTGAAAATCGATTTGAGAAATTGGGAATTAGGAATTTAGGACTTAGAATGGAAATTGAATTAAAAAAGAAATTAGGGCTTGAAAACACTTAACATGACATAAAGTATTAAGGATTCAAAAAGCAATTTAGCTAGGGGAAGGGCTCAAAAGCAGACAAAAAAACATGGGGGACCAGTCTACAAATAAACCATATCGAAAAAGAAGATTTCGGGTTGATTCAGGACCGAAATGAAAGAATTTGAACACTTGCAAGGGATGCAGGGTGAATTAAAGGGACATGGGTTGGTTTATGAGGTAATAAAACCATTTTCTAATAATCTAACGAGTATAAAACTGATTTAATCCGGCTAAAACAAAACTTTTTCTCATTTTTCAACCAAAAAATAAAATACCTCCCCCCATTTCTCTGTTCAGTTCTTCTAAAAAGGATGAACAAGTTGAACGTTCATCCTTTCAACCCAGAAACCACCGCATATTTCAGAATCTGATATTGGGGTTTCGTTGCTTCAAAAACAACGATCCTTGTTTGAAACGGATCTAGGATAATAGCAAGCAAGTCTCTGCAATAAACACAACATTATGGATGTTAGAATGATGTTAGAACAATAAGAAAACAAAGAAAAAAAATTGAAACAAAGAAGAAAAGGGATGAAGGAATTCTGGCAGTTTCTGGAGGTTAATGAAGATGAAATGCTCCGAGGGCTTTAATGGAAGCATTAAAACGTCCAAAATGGAAGAATTGGATGTTTAAGTTGTTGGGAAATAACAACGACGTTCAACTCAAAAGAACCCGAACAATATACTGAGCGGACCCGAAATCGAATACGTTCTTCGTCAACGGACTTGGACCCTCTAGATAGCGATCTAGGAACCCGAAGTATCAAGGATTTGACACACTCAAACAAAGTCTGAATTTGTCAAGAAAAGTTCAATGAAGAACTGAAATTGAGAGAAAATCTCACAAGTGATTTTATTCATAAAATGTCTAACCTTTTCTTTACAAAATTAAGTAAATATATAGGAATAAAGGAGAAGTTGGCCAAATTTGAATTTGTGGCCTTAATTCAAACGAAAATTAAAATTTAAATGCTCAAATAACTTCTCCTCGGCTCCTAATATCCTTAGCCACATGTTTTGGCACTTAAAACACATTAAACATGTGTTTAATGTTTGAATTTGAATAAGAAACCACTCATTCTTATCCAATGTTGCTGATTGGTCTTCAAAGCAAGGGCCTTGTTTGGCTTGCTTGCTTTTGGACGCCCAAGCTTGTGGAAAAGGGTGCTATGTGGGCCCCACATGCATGGCACATGCGTAGGACACCTGCTCTTCGTGTACGATAGGTTTCAGCTGCTGTAGATCACTTCAACTTGAGTTGAGTTGAGCTGGAAATGGAGATGAACTGAAACGAACTAGCTAAGAGTGTTAGGAGCTACATGGTGCTGGGAGCTAAGCCTCTGAGCTGCCCCGAGCTAAGGTGAGCTGCGTGCACACCATTGAGCTTCTTCTGAGCTAAATATAATCCACTTGAGCTGGTATTGAACTGCATATGCTCTCCTAAGCTGGAGATGAGCTGGGTATGCCCACTTGAGCTAAGGTTCTCCTAAGTACCTATATTAGAACAAGGCAAACATATCTAAAAAGCCTTGTAGTCTTATTTTAACCACACAAACACACTTAAAACCAAATGCAAACATAATTAACATAGTATATACATAAGTAAACACACATACTAATATATATACCTAAACATGTCACATATCAGCATCCAACACATTATAAACAATCTAAGGCATGAACATTCTCAAATGAATCTGAAATGTTAGCACAAGTAAGGAGAAGAGCTTCCCTGTATTTCTTTGCCTTAGAACGTGTGATCGGTCCTGATGGTAAGACCTCCGGATCAACCTGTTGAACTTGACATGATGTGCTCACATCATCCCCCCTTTCTTGAAAAGGATTTGACCTCAAATCTACAGAAATATCATACGGGGTTAAATCAGAAACATTAAATGTGGCACTTACAGTGTACTCGCCCGATAAGTCTATCTTGTAGGTGTTGTCATTCACTTTCTCCAACACTTGAAAAGGACCATCTCCTCGCGGTAACAACTTAGACCGCCTTTGGGCTGGAAATCGTTCCTTTCGAAAGTGAACCCAAACCCAATCACCAACATCAAAGGTGACTCGCTTTCTTCCCTTATTTGCTTGCTTTTCATACTGTTGAGTCCTTCGTTCTAAATTCTCCTTCACCTGTTGATGCAACTTCTTCACATATTCTGCTTTCGCTTGACCGTCTCTGTTCGTCACTTGTTCCTGTGGCAAAGGTAATAAATCTAGAGGCGTAATAGGGTTAAAACCATAAACAACCTCAAATGGTGACATCTTAGTAGCAGAATGTATAGCACGATTATACGCAAACTCAACATGTGGCAAACAATCTTCCCAAGTCCTAATGTTCTTTTTAATGATGGAACGCAACAAAGTAGATAAAACACGATTAACAACCTCAGTTTGTCCATCAGTCTGGGGATGACAAGTACTAGAAAACATGAGTTTTGTACCTATTTTGCTCCAAAGAGTCCTCCAGAAATGACTCAGAAACTTAACATCTCTGTCAAAAACAATTGACCTAGGAATACCATGTAATCGAACAATCTCTCTAAAGAATAAGTTAGCCACATTAACAGCATCATCAGTCTTATGGCATGCAATGAAATGTGCCATCTTAGAGAATCTATCAACCACAACAAAGACACTATCTCTACCATTTCTAGTTCGAGGCAATCCCAAAACAAAATCCATTGAAATATCAGTCCAAGGGGAATCAGGAATAGGTAGAGGTAAGTACATACCATGTGGTGAGACCTTCGATTTTGCTTTCTTACATGTCACACAACGTTCACAGTACCTTTCAACGTCTCTACACATCTTAGGCTAAAATAGATGTTCTTTCAATGTCTGTAACGTCTTGGTGACTCCAAAGTGACCCATCAATCCACCCTCATGTGCTTCACGGATCAGAATATCACGCATTGAACCCTGTGGAATGTATATCCTATTTTCTTTGAAAAGATAACCATCATGCCTGTAAAACTTTCCATCTGCACCTTTCTCACAAGCATGATACTTATCTCTAAAATCAGAATCATCAACATACAAGTCACGTATATATGCAAATCCAATCAAATGTGAGTCAAGGTAACTCAAAAGCACATATCTACGTGATAAAGCATCAGCAACGACATTATCTTTACCCTTTTTGTAACGAATGACATAAGGAAAAGACTCTAAAAATTCAACCCATTTAGCATGTCGTTTATTCAATTTATGCTGACCTGTGATATATCGTAAAGCCTCATGATCAGTGTGAATCACAAACTCCTTAGGCAACAAGTAATGTTGCCATGTCTCCAATGCCCGAATTAGTGCATACATCTCCTTGTCGTAGACTGGATAATTCAATGTTGCTCCACTAAGCTTTTCACTGAAGTATGCAATGGGCCTTTTTTCCTGCATTAGCACAGCGCCTATACCAACTCCAGAAGCATCACATTCAATTTCAAAAGTTTTATCAAAGTTAGGTAAGGCTAACACAGGTGACTTCGTTAAACAATCCTTAATTTTCAAAAAGGCATCTTCTTGTTCTTTACCTCATAAGAAGCTAGAATTCTTCTTAATAATTCCTGTTAAGGGTGCGGTAACAGAACTGAAGTTAGGAACAAACCGACGATAGAAACTAGCTAAGCCATGAAAAGATCTAACCTGAGTAATCGATGTCGGTTGTGGCCATTCCTGAATTGCCTTTATCTTCTCAGGATCGACTTCAACACCCTGTGCACTAACAATGTAACCAAGAAATGTAAGTTTGTCAGTACAAAACACACATTTCTCTATGTTACCAAACAATCTTTCTTCTCGCAAAGTTTGTAAAACAACTCTCAAATGTTCTACATGATCCTGCAAAGTCTTGCTATAAATCAAAATATCGTCAAAATATACAACACAAAACTTTCCAATAAAAGATCGCAGAACATGATTCATCAATCGCATAAAAGTACTAGGTGCATTAGTTAAGCCAAAAGGCATTACTAACCATTCGTACAAACCTAGCTTCATTTTGAAGGCTGTCTTCCATTCATCGCCTTCTCGCATGCGAATCTGATGATATCCACTTTTTAGGTCAATTTTGGAGAAGATGACGGCTCCACAAAGCTCGTCCAACATATCATCAAGTCTGAGAATAGGATGACGATACTTAATTGTAATCTGATTCACAGCTCTACAATCTACGCACATCCTCCAAGACCCATCTTTCTTCGGCACTAACAGTACCGGAACAGCACACGGACTCAGACTCTCTCGAATATAACCCTTGTCCATTAATTCTGTCACTTGTCTTTGAAGCTCTTTCGTCTCTTCGGGGTTAGTTCGATAAGCCGGTCGATTTGGAACAATAGCACCTGGGATAAAGTCAATCTGGTGCTCAATGCCACGAAGAGGTGGCAATCCCCTCGGTGTTTCTTTCGGAAACACATCCTTAAATTCCTGCAATAGGGAAACAATTGATGCAGGCAAATCAGAAGGAAAGTCAGTCAATAAACAATAATCTTTAAACATTAAAATAAGCAAAGATTGGTGAGAGGAAAGACATTTCCTGATTTCTCGATTGCTTACATAAATATTCATCTTTTTCTTCTCCTTTGCAGCTTCCTTACTCTTTTTTAAGCTTGCTTGATCTTCCATCACTTGACTCGGTGTCAAAGGAGCCAAAGTAATCTTCTTATCTACATGCATAAAAGAGTATCGATTTGTAAAACCATCATGCATTACCTTCTTGTCATATTGCCAAGGGCGTCCCAAAAGAAGGTGAGTAGCATCCATCGACACAACATCACAAAGGACCTCGTCCTTGTAACTTCCGATCGAAAACGGTATAACAACTTGTTTTGTTACTTTAAGTTCTCCCCCGTCATTCAACCATTGCAATTTGTACGGATTCGGATGCTTTGTTGTTTTGAGACCTAACCTGTCAACCATCACTGAACTAGCAACATTAGTACAACTACCGCTATCAATAATAACAACACATACCTTATCTTGAATTTTGCATCCCGTGTGAAATATATTCTCGCGTTGTTGTTCATCCTGAACCTGTTGCACACTCAGACTACGTTTAACAACCATAATTTCCATTACCTTACCAGTCTCAGCAACTTCTAGGACATCTTCTTTATCATCTTCATCAGGGATCTCATGTGGTTCTTCTTCAGAATCTGACTCAATCTCTCCATCATCTCGCATCAACATAACCCTACGATTAGGACACTGGCTAGCAACATGTCCTCGACCAAGGCACTTAAAACATTGAATATCTCTCGATCTCTCTCGTACAACCACTTTTTGTTTACCATGCCCATTATCAGCAACGGGAGGCTTTGGCTTGCTGGACTCGCCTTGTTCTTGAATCCGATGTGGCGCTTGTGGTGCTTGTTTCCTAGCATGGTTAGGGGTATATAATGGATTCGTAAAAGATTTAAATGGAGTAGTATTACCTCGAGTAGAAACTTTTCTACGTTGTTGTCGCTCAATTTTCATCGCCATATGCACCATGTCATTCAATTCGACATAATGCTGCAATTCAACAACGTTAGCAATTTCAGAATTCAAACCTGCCATAAACCGAGCCATAGTCGCCTCACGATCCTCAACTATGTTCGCACGCATCATGGACATCTCCATTTCCTTGAAATAGTCCTCGACGCTCCTATTGCCCTGTTTCAAAGTTTGTAATTTCTGAAATAAATCACAATGATAGTGAGAAGGAACAAACCGTTTCCGCATGATACGCTTCATTTCGTCCCATGTTCTCACTGGTCCTTCACCCACACGTCGTCGACTAACCAGTAATTGATCCCACCACAATAGTGCATAGTCAACAAACTCCAAAGTTGCTAGTCGTACTTTCTTTTGTTCCGAGTAATTGTAACACTCGAAAACGTGTTCAACTTTACTTTCCCATGTTAGATAAGCATCTGGATCTGAACGTCCCTGAAAAGAAGGTATAGCAACTTTTATGTTAGAAATATTATCATCAACTGCACGTCCTGGTCGTTGATTCGTCCGTGGTGATTGTTCGACGTCGTTTTCATCAAGATTCTCATTTTGGACAGATTGGGAACCACCCCCATCTATTCTATCCAAACGAGACTGAATAGGCTCCAATGCTTGGTCTAAAAGACGCTGCAAGGTTCGAGTAAAAGCCTGCATTTGCAAATCTGGTGGATTACTTCCACCGGGACTACGATCGTCATTACCTGTCATTGCAGCAACGAAAAACAAGAAAAGAAAACTATTATGTTAAATAAACGAAATTTTAAAGTCCCTCACTACACACACAACAAATTCTCGCAGATCACTCCAAAAGAACAATGCACTCAGCAAAGTAACACTTAGCGTTCGTGTTTCACTCGGGAATACTTGAATGGCTCTTTTGATTCCCCTTCTGTGCTCACACTCTCAAATGCCTTTTCCACTCGTTCTCTTGCAAACAGCTCTTTAAGGAACTAATCTGATCCTTCAAACTTGTTATCTGTGTCAAACTCCAAGATATATGTAACGGTGGTACAAACAAGAGTTAAAAGTGAATTAGGGTCTGTTTAGATGACACAAAGGCTGGAAAATAAAGAAAACAAACAAAAAGCAAGGTTGGATAGTAAAACAAAAGAAAAACAATGCTAGAAAGTAAAAAAGAAAGAAAAACAAGGCTAAAAAAAACAAAAGGAAAACAAGAATAAGGCTGGAATTAATGAAGAACAAAGTGAATTAAGGCTAGAAATGAAGTACTTACTGTATTAGAAATGCTTACCACAATCCTATCACCGAACAAACAAGAACACGTCGTTTTAAGTGATTTAGAAGCATTCCATGGTAAACGTAAGCATCCTTCATCATTTTTGTGGTCAAACAGCACATATAAACATGAAAATACACTAAATATTCAAATGTGATTTTTTTCAAATTTTTCGAATTTCTTTTGTTGACTTTGACTTTTCTGGTCAAACTTTGACTTTGACTTTCTTTTTTTTGCAGAATTTCGATTTTTTTCTTTTTTTTTCTTTTGTTGTTTTTGATATATGTAGTGCAGAAAGTGCTAATATCCAACCTGGCTCTGATACCATATGATATTGGGGATTCGTTGCTTCAAAAACAACGATCCTTGTTTGAAACGGATCTAGGATAATAGCAAGCAAGTCTCTGCAATAAACACAACATTATGGATGTTAGAATGATGTTAAAACAATAAGAAAACAAAGAAAAAAAAACTGAAACAAAGAAGAAAAGGGATGAAGGAATTCTGGCAGTTTCTGGAGGTTAATGAAGATGAAATGCTCCGAAGGCTTTCATGGAAGCATTAAAACATCCAAAATGGCAGAATTGGATGTTTAAGTTGCTGGGAAATAACAACGACGTTGAACTCGAAAGAACCCGAACAATATATTGAGCGGACCCGAATCGAATACGTTCTTCGTCAACGGACTTGGACCCCCTAGATAGCGATCTAGGAACCCGAAGTATCAAGGATTTGACACACTCAAACAGAGTTTGAATTTGTCAAGAAAAGTTCAATGAAGAACTGAAATTGAGAGAAAATCTCACAAGTGATTTTATTCATAAAATGTCTAACCTTGTCTTTACAAAATTAAGTAAATATATAAGAATAAAGGAGAAGTTGGCCAAATTTGAATTTGTGGCCTTAATTCAAACGAAAATTTAAATTTAAATGCTCAAATAACTTCTCCTAGGCTCCTAATATCCTTAGCCACATGTTTTGGCACTTAAAACACATTAAACATGTGTTTAATGTTTGAATTTGAATAAGAAACCACTCATTCTTATCCAATGTTGTTGATTGGTCTTCAAAGCAAGGGCCTTGTTTGGCTTGCTTGCTTTTGGACGCCCAAACTTGTGGAAAAGGGTGTTATGTGGGCCCCACATGCATGGCACATGCGTAGGACACCTGCTCTTCGTGTACGATAGGTTTCAGCTGCTGTAGGTCACTTCAACTTGAGTTGAGTTGAGCTGGAAATGGAGATGAGCTGAAACGAACTAGCTAAGAGTGTTAGGAGCTACATGGAGCTGGGAGCTAAGCCTCTGAGCTGCCCCGAGCTAAGGTGAGTTGCGTGCACACCATTGAGCTTCTTCTGAGCTAAATATAATCCACTTGAGCTGGTATTGAACTGCATACGCTCTCCTGAGCTGGAGATGAGCTGGGTATGCCCCACTTGAGCTAAGGTTCTCCTAAGTACCTATATTAGAACAAGGCAAACATATCTAAAAAGCCTTGTAGTCTTATTTTAACCACACAAACACACTTAAAACCAAATGCAAACATAATTAACATAGTATATACATAAGTAAACACACATACTAATATATATACCTAAAATATGTCACATATCAGCATGCAACACATTATAAACAACATATTCTAAGGCATGAACATTCTCAAATGAATCTGAAATGTTAGCACAAGTATGGAGAAGAGCTTGACATGATGGTAAGACCTGATGGTAAGACCTCCGGATCAACCTGTTGACCTTGACATGATGTGCTCACATCAGAATCCGACCACCATCCACGGTGGTCGGGGAAGTAAAATCTATCCCTTTTCCTTTAAAAAGAAACTTTCTTACTTCGAAACAGAACTCCTCTTTTACAAACAAAACAAAATCAGAGTCAAAGCTTCCACCTTTTATGAAAAGAAACCAAAGCGAGAAAGACATTAGAACCATTTTTGGTTCGATTCAAAAGAATGGAAAGCGATGGAGAATCTTTTTCCTCTCGACTCACCCCGAACCGACAAAGCGGCCATTGGTTTATTGTCGATCGAAAGAGAGTGTTCCGATGACCTCTAAATCGAAAGGTACCAAAAAAAGAAAACTACTCTACTTTTTGTTTTGATTCTATACTGTGAAAAAAAAACGAGAGTATTTACCATTGAATTTGTGTTATTTTGATTTCAATGGTGGTTCCCCCAATGAATTACAAAGTTAGGGCTTTTTTCTTCTTATAGCCCTTTTTTATTACACTGATTAAAACTTAAAATATCCTTCTCTGCTTTGTTTAAGTCTGAAATCCCTGATTTTGGTTGTGATGTTTTCTTTATTGCATTCTGTGAGCTTTTGAAATTGTCGGTTCCATGTCGTTTACTGTTCTGAATTTGCTGAAGGATACTGATTTTCGCCGTAATTCCTTGTACAATTCTGATGTTTTGTTTGTTTTTGCTCATGTGGTTGATACAGGGCGAGAGGGGAACATGGGACATGGTTGTCATCGTGGCCGTCGGAGAAGAGAGGGACCATTGAGAAGGGATCGATCACGACAGGGAGACGAGCGGACTCTAGAGTATCCGAAAGGGTACATGCGTGCGATACACGCTCGTTGAGTTCTCAAATAATCGTACGTGAGGAAACCGATTAGCCGCGCGTTGGAGCGTCTGATTTTGTACGGTTATGCTCCCTTAATTTGAGCCATTAGATCAGATACTTAGATCTAACGGCTGGGCTTGACGACTGCCCAAAGAGATAGTAAGGGTATTAGGGTTTCTCTTATCAGATGGGTTTTGGGCCTTTGTTAATTAGCTGGTGGATTTTATTATTTTATTGGATCTTAATTGTAAATAAAATGGGCTACTGATATATATTTGGTTTTATCTTATTTAATCATATTTTATAATAATAATAAATATAATACTATTAATATTAATAAAAAGATGGTAAAATAAATTATAATAATAATAGAAACAAAAACGAAAGGAAACTAAATATTTAAAAGATTAAATAGAAAAAAAAATATTTTTCAAATTTTGCTTTAAATAATACATATTATGATATTTGTAATGAAAATGAAAAGAAATCAAATAGTATAAATAATATGCACATATAATATCCTGGACCTTTTATATATATATATATATTGCAATGATAATAAATAATAATAGTAAATAAAATAAACTAAGAAGAAAAGATCATAAAAAAAGGAAAACCTTTAATATTTTTATTTTAACTGTAGAATATTATAATTAGTGGTAACAACCTAATATATTTTTTGGTTTTTGATTTTAAATAACATATGATAACGAGAGAAATAATAAAAACAAAATACACAGAAGCTAAATAATATTTTAATAACAAAATTGCACTAAATTAAAAACCAAAAAAGGAATATATATATACAAAAAGAGTAATATAATATTTTTAGATTTCTTAAAAGAAAACAGTAACACATATAATAGTATATATTTACAAAGTCAAAGAAAAGGAAAATAGATACAAATTAACAAATATATTAATATAATGTTTAGCTTTCGTTTAGCTTCTTCTAAGCTGACTGAGCTGACACCGAGCTAATGTTTACTCCTTGAGCTGTAGGTAAGTCTTATGAAAAAAACATAATAATAGAAATAATGAGAATACTTAAAATAACTTAATATAAATTTAGATCTAAGCTGAAACTTAATAATGTGGTTATATTGACTATTCATATTTATAGCCTAATTCATATAACTCTTAAGTAGCTTACTATAAAGTATATAAAAGTAATAAACACTAAGATCAGTAAGGTAACTCACCTTTGATCCCTTGCGTGAAATGAAGCATGAAAGAATGAGATAAATGAGAGGGGTCATTCATCGCGACATACGCTTGAAGAGAGGGTTTGTCCATCACGGTATACGCTCTAACAAAGGGACCGCTCACCATGACATACACTTGAAGAGAGGGGGCTTTCTTCGCGGTATACACTCAAAAAGAGAGGTCGTTCATCACGGTATACGCTCTAAGAAAGGGATCATTAATTATAACATGCACTCGACGAGAGGGGTCATTCATAGCAACATACGCTAAAAGAGTGAGGTCGTTCATCATGGTATACGCTCAAACAGAGGGTCTGTTTACCATGACATGCACTCGAACAGAGGGGTCTTTAATCGCGACATACGCTCAAAGAGAGGGGTTGTCCATCACGGCATAGCTCAAAGAGAAGGACCGTTTATTATGACATATGCTCGAAGAGAGGGATCATTCATCACTACATACGCTCAAAGAGAGGGCTTGTCCATCACGGTATATGCTCTAAGAAAGGGACCGTTTATAATGACATGAACACAAAGAGACGGGTCATTCATTGGGACATGCGCTCAAAGGGAGGGATCGTCTATCACGGTATACGCTCACTCTAAGAAAGGGATCATTCATTATGAAAAGCACTTGAAGAGAGGGGTCATTCATCGCGATATACACTCAAAGAGAGGGCTCATCCATCAGGTATATGCTTAAAGAGAGGGACCGTTCACCATGGCATGCATTCAAAGAGAGTGGTCATTCATCGCGGCACGGTATGTGCTGCTCTAAGAAAGGGACTAGAATAATGAGTCTTTAATATTTGTCTAGGTCAATCAATTTGTTGTCATACACCTATAAATAGGCACTCATTCCATTGAAAAAGATACAACTTTTGGCATATATTACAACTTGAGTGTGTTTCTCTTTTATAGTTCTTTTTGAACTTTATCGGCTTACAAGATTATTCTTGTGGAATTCATCCCTATTCATTTTTTATATTGCTGGTTCCTAGTTCTTATAACTAGAGGGTCACAATCCATTAACCTTTAACCCAAGTCACGGTTTAAAAAATCTTAAGGAACGAGTCTAAACTTTTAATGTTGGTTCCTCCTTTGTTTACACTACACCACCAATTACATTCCATCTCTTCACTTTCATCATCTATACATCCTTATTTTCCATATTTCATCCTAAACACAACAACCATCTTATCATCATTCCATTTCACCATACTATCCATCCATTTCATATCATCTTGTGAGTTTCATTTCAAAATTCCTATTTTTCATTTTAGTTACTTACTAGAATCACGATCGGGCAATCACAAATACAAATTCGAATATTCCGCAGCCGGATTCGTATCAAACTAAATTTTTTTAGCTTTTTAGTCAATTAAAACTCGAACGGATTCCCTATAAAGCACATTTAAACATGCACGTTTTAATCGCAACAAATTGATAACATATGTTATTAAATCAAATTGTATGAGTTCAAATAGTTAATTATGGGCGTTTGAACAAAATTATACAGATTAATCTCAAATTTTCAGCCTTTTACTCGGTTAAAATTAGAACGGATTCTCTATAAAGCCGTTTTAGACATGCATGTTTTACTTCCAACAATACGACAACCAAATGTTATTAAATCAAATTTTATGAGTTTAAATAGTTAAATATTGACGTTTGAAAAAAATTATACATATTAATTTAAAACTTTAAGCTTTCTACTCGGTTAAAATTCAAACGAATTCTCTATTAGACCCATTTAGACAAGCATGTTTTTAATCCCAATAAAACAACAACCAAATGTTATTAAATCAAATTTTATAAGTTTAAACAGTTAATTATGGGCTTTCAAATAAAATTATATAGAATACTCTCAAATTTTGGGTTTTTTAATCGATTAAAATCTGAGTGGATTCTCTATAAAGCCCGTTTACACATGCACGTTTTAAACCCAACAAAACGACAACCAAATGTTATTAAAATCAAATTTTATGAGTTCAAAAATTTAATTATGGGATTTTAAAGAAAATTATATAGATTAATTTCAAATTTTCAGTGTTTTACTCGGTTGAAATTCGAACGGATTCTCTATAAAGCCAATTTAGACATGTACGTTCTAATCCCAACAAAACAATAACCAAATGTTATTAAATCAATTTTATGAGTTCAAATAGTTATTATGGCGTTTGAAAAAAAAATTATATAGATTAATATCAAATTTTCAGCTTTTTACTTGGTTAAAATCCGAAAGAATTCTCTATTAAGCCTTTTTAGACATGCATGTTTTAATCCCAACAAAACGACAACCAAATGTTATTAAATCAAATTTTATGAGTTTAAATAGTTAATTATGGGTGTTTGAACAAAATTATACAGATTAATCTCAAACTTTTAGCTTTTTACACGGTTAAAATTCTAACAGATTCTCTATAAAGCATATTTACACATGCACGTTTTAATCCCAACACAACGACAACCAAATGTTATTAAATCAAATTTTATGAGTTCAAATAGTTAATTATGGGCGTTTGAACAAAATTGTATAGATTAATCTCAAATTAGCTTTTTACTCGAATAAAATTCGAAAGGTCAAATAGTTAATTATGGATTCTCTAAGAGAGGGACCGTTCACCATGAAATGCACTCGAAGAGAAGGGTCATTCATCGCAATATATGCTCAAATACAGGGGTCAAAGATCATGGTATACGCTCAAAGAGAGGGATCGTTCACCATGACATGCACTCTAAGAGAGGGGTCATTCATCACGACAAATGCTCATAGAGAGGGGTCGTTCATCACGGCATACGCTCAAAGAGAGGGACCGTTCATTATGACATGTACTCGAAGAGAGGGGTCATTCATCGAGACATACGCTCAAGGAGAGGTATCGTCCATCACAATATACGCTTAAAGAGAGGTACAATTCGTTATGACACGCACACGAATATAGGGGTCGTCCATCACGGTGTACGCTATAGGAAAGGGACCGCTCACTATGACATGATAAGTGCCCAAAAGGCAGTTATTTACTACCCTTCTCATGGCACTTTATGCATCTACTATACTCCAACTTGAGCTGAAATATGGACTCTTTGTACAATATTGGATATTTCGTTATCACTACTTACAAAATCGACATTTATAGAGAATGCGCATATTATTACATATTCAGTACATGCAGGAATATCCAGGGCCGAAGCAACGGTGAAGCAGTGTTGAGGCCGAGGTAGAGACAAGGTCGCGGCAGCATCCTGAGTGGCAACATCAACATGATAGGCGACTGAAAAACAAAAATATAGAGAACACTCTGGAAGATGCATCACACCAATTGGACCAGGTTAGCGCACTAAAAGCCCAAGTCAAAGACCGAATGGGAAAAGCTTTCTAGAAGGTTGCAAACTTGGAAACATCAGATCTCATGTAGAAGACTTGCTCCCTACTCCAAGTTAGAGTCTATTTAAGAAAGGTTTCCCTAAGTTAAGACTATATATAGCCTAGCCGACCACATTGTTAAAGAGAGACGATTTTAGAGAAACACTTCCACTAAGATTGATACTTATCGACATTATGTTCTAAATCTCTTAGGAATAGGTGAAGGTTGTAGATATTAGTGAGTGGTGATTGTTTCTTGTTTATTTGTTTTAATGCAATAATAATATCGAAGTTTGCTTATCCTATTGTCATTCCTTGTTCTTGCATTCAAGCTTGAGAGAGAAGTTTGTAAGTAATCTATTTATCTAGCATCGAGAGAGTTAGATTCACGAAAGGGATAAATACGGTGTTGACGATACTAACTCAGCCTAGAGATAGGTTAAGAGTTTCAGAAGCTAAAAGAAGTGTTGGATTGGTTGGTGATTATCGTTGATTCACGCCGAGAGGTATCGTCAAAGACTAGTCATCAACAACGCTCTAACTTAGAGATAAGCAGAGTCAACTGTAGACACTTTGCTGAACTTTGATGCGTCTGCCCAAGATCAAGAGATTGCCGCGGCAGAGAACACCAATGCTGTCGAGGTTGTATCTGCAGTACTACCGAAGCAGTGTTGTGTAATTGAATTGGACACGAAGAAGATCAATCGAATCCACTAATTGACGCAGGTGGATCCTACCCATTTTCTCTATATCGTTCTCCATCCTTTATTTTATGTTTTGTTATTTAGTTACTTAGTTAGACAATTCAACTTATCTGTGTTTTTACTTTATTTTTTAGGAGCAAGGGAACAAGGGAAGACATATTAAGTATACCAATCCCTGTGGAGACGATACACGATATTCTTATCACTTTATTAATTGCGACGTGTACACTGCACAGTTGCGCTATTATTACACGCATCAAGTTTCTGGCGTCGTTGCCAGGGATTGGCAATTAAATTTTTGTTTTCTTTATTTTCTTGCTCTTTAACCATTCTTTATTTAACTTTAATTCTAATTATTTATATTTTTTTTATTAACTTTGACCTATCTAGTGTATGACCAGGGCAAACCCGAGTGGTCCATTGTATGATTTGGATCCTGCAATTGAACGCACAGGACACCATCTAAGGCGCAACCTGTTTCAAGTCATGGATGATCCACCAAGAGGACAAATTCCACCTATTAATCATATTGTACTGCCACCAGCAATGCCGCAGCAGCCACTACCGCTACCATTGTCGAGGCAGCTCACTATTAGAGACTTTCTGGTGGAAGACCTAAACGGACTAAACTCTAGCGTAGTCACCCCGGAAATTGAAGGAACTCACTTTGAGCTCAAACCAGTGATGTTCAACATGTTGAACACAATTGGACAATTTAGTGGGTCTGCTACTGAAGATGCAGGGCAACATCTTAAATCTTTCATGTAAGTGTGAAATTCTTTCAAAATCCAAGGAGGCCATGAAGATATTTTAAGATTAAATTTGTTCCCTTATTCACTGAGGAATAGGGCAAAAACTTGGTTAAATGGCATCCCAGCAGGATCCATAGGATCTTGGGATGAACTCTGCCGAGAATTCATTACGAGGTTCAACCCGACAAATCGCTATGATCGCATCCGTAATGAGATCACATCATTTCGACAGGATGATGATAAACCAATGTATGAGGCGTGGGAACGCTACAGAGAATTGTTAAACAAATGCCCATTACATGGTTTTCCCTTGTGGACGCAAGTTTCCATGTTCTATAATGCTACTAATGCCTTCACAAGGATAATGCTAGATGCTTCCGCAAATGGGACACTTTTGGATAGAGCATCCGCGGAGGCCACTGAGATTCTGAACAAACTCGCAAGGAACGACTTCTAGTTTCCTACATCAAGGCGGGGATGAATGAGCCGCCATGCCACGACCCTTGAATTAGACACAACTAGTTCGGTGGCAGCACAATTGGCTTCTCTGACCAAGATGGTTCAGAATATGCAAGCCCAACAAAATATACATGAGGTTAAGGCAGTCAACTCATCTGATTACATGCAAGATGAGGAAACCAACCTATATGTTGGAAATTATAACAGGAACAATCATATGATGTCCAACAATTACAACCCATCCTAGAAAAGGCATCCAAAATTTTTATGGAGTAACCCCAACAAGGCCTTAAATCCAGTCAACCAATCCCCTAGATTCCAACACCAAAGTCAGAACCTGCCACAGTAGCACACTCAGTAATCCATGCTGCAGCAGCAGGTCGAACAACAACAGTCTCTGAATGCACTGGCAGATTCTCTTACGGCATTTATGTCAAAGACTGATTCATACATGGCCGAGAATAGCCGCTTCATGAAGCATACTGATGACTTCATGAATCGAACTGAGATGAGACTACAGAACCAGGAGGTTGCAATCAAGTCTTTAGAAACCCAAGTTGGTCAATTTGCCCAACGACAAAACACTCGACCACTAGGGGGGTTTACCTAGCAATACTGAGGTTGCTAAGGTGTTAGGCCACGAGCAATGCAAGGTAATTACGATAAGAAGTGGCCTACAATTAAAATATAAAGAAGGGACCTCAACCGATAAAGTCCAACTAGAAAAGCAACATCATGAGGACTCGAAAACTGAGTAGGACCCTGCCGAAAGCACTGCCCCGGTTGTAAAACTAGTAGTAACTGAACATCCTTCCAAGGCAGCTGCAGATAAGTTCATCCCAAGTATTAAACTCAATATGCAAGGAAACCTGGAGGATATAAGACCACCACCTCCTTTCCCGCAGAGGTTAATAAAGCAAAAACAGGATCACCAATTTCGGAAATTCCTAGACATCTTAAAGCAAGTTCAAATCAACTTGCCATTAGTTGGGGCTATTGAACAAATGCCCAACTATGCCAAGTTCTTAAAGGACATAGTATCCAAACGATGAAGGTTAGGGGAATTTGAAACGGTAGCAGCCACTGAAGGTTGCATGCCCATGCTACATAATTGCATGCCGCCTAAGCTAAAGGATCCTAGATGCTTTACAATCCCCTGTGAGATTGGGGATGGTTACCAAGGAAAGGCCCTATGCGACTTGGGAGCAAGAATCAATCTAATGCCCAAATCAGTTTTTCAAAAACATGGAATAGGGCGGGCAAAACCAACAACAGTACTGCTCCAACTTGCGGATCAGTCCTATGTGCATCCTGAAGGCAAAATTGAGGACATTCTGGTTAAGGTTGACAAGTTTATATTTCCTACCGACTTTCTTGTCCTTGACTGTGAGGCCGACGACAATGCACCGATCATCCTGGGTCGACCTTTCCTTGCTACTGGATGCACCATCATCGATGTGGAAAATGGCGAGTTCATAATGCGGATAAACAATCAACAAGTCAAGTTGAACGCCTTCCATAATCTCACAAATTCAGACGCTCCAGCAGAATGTAAGGCTCTCCATACACCAGACCAGGTTACTAAAACATTCTGCCTGGGCAGCACGCTCGGTAGACTATTCGGTAAGCGAATAAAGCCCAAAGGAGAAGTCGAATGCACTGAAGGGACTGACCAACACGCGAAGGAAGATACGAGATAGAAAAAGATAACCAAATTGGGAGATGCATTTACATGCACTCCACAAGTAACATAATCTCTTCCCTTCCATTTATTTATTATATTAGGACTAGTTTTATATGTTGTTATATTTTATTTTCAGTATTTTATGTTTTTAAGTTTTTTTTTAGGATAAATAAAGCAACGAATGCAAAAAAATTATTTCACAGCAGGAAGTTTGCTGCCGTGGCAGTGCACTGTGTTAGAGCCGCAGAAATCTTAACAGGCAGAAACAGTGTAATGGCTCTCTGTCGAGAAATCCACCGCGACAGTAAATGCCTAACGGCTAATTTTTAACAGTCATATTTTTTACAGCTTATATAAACAGCTCCCTTACTTAGAATTACCCACTCTTGCATTCTTGCTAATCTTCTTTCTTTCACAATCTTCCTCTTCATTACTTTAGCTCTAATCTACTTCTTGAAATTTTCAGCAATCTTTTCAAGTACTCCAGATTTCGTTCAAGGCATCTAATAACTACAATCATGGCCGCTTACAACCGTTTTTATCCTGCCGCCGTTAAAGAGCGATTCAACCGTTCTTTTGTGGCCCGACAGCTATGGGAGGAGCAAGGATTTCAGCACTTGGATGAAGATAATTACGGCATTGAACAGTTCTTGTTCGACAAAATCAAATACCAAGATTGGAAAATCTTCTGTCTCCAACCTCCCCCAACAAATGCCACGATCGTCCGAGAGTTTTATGCCCACATGCCGAGCGAAGGAAATTTATATGTCCACTGCCGAGGGAAGCCAGTCTCCCTTAATGCCGAAGCAATCAACCAACACTATGGCCTCACTCCGTTGTCCAATGCACATAGTGATTTTGATGAGTAGGTCACCGATGTCGACTTCAAATTGATCAAAGATGATCTTTGTTACGGTGATACCCCTTGGGAGACCGGTAACCATAGAGGATCCGTAATAAGATTGAGCCTAAAACCCGAGGCGAAGATGTGGTGCACCTTTGTCAAAAGACGTCTTATGCCCACGTCGCACAATAGCACAGTCGATAGGAGACGTTTGGTGCTCATCCAGTCCATAATCAATAAGAGGATCATCAATGTTGGAGAAATTATTCTCCAAGAAATTTATGATTGCGGTAAGAAAGACAAAGGCCCTTTATGTTTCCCTTCTTTAATCTCTGCTTTATGTATTGCTGCAGGTGTACCAGTCGAGGATACAGACGAGTACACACCGAATCGGCCAGGATGGTCTAAAGATTTATGTCGCCGAGTCATGCAGATAACCCAAATAGAACCTGTCCAAGCAACACCGCAGCAATTCACTGTAGACTTTACTGTCGGAGGGTAGTACTCGGCAGAAGTACCCACATCTACCCAGAGCCCTGCCGCAGTAGACCCATACCAAGAAATTCTGCAGAGGATGATAGCCATGGACCTTCGCCAGCAATGCTACACGAAGTACCAGTGCGACTTCAACACATCTCTCGCCCACATGATGATGACAAGCTTCCCAAATCAAGGGGCGCAATTCCCAGAATTCCCAGCCAACATCTTTGTCACTGTCGCCCCTTATACCGAGACAACACCTGCCCCAGGGCCCTAACCCTTTTTTCCCACCAAGGCTGCCCCAACAGTTTCATGCTACCCGACCTTCCAGGTCGGCCAGGTCTGCTGGAGTATCCTCTACCAGCCAACGGTCGTCCAAGAGGCAAGTTGTTTTTAACTCTCCCCAACGGGAACCAATCCCTATGCCCAGTCTCAGCAGAGACAGTCTATCTCGCGAGATTTACAAATACCACAGTTCGTCACATGAACCAGAAATACCCACTACCACGGTAGGGGGCGGGACAGAAATCATGCATATAGAAAATATTGACGAAGTGGAAGAAGGGGATGAAGTTACTGCACCACCGCAACGCACACCGCCCAGTTGAGTTCAGCCACATCGGCAAGCCAAACAATAGCAATTACCAGCACAAGGATCTAGACAGAAGGAGTCAGTAGCATGGCCTAGGAGACTGCTCCGTACAAGCAGCTCCTCGGAGTCATTATAAATGATTTATTTTAATGCTTTTGTCTATTTCCTTATTGAAATTGTTGTTTGCCGCATATATTGAGCATTGAGGACAATGCTCTGTTTGAGTTTGGGGTATTGTAGGTGCAGAAGCACTGCCGAGGCAACCTACTGTCGCAGCATTACCATGAAAAAGGGAGTATTTTTTTTGAATTTTTTTGGCAATATTGTCTTTTCTTGAATTACTGTTTTTAATCTTGAACTGCTCTACATCAGCTTTGCTTTAGTTTACTCCTTTAAGGCTATAGAGATCTTTCTCCTTACCATGGTCAAGTTCTGTTTTGAAGGGATAACCATAGGATACTCATGGAATAAAACTTAGAAGCTTGCTTTAGGGTTAGAAAGAAAATAAACACTTTTTGGACTTGCTTGATTTAGGAGTTCTTTTAATAAACTAGAGGTGCCCATCACTGGCTCTAGTTTTGCTCTCCTTCATGCTAGAGGTGCCCGAAATTGGCTCTAGTATGCTAAATAGGTGGTTAAAAAGAAGAAAAAGAAGAAAATAGAAAACGCATATCTTGAGGTGCCCGAAATTGGCTCAAGACTTGTTGTTTTAAGGAGACAGCTTTAGTCCAAATTCTATTTGTCTTGAACTTAGAGTTTATCTAAGAAAGCCTTGAATCAACCTTGTCCATAAAACGCACACACTCACCTAGCCTTATAGCTTGTTTCTTATTAAAAGTCCTTCGGTAAACTAGTGGCTAAAACGGAGAAATGGTCATGACCATGGTGGGGAGAATAGATGGAAAAGTAAGACCAAAGGGGAGTAAGGTTCGACAATTTGATGTCTTGCATTGCTTGAGGACAAGCAATAGTTCGAGTTTGGGGGTATTTAACGAGTGCCCAGAAGGCAGTTATTTACTACCCTTCTCATGGCACTTTATGCATCTACTATACTCTAACTTGAGTTGAAATATGGACTCTTTGCACAATATTTGATATTCCATTATCACTACTTACAAAGTCGAAATTTATAGAGAATGCGGATATTATTACATATTATGTACAGGCAGGAATATCCAAGGCCGAAGCAGCGGTGAAGCAGTGTCGAGGCCGAGGCAGAGACAAGGCCGCGACAGCATCCTGAGTGGCAACATCAACATGATAGGCGTCTGAAAGACAAAAATATAGAGAACATTCTGGAAGATGCAGCGCATCAATAGGACCAGGCTAGCGCACTAAAAGCCCAAGTCAGAGACCGAACGGGAAAAACTTTCTAGAAGGTTGCAAACTTGGATACATCAGATCTCATGTAGAAGACTTGCTCCCTACTCCAAGTTAGAGTCTATTTAGGAAAGGTTTGCCCTAGGTTAAGACTATATATTGCCTAGCCGGCCACATTGTTAAAGAGAGTCGATTTTAGAGAAACCCTTCCCCTAAGATTTGTACTTATCGACATTATGTTCTAAATCTCTCAGGGATAGGTGAAGGTTGTAGATATTAGTGAGAGGAGATTGTTTCTTGTTTCTTTTTTCTAATGCAATAATAATATCAAAGTTTGCTTATCCTATTGTTATTCCTTGTTCTTGCATTCAAGCTCGAGAGAGAAGTTTGTAAGTAATCTATTTATCTAGCATCGAGAGAGTTAGATTCACGAAAGGGATAAGTACGATGTTGATGACACTAACTTGGCCTAGAGATAGGTTATGTAACATCCCGATTTTGGGGTTAGTAGTTTGGAGAATTCGATTCGGGTTGAATCAGGTTCTCCGGTTCGTTATTCCAGGGAAAATAAAATAGGAATATTTTTAATTAGGAAAAATAATATTTTTGGAATATGGTCTAAAATATTGAAAATATATTTCAAGATTGAAAGAAAGTAATTTGGACTTTATATTGATTTTTAATTATACTTAATTATGCATAAGTGACCAATTTGTAATTTTTAGAAAAAAAATTGGCGGACTTATTTTGTAATTTTCGAAAATTTGATGTTTTAGTGACTAAATTGAAAAGCAAGCTAAACTTAGAATTCTTAGAGGATCATAAACCCATTTTTAATTTTTAGTAATGATTTATTCACCAAAATGCATTTTTATTACTTTAATTAAAGATTTTAATCATTTTCTCTCAAAACTACTTTTTTATCTCATCTTTTTCTCTCATTTTCTCTCCATTTTCCTTCATCTTTTCTCTTCAATTCCTTGCTGATTTTTGCATCTTTTTCCACAAAGATTTCATCATTTTAATCATCTTCCCATCCTTTACAAAACCTAACCATCAATTTTATCAAATCAACATCAAATTGCAAGGAATCAAGAAGGGGAAATTACATCTTTTTGGTGAATAGATCTTAAAGGTAATTTTCTGGATTTTTAATTCTTTTCTAAAGTTCTTTATTGAAATTCCCAAGTATTAGCTTGCTAATCTTTGAATAAAAACTTAATTCTATGTTTTCAATTTAGATCTAGTGATTTGGTGAATGTTTTTGTGAAATCTTTTTGGATCTCATTCAATGCTGAAATTAGATGGATTCAATTATGTTTTTATGTTAGTTAAATGATTAATTGAGTCTTCATTTGATAGCATATTAATTTAATCCCGGAATAATGCAATGGTGTAGTTTTAAGGTGCTTTTCGGTTGTTTTAGGGGCTGTTTTAGATGCTTTAATGTTGCTGGAGATATAAGGATGGTTTGGATGTGTTTTTGGTTCATAATTGAAGTGGATTAGATGTTAGATTCATTAGGTTTTGGGATGATGTTGTTCGGATGCGTTTCGGCTTAGTTTACGGTCTTTTCGGCTAAGTTTTTGGTAGTTTTATGGTGATTGGATATGGCTGTTGGTTTGAGCATGTTATGATGTGAGAATGCCCTGTTTTTAATGTTGTAGAAGAGGTACAAGATGGTGCTTGAGTGCTGGTGCGTTGGTGCGATCATCGGATAGCGGCGAAAGCTCGTTTCGCTTGTTGGTGAGTGTTTTCGGACTTAAAGCGAATCGCGTTTGGTACGGTTCTGTTTTGGGGACTACGAAAGAGTGTGAAAACCTTCCATAGTTCAAGAGTAAGTAAAGTAAATGTTTTCGGTAAATCAAAATGAGTTTCGGCTACACTCGATAAAGGCATTATGTTGGTAATGCAATGAGATTTATGGAAATGCATGAGCATGATTTGAATTGGTGCATATATGAGAAATACTTGCTGAAATGCATAGCTTATTTAGCATCCATGATTATGGAAAATTATGAGAAATGATTTGGAATACAATATGGTTAATTGCCTATTATATGATGGTGCCTTTGGGCATGGCTTTTGGTTCATTTGTTGAACATATTATGCATGCATTATGAGCAACAAGTTATATGATTTGGAATACAATATGGTTAATTGCCTTATATATAATGGTGCCTTTGGGCATGGCTTTTAGTTCATTTGTTGAACATATTATACATGCATTATGAGCAACAAGTTATCATGCACATTTGATTATGATATTGGCTTAGTGACACTAACTTTAGATTCGAATATGAATGACATGTCATTAGGATTGTCTTAAGTGCACTATAAACAAGATTGAGAATACAGAAAATTGCCTACACGTAACAAGGGTGACTTTGTGTCCAACCGTGCGTGGTAGAGCCGTCGACACGTAACAAAAGTGACTGTGTCCGATCATGCATGGTAGTGCTATAATGGTGACTTCATGTCATGTCAATGGTGACTTCGTGTCATGACGAGACAATGGTCTTTAACAATGGATTCGTGTATTCGGTGAACTCAAGGTTCACATTAAGTGATCACTAGAATGCCAATATACATACATGAATTTGAGAAGAACATTGTGCTTCACTTATAAATTGTTTTGATAAGGTTATGTAAACTCAAGGATGCATATGGTTTGAAGAACATGAGCATGAGATGTTAGCATGCATGATTTAACAATGCATTACAAATTATGGTTTCATCATGGTTTTAAATAGATGCATTGATGATTTTGTGTAGAGCTTACTCACTAAGCATGTTTGTTTAAGCTCTCTTTTCATCCTTGCAGAAAAATAAAGGCACTTGGGGCTTCGTTCGAGGCAAGGAAACCAAGGGGAAGGATCACTTTAAATTTGGTATGATTTTGGAAAATAATTTGGGCATGGCAATGTGTAACCCAACCAATGTGAGGAGTGTGTACTTAGGCTTTGGTTTATGTTGTAATAAGACCATTGTTGCTTGATTGTTAATTGTTGGACTATGGAATTGTTTGGATTGTTGTAGCGTGTATATGCTTGATTCTTATGTTTTTAATCATCTTTTAGGAAGCATGCCTATAGTTTGAATGATGTCCATGACGTTGTTAATCGTGTGTCATAAGTTGTTAATTATGCCTAGGAATTATGCATTTAGTTGGAAGTGTCTAATGGATGTGTATCGTATTGTTAGTATTCACTTAGTGTAACGGAACTTTAGGTTCCAAACCCAAAGTTTCGAAACCTCTGGGAAGGTTCCAAAACCATTGCCAAATAGTTTTGAAACCTTCAGGAAGTTTCGAAACCTTGCGGGCAGTTTCAATTCTGGGAAGCTACTGGATGCGAAAAGTTTCGAAACTTTCCAGGAAAGTTTCGGAACCTTTTTCAAAAAGTTTCGAAACCTTTGATCACCAAGAATTGAAAGTTGGTGGAAATTATATTTTAGTCCCGGATATCTTCCTTTGTTCGATTAGGGTACTTACAGATGTTATTTTGAGCTGAAATTTTGCATGCATGCATAAAGTTGATTTAATTTCAAGATAGTTAACCTAATTTGGATGAAGTCCTTGTATTTTGGAAGATTTACATTTTGGTCGCTAAATTAGAGAAACATGCAATTGATGATGATAGAATGGTCCGTTTGAGTTGAAATTTGCTGTGAAGAATACTTGAGTGTTTAATTGAACTTTGATGAAAAGAGTTTATATTTTATTAATAAGATTTAAAAGTTTTACATTCTAGTCCTTAGTTTACTTAACTGTTTAATCGGATGTTTGTTTATAATAGATTTGTTCCGTTAATGCCTCATATGAAACCTTGACATGTAGGAATAAGATTTTGCATCTAGGTAAGATAAAATAAAAAAATATAACGGTTTTAGGGTTGTTTATCGAATCGGACCCTCGCAGGTTTGGTTTGATATTCCCCGTGTAACCCTTAGTGCCGGTTCCGTCTAGGCCGGGATAAGGGGTTACATTTGTTGGTATCAGAGTTAGGTTTGTAAAGTGTGTAGTTGGTTGGTTAAAGCATGTATAAGATTGCTAAGTTATGTGTTTAAATGTGCGATTGATCATGATATGTGTGATTGAGCATGATATGTTGTTGGTATGTGAAAATCTATTTATGATGATTGTACTTTGAGTAATGATGGTTAAATTGGGGTTATCGGTTACACATTGCCAATGCCAACATATTTTCAGATGCTCTCAGATTTTCCTTGGATCTTACCCGAATGTAAGTTTGTTTTATTTGAATATTATGTTTTAAACTACATGTTTAAAGTTTTTGGAATATGCTTATGAGACGTAAGTCACTAGCTAGTGTTGGTATGAACATCGATGGTCAATATTGAAGATTAAACGACTACAAGGGAAGAGTAATTTCTTCCTCCTCTGTGAGTGTGCCTTCGGTTAGGCAGGAAGGTTAGTTGTGGTGTTGCACCTTCTATCGGGTGTGTTTTAGTTTGCTGAAGCTGGTACGGTTGTTGCTAATCGGACTTGGGAGTTGTCAATAGGATGGTAGTTAAAGTTGTTGGAATTGAGGATGTTATTTGTGAATGTGAACAATAATCATGCATAGAGTAAGAGAACATATATGTATATATCTATAGATAATGTAGGACATGCATGTATTCTTGAGCATGACATTAGAAATTGCATTTACATGCACATGCACTTGCATAGGCATTTATGAGGGCATACAGGAAATCATGCATACATTTGTTCACACTTGCGAGTAGCTCCTTGAGGGTGTAAGTGGAGTGTGGTTGGTTCTTTTAAGGTGAGGGTGTGGAAAAAAAGGGGTTGAAAGGTTTTCTTTTGGTGTTGAGCTGGATGTGTAGTGGGCAAACTACCCTTTTGGTTAGGGAATAGTCTTGGATGAAGAATGAGTGGTTCGTCTCAGAGTTGTGAATGTTTGAAACCGAGGTAAATATACTGAGTTATGGTTAGTTTGAGTTGGTCATTACTAAAGGAAGGACTGAGTTTTGCGGATTCTTTCTAGTTAGGATTTGGAGGTTGAAACAGGGTTGCCGCATGTTTTGTAGAGTAAGGCGGGTTGGTGTTTTTCTAAGTGATGTGAAATTATTTTGTGAAGAGTACAAGGAATTCTTTGTAGTGTGGTTAGTGTGCAGTTAGATCGGGGGTTATGACCGATCTGGTATGGTCAGGATGGAAGTAAAATATGAGATACATATATTGGTATGGGAGTTGTGGTATTGGGTGTTTGAATCATAGATTGTTGTGACCGTGAGAGGTTTGGTTGTACTATAAAGGAGGAAGGTGTACATGTTGTGTTTATAGGATGTTAAGTTGGATATACTTTGGGTAAAGTTAGTTTTTGATGATGTCTTCCTTGGTTCCGGATATCTTCCTTTGTTCGATTAGGGTACTTACAGATGTTATTTTGAGCTGAAATTTTGCATGCATGCATAAAGTTGATTTAATTTCAAGATAGTTAACCTAATTTGGATGAAGTCCTTGCATTTTGGAAGATTTACATTTTGGTCCCTAAATTAGAGAAACATGCAATTGATGATGATAGAATGGTCCGTTTGAGTTGAAATTTGCTATGAAGAATACTTGAGTGTTTAATTGAACTTTGATGAAAAGAGTTTATATTTTGTTAATAAGATTTAAAAGTTTTACATTCTAGTCTTTAGTTTACTTAAGTGTTTAATCAGATGTTTGTTTATAATAGATTTGTTCCGTTAATGCCTCATATGAAACCTTGACATGTAGGAATAAGATTTTGCATCTAGGTAAGATAAAATAAAAAAAATATAACGGTTTTAGGGTTGTTTATCGAATCGGACCCTCTCAGGTTTGGTTTGATATTTCCCGTGTAACCCATTAGTGCCGGTTCCGTTTAGGCCGGGCTAAGGAGGTTACATGTTAAAAGTTTCAGAAGCTAAAGGAAGTGTTGGATTGGTTGGTGATTATCGTTGATTCACGCCGAGAGGTATCGCCAAAGACCAGTCATCAACAGCGCTCTAACTTAGAGATAAGCGGAGTCAACTACGGACACTTTGCTGAACTTTGATGCATCTGCCAAAGAGCAAGAGATTGTCGCGATAGAGAACACCAATGTTGCTGAAGTTGTATCTACAGTACTGCCGAAGCAGTGTTGTGTAATTGCATTGGACAAGAAGAAGATCAATCGAATCCACTAATTGACGCAGCTGGATCCTACCCACTTTCTCTATATCGTTCTTTATCCTTTATTTTATGTTTTGTTATTTAGTTACTTAGTTAGACAATTCCACTTATCTGTGTTTTTACTTTATTTTTCAGGAGCAAGGGAACAAGGGGAGACACATTAAGTATACCAATCCCTGTGGAGACGATACACGATATACTTATCACTTTATTACTTGCGACGTGTACACTGCACAGTTGCGCTATTATTTCACGCATCAACATGCACTCGAAGAGATGGGTCAATTATCGCGACTTATGCTCCAATAGAGGGGTCGTCCATCACAGTGTACGCTCTAAGAAAGGGACCATTAATTATGAAAAGAACAAAAAGAGAGGAGTCATTAATCACGACTTATGCTCGAAGAGAGGGGTTGTCCATCACGTTATACGCTCAAATAGAGGGATCGTTCACCAATACATGCACTTGAAGAGAAGTGTTAGTCATCGCAACATACGAACAGAGACAAGGGTCATCGATCACGGTATACGCTCAAAGAGAGGGACCGTTCATTACGACATGCATTCGAAGGGAGGTGTCATTCTTTGCGACATACGCTCAAAGAGAGGGGTCATCCATCACCGTTCATTATGATATGCACTCGAAGAGAAGGGTCATCCATCATCGTTCATTATGATATGCACTCGAAGGAAGGGGTCATCCATCACCGTTCATTATGATATGCTCTTGAAGAGAGGGTTCAGTCATCGTGACATACGCTCAAAGAGAGGGATTGTCCACTACGGTACACGTTCAAAGAGAGAGACTGTTCACCATGACATGCACTCGAAGAGAGGGGTCATTCGTCGTGACATACGCTCAAAGAGAGTGGTCGTCCATCACGGTAGACGCTCAAAGAGAAAGATAGTTCATTATGGCATACGCTCGAAGAGAGAGGTCATTCACCACAACATACGCTCAATGAGAGGGGTCATCCATCACCGTTCATTATGACATGCACTCGAAGAGTGGGGTCAATCATCGTAACATACGCTCAAATAGAACGATCGTCCATCACGGTACACGCTCAAAGAAAGGGACTGTTCACCATGATATGCACTCGAAGACAAGGGTCATTCATCGCGACATACGCTCAAAGAGAGGGATCGTCCATCACGATACACGATCAATGAGAGGGACTGTTCACCATGACATGCCCTCGAAGAGATGGGTCATTTATCGCGACATACGTTCAAAGAGATAGGTCGTCCATCACGGTATACACTCAAAGAGAGGGACCGTTCATCATGACATACACACGAAGAGAGGGTTCATTCATCGCGACACACGCTCAAAGAGAGGGGTTGTCCATCACGGTATACGCTCAAAGAGAGGGACCGCTCATTATGGCATACGCTCGAAAGAGGGGTCATTTACCGCAATATACGCTCAAAGAGAGGGGTCGTTCATCACGCTATACGCTCTAAGAAAGAGATCATTCATTATCACATGCACTCGAAGAGAGTGGTCATTCTTCACAATATATGCTCAAAGAGAGGGGTCATCAATGACGGTAAACGCACAAAGAGCGGGATTGTTCATTATAACATGCACTCAAAGAAAGGGGTCATTCTTCGCGACATACGCTTAAAGAGAGGGGTCGTTCATCACGGTATACGCTCAAAGTGAGCGACCATTCCCCATGACATGCACTCGGAGTGAGATTCATTCATCGCAACATACGCTTAAAGAAAGGGGTCATCGACCACGGTATACGCTCTAAGAGAGGGAGCGTGCATCACGATATACGCTCAATGAGAGGGACCGTTCAATATGACATACGGTCGAAGAGATGGGTCATTAATCGCGACATGCGTTTAAAGAGTGGGGTCAGCCATCACGGTATACGCTCTAAGTAAGGGACCGTTCATTATGACATGCACTCGCAGAGAGGGGTCATTCATCGCAACATACACTCAAGGAGAGGGACCGTTTACCATGACATACACTCGAATTTAGGGGACAATCATCGCGACATACGCTCTAAGAAAAGTATCGTCCAACATGGCAAACACACAAAGAGAGGGACCGTACAATATGACATACGCTCCAAGATATGGGTCATTCATTGCAACATACGCTCAAAGAAAGGGGTCCTTCATCACGGTATATGCTCTAAGAAAGGGACTGTTCATAATGACATGCACTCGAAGAGAAGGGTCTTTCATCACGACATACGCTCAAAGAGAAGGGCCATCCATCACGGTATACGCTCTAAGGAAGAGACCATTCATTATGACATACACCCGAAGAGAGGGTTCATTTATCGCAACATACGCTCAAAGAGAGGGACCATTCACCATGACATGCACTCGAATAGAAGGGTCATTAATCACAACATACGCTCAGAGAAAGGGGCCATCGATCACGGTATATGCTCAAAGAGAGGGTCCGTTCATTATAACATGCACTCGAAGAGAGGGGTCATTCATCACGACATATGCTCAAAGAGCGGCGTACCCATCACGACATATGCTCAAAGAGCGGCGTACCCATCACGATATACGCTCAAAGAGAGGGACCTTTAATTTTAACATGCACTCAAAGAGAGGGGTCATTCATCGCGATATACGCTCAAAGAGAGGTGTCGTCTATCACGGTATATGCTCTAAGAAAAGGACAGTTTATTATGATATACACTCGAAGAGAGGGGTCATTCATCGTGACATGCGCTCAAAGAGAGAAGTTGTCCATCACGGTATACGCTCAAAGATAGGGTTCATACACCATGACATGCACTCAAAGAGAAGGGTCAATCATCACTACATACGCTCAAGAGAGGAGTCTTCCATCACTGCATACACTCAAAGAGAAGAGTCGTCCATCACAACATACGCTCAAAGAGAGGGTCTGTTCATTATGACATACGCTTGAAGAGAGGGGTCATTCACCGCGACATACGCTCAAAGAGAGGGGTTGTCCATCACGCTATACGCTCGAAGAAGGGACTTTTCATAATGACATGCACTCAAAGAGAGGAGTCATTCATCACAACATACGCTCAAAGAGAGGGGTCGTCCATCACGGTATACGCTCTAAGAAAAGGATCATTCTCTATGACATGCACTCGAAGAGAGGGGTCATTGATCGCAACATACACTCAAAGAAAGAGGCCATCGACCATGGTATACACTTTAAGAGAGGGACCGTTCATTATGACATGCACTCGAAGAGAGGGGTCATTTATCACGACATACTCTCAAAGAGGGGCGTCCATCACGGTAAACGCTCAAAGAGAGGGATCGTTCACCATTACATGCACTCGAAGAGAAGTGTCAGTCATCGCAACATACGCTCAAAGAGAGGGAGTGTTCATTATGACATCACTCGAATAGAGGGGTCATTAATCGCGATATACGCTCAAAGTACGGCGGAGTCCATCATGGTATACGCTCCAAGAGAGGGACTTTTCCTTATGACATGCACTCGTAGAAAGGGGTCATTTATCGCAACATACGCTCAAAGAGATGGGTCGTCTATCACCGTATACGCTCAAAGTGAGGGACCATTCACTATGACACACTCTTGAAGAAAGGGGTCATTCAACGCGACCTACGCTCAAGAGTAAGGTTGTCCATCACGGTATACGCTCTAAGAAATGGACTGTTCACTATGACATGCACTCAAAGAGAGGAGTCATTCATCGCAATATACGTTCAAAGAGAGGGGTCATCGATCACGGTACACACTCAAAGAGAAGGATCGTTCATTATGAATACTCTTGAAGAGAGGATCATTCATCGCGAGATATGCTCAAATAGAAGGTTCGTAAATCACGGTATACGCTCTAAGAAAGAGAGTGTTCATTATGACATGCACTCAAAGACAAGGGTCATTCATTGCGACATACGCTCAAAGAGAGGGGTAGTCCATCAAGGTATACGCTCAAAGAGTGGGACTGTTCATCTTGACATGCACTCGAAGAGAAGGGTCATTCATCGCAACATATACTCAAAGAGAGGGGTCATCGATCATGGTATACGCTCAAAGAGAGGGACCGTTCATTATGACATGCACTCGAAGAGAGGGGTCCTTCATCGCGACATACTCTCAAAGAGAGGGGTCGTCCATCATGGTATACGCTCAAAGAAAGGAACCGTTCACCATAACATGCACTCGAAGAGAAGTGTCATTAAACGCAACATACGCTCAAAGAGAGGGGTCATCGATCACGGTATTTGCTCAAAGAAAGGACTGTTCATTATGACATGCACTCGAAGAGAGGGGTCATTAATCACGATATACGCTCAAAGTGCGTCGGCGTCCATCACGGTATACGCTCAAAGAGATGGAACATTCATTATGACATACAATTGAAGAGAGGGGTCATTCATCGCGACATACACTCAAAGAGAGGCGGAGTCCATCACGGTATACGCTCAAAGAGAGGGACTGTTCATTATGACATGAACTTAAAGAGAGAGGTCGTCATTCATCGCGATATACGTTCAAAGAGAGGGGTCGTCCATCACCGTATACGCTCAAAGAGAGGGGTCATCGATCACGGGATAGGCTCAAAGAGAGGGACCATTCATTATGACATGCACTCGAAGAGAGGGGTCATCATCGCGACATACACTCATAGAGCAGTGAAGTACATCAAGATATACACTCGTAGAGAGGGGTTGTCCATTATGACATGCACTCGAAGAGAGGGGTCATTCATCGTGACATACTCTCAAAGAGAGGGGTCGTCCATCACCACATACGCTTAAAGAGAGTAACCGTTCACTATGGCATACGCTTGAAGAGATGGGTCATTCAGCGCGACATACGCTCAAAGAGAAGAGTTGTCCATCACGGTATACGCTCTAACAATTGGACCGTTCACCCTAACATGCTGATGCGTTCACAATTCTGCTCATTTATCTCATGCTTTCATGCTTCATTTCACGCATGGGATCAAAGAGGAGTTATTTTACCGATCTCAGTATTTATTACTTTTATATACTTTATAGTAAACTACTTAAGAGTTATATTAATTATGTTATAAACATGAATAGTCAATATGACCACATTATTAAGTTTTAGCTTAGATCTAAACTTATATTAAGTTATATTAATTAAGCTAAACGGAAGGCAATGCTAGAAACACAAGGAGCCAACTTCAGAATAGGTTGGAAATGCATGGAACACTCCTACAGTACTTAAAGGACTAATGATACTGGGGATTCGTTGCTTCAAAAACAACGGGAGGCTTTGCCTTGCTGGACTCGCCTTGTTCTTGAATCCTGATTTCTCGATTGCTTGCATAAATATTCATCTTTTTCTTCTCCTTTGCAGCTTCCTTACTCTTTTTTAAGCTTGCTTGATCTTCCATCACTTGACTCGGTGTCAAAGGAGCCAAAGTAATCTTCTTATCTACATGCATAAAAGAGTATCGATTTGTAAAACCATCATGCATTACCTTCTTGTCATATTGCCAAGGGCGTCCCAAAAGAAGGTGAGTAGCATCCATCGACACAACATCACAAAGGACCTCGTCCTTGTAACTTCCGATCGAAAATGGTATAACAACTTGTTTTGTTACTTTAAGTTCTCCCCCGTCATTCAACCATTGCAATTTGTACGGATTCGGATGCTTTGTTGTCTTGAGACCTAACCTGTCAACCATCACTGAACTAGCAACATTAGTACAACTACCGCTATTAATAATAACAACACATACCTTATCTTGAATTTTGCATCGCGTGTGAAATATGTTCTCGCGTTGTTGTTCATCCTGAACCTGTTGCACACTCAGACTACGTTTAACAACCATAATTTCCATTACCTTACCAGTCTCAGCAACTTCTAGGACATCTTCTTTATCATCTTCATCAGGGATCTCATGTGGTTCTTCTTCAGAATCTGACTCAATCTCTCCATCATCTCGCATCAACATAACCCTACGATTAGGACACTGGCTAGCAACATGTCCTCGACCAAGGCACTTAAAACATTGAATATCTCTCGATCTTTCTCGTACAACCACTTTTTGTTTACCATGCCCATTATCAGCAACGGGAGGCTTTGGCTTGCTGGCCTCGCCTTGTTCTTGAATCCGATGTGGCGCTTGTGGTGTTTGTTTCCTAGCATGGTTAGGGGTATATAATGGATTCGTAAAAGATTTAAATGGAGTAGTATTACCTCGAGTAGAAACTTTTCTACGTTGTTGTCGCTCAATTTTCATCGCCATATGCACCATGTCATTCAATTCGACATAATGCTGCAATTCAACAACGTTAGCAATTTCAGAATTCAAACCTGCCATAAACCGAGCCATAGTCGCCTCACGATCCTCAACTATGTTCGCACGCATCATGGACATCTCCATTTCCTTGAAATAGTCCTCGACGCTCCTATTGCCCTGTTTCAAAGTTTGTAATTTCTGAAATAAATCACAATGATAGTGAGAAGGAACAAACCGTTTCCGCATGATACGCTTCATTTCGTCCCATGTTCTCACTGGTCCTTCACCCACACGTCGTCGACTAACCAGTAATTGATCCCACCACAATAGTGCATAGTCAACAAACTCCAAAGTTGCTAGTCGTACTTTCTTTTGTTCCGAGTAATTGTAACACTCGAAAACGTGTTCAACTTTACTTTCCCATGTTAGATAAGCATCTGGATCTGAACGTCCCTGAAAAGAAGGTATAGCAACTTTTATGTTAGAAATATTATCATCAACTGCACGTCCTGGTCGTTGATTCGTCCGTGGTGATTGTTCGACGTCGTTTTCATCAAGATTCTCATTTTGGACAGATTGGGAACCACCCCCATCTATTCTATCCAAACGAGACTGAATAGGCTCCAATGCTTGGTCTAAAAGACGCTGCAAGGTTCGAGTAAAAGCCTGCATTTGCAAATCTGGTGGATTACTTCCACCGGGACTACGATCGTCATTACCTGTCATTGCAGCAACGAAAAACAAGAAAAGAAAACTATTATGTTAAATAAACGAAATTTTAAAGTCCCTCACTACACACACAACAAATTCTCGCAGATCACTCCAAAAGAACAATGCACTCAGCAAAGTAACACTCAACGCTCGTGTTTCACTCGGGAATACTTGAATGGCTCTTTTGATTCCCCTTCTGTGCTCACACTCTCAAATGCCTTTTCCACTCGTTCTCTTGCAAACAGCTCTTTAAGGAACTAATCTGATCCTTCAAACTTGTTATCTGTGTCAAACTCCAAGATATATGTAACGGTGGTACAAACAAGAGTTAAAAGTGAATTAGGGTCTGTTTAGATGACACAAAGGCTGGAAAATAAAGAAAACAAACAAAAAGCAAGGTTGGATAGTAAAACAAAAGAAAAACAATGCTAGAAAGTAAAAAAGAAAGAAAAACAAGGCTAAAAAAAACAAAAGGAAAACAAGAATAAGGCTGGAATTAATGAAGAACAAAGTGAATTAAGGCTGGAAATGAAGTACTTACTGCATTAGAAATGCTTACCACAATCCTATCATCGAACAAACAAGAACACGTCGTTTTAAGTGATTTAGAAGCATTCCATGGTAAACGTAAGCATCCTTCATCATTTTTGTGGTCAAACAGCACATATAAACATGAAAATACACTAAATATTCAAATGTGATTTTTTTTCAAATTTTTCGAATTTCTTTTGTTGACTTTGACTTTTCTGGTCAAACTTTGACTTTGACTTTCTTTTTTTGCAGAATTTCGATTTTTTTTCTTTTTTTTTTCTTTTGTTGTTTTTGATATATGTAGTGCAGAAAGTGCTAATATCCAACCTGGCTCTGATACCATATGATATTGGGGATTCGTTGCTTCAAAAACAACGATCCTTGTTTGAAACGGATCTAGGATAATAGCAAGCAAGTCTCTGCAATAAACACAACATTATGGATGTTAGAATGATGTTAAAACAATAAGAAAACAAAGAAAAAAAAACTGAAACAAAGAAGAAAAGGGATGAAGGAATTCTGGCAGTTTCTGGAGGTTAATGAAGATGAAATGCTCCGAAGGCTTTCATGGAAGCATTAAAACATCCAAAATGGCAGAATTGGATGTTTAAGTTGCTGGGAAATAACAACGACGTTGAACTCGAAAGAACCCGAACAATATATTGAGCGGACCCGAATCGAATACGTTCTTCGTCAACGGACTTGGACCCTCTAGATAGCGATCTAGGAACCCGAAGTATCAAGGATTTGACACACTCAAACAGAGTTTGAATTTGTCAAGAAAAGTTCAATGAAGAACTGAAATTGAGAGAAAATCTCACAAGTGATTTTATTCATAAAATGTCTAACCTTGTCTTTACAAAATTAAGTAAATATATAGGAATAAAGGAGAAGTTGGCCAAATTTGAATTTGTGGCCTTAATTCAAACGAAAATTTAAATTTAAATGCTCAAATAACTTCTCCTAGGCTCCTAATATCCTTAGCCACATGTTTTGGCACTTAAAACACATTAAACATGTGTTTAATGTTTGAATTTGAATAAGAAACCACTCATTCTTATCCAATGTTGTTGATTGGTCTTCAAAGCAAGGGCCTTGTTTGGCTTGCTTGCTTTTGGACGCCCAAACTTGTGGAAAAGGGTGCTATGTGGGCCCCACATGCATGGCACATGCGTAGGACACCTGCTCTTCGTGTACGATAGGTTTCAGCTGCTGTAGGTTACTTCAACTTTAGTTCAGTTGAGCTGGAAATGGAGATGAACTGAAACGAACTAGCTAAGAGTGTTAGGAGCTAAATGGAGCTGGGAGCTAAGCCTCTGAGCTGCCCCGAGCTAAGGTGAGCTGCTTGCACACCATTGAGCTTCTTCTGAGCTAAATATAATCCACTTGAGTTGGTATTGAACTGCATACGCTCTCCTGAGCTGGAGATGAGCTGGGTATGTCCACTTGAGCTAAGGTTCTCCTAAGTACCTATATTAGAACAAGGCAAACACATCTAAAAAGCCTGGTAGTCTTATTTTAACCACACAAACACACTTAAAACCAAATGCAAACATAATTAACATAGTATATACATAAGTAAACACACATACTAATATATATACCTAAATATGTCACATATCAGCATGCAACACATTATAAACAACATATTCTATGGCATGAACATTCTCAAATGAATCTGAAATGTTAGCACAAGTAAGGAAAAGAGCTTCCCTATACTTCTTTGCCTTAGAACATGTGATAGGTCCCGATGGTAAGACCTCCGGATCAACCTGTTCAACTTGACATGATGTGCTCACATCAAGTAAAGGATACTCCTTGTCAGCTCACAAGTCCCATACGTGCTCAAATGAAGCATAATTCGAAACGAGGCCTTAGGAGATTCGGATTAGCTCCAAAACACTCCTCACATTAGAAGGGAGTATAATGAAGCTCATGGACCAGCTCACTTTGCTAAAGGCAACTCGGATTAGCTTATTCCAGCTTCAAACTTTAGCTAAGTCTTTCAGCTAGATAGCTCAATTCAATCCAACTCACCTCAACTCTAGCTATCACACCCAGCTCAACACCCGAAAGTCACCTACCCTTCACCAAGCATCATGTATATCCATTATCCACATTGGGCGCCAAAACAAAGAGATAGCACTTTTCATTGGATAGATTTATAATGGTCCACTTGTTTTCCATTTTCGAGCAGGATACAATCAAAATTGAGTTTCGGTGTCTTCATGAAAAATTGTTCCCGTATCTCTTATCTTTCCAACCCATGTTCAATCGCATCAATCCGATATCAGGAGCTCGAGATATGGCCAAATTACTGAAGACAGTGCGGCTGGACCGAGAAGTTACATCTTTTCTAATAGTTTTGGAGGGAGACACCATTCAAATGAATGATTATCCGAATAGTTAAAGGCCATTGCATCCAAAACCCTTAGAAAACTATAAATAGGACTTGAATTTCATTTTCTAAACACACCATTCAGATTATATAAAATTACTTGTGAGAATTTTCTCTCGTTTAGTTCTTAGAACTTTATCGACTTATCAAGTACTTTTGTACTTGTGGCGTCACCCCTTTTCTATCCATCTTGATACTTCGGGTTCTTTTAGTTTAATATAATAAAAGGGTCAAAGTCCGTTATCACCACCCCTTAAAGATCGATATAAGGTTCAGGATTAGGTTTTCTATAACCTAGTTTCTTCCTTAAGAATCTTTAAGATACTATTTTCATTTCACCATTCCTTATATTTCCTCTCATTCCATTCATCATTCTCAATCCTTTGTCATCCCCACAAAAATGTCATGAACATCCATTTACCCTTATCAACACCACACATCCTCTCTCTTCCATATCAGTCCCTAAATTATTCCTTTCATTCATTTCACCTATTACTTTAATTCTTTATCCTTAATTATTTATTTCGCAGCCATTTCTTGCGAGAGACTTGCTTCCTTCCTAGGTCCTACAATCAAAGTGTACCATTCAGCATCATCAGCAAGATCGGCTCATATAACATGCACTCAAAGAGAGAGGTCATTCATCCAATATACGTTCCAAGAGAGGGTTCATCGATCACAGTATACACTCAAAGAGAAGGATCATTCATTTTGACGTACGCTTGAAGAGAGGGGTCATTCATCGTGACATACTCTCAAAGAGAAGTGTCGCCCATCACAGTATACGCTCTAAGAAAGTGACTGTTCATTATGACATGCACACGAAGAGAGGGGTCATTCATCGCGACATACACTCAAAGAGAGGTGTCGTCATCAAGCTATATGCTCAAAGAGATGGACCGCTCACCATGACAGACACTAGAAGAGAAGGGTCATTCATCGCAAAATATGCTCAAAAACTCGAAGTGAGGGGTCAATCATCGTGACATATTCTCAAAGAGAGGGGTCGTCCATCATGGTATACGCTCTAAGAAAATGACTGTTCATTATGACATGCACTCGAAGAGAGTGGTCATTCATCACGACATACGCTCAAAGAGAGGGTCGTCCATCACGGCATACGCACAAAGTGAGGGACCGTTCATTATGGCATACGCTCGAAGAGAGGGGTCATTCACCGCGACATATGCTTAAAGAGAGGGGTATTCCACCACTATATACGCTCTGAGAAAGGGACCTTTAATTATGACATGCACTAGAAGAGAGGGGTCATTCATCGTGACATACGCTCAAAAAGAGGGGTCGTCTATCAAGGCATACGCACAAAGTGAGGGACCATTCATAATGACATGCACTCGAATTGAGGGTTCGTACATGATGGTATATGCTCAAAGAGAGGGGTCGTCCATGACGGTATAAGCTCAAAGTGAGGGACCTTTCATTATGACATGCTCTCGAAGAGACGGGTCATTCATCGCAACATACGCTCAAAGAGAGGGGTCATCGATCACGGTATATGCTCAAAGAGAGGACTGTTCCTTATGACATGCACTCGAAGAGTGGGGTCATTGTTCGTGATATACGCTCAAAGTGAGGCGGCGTCCATCACGGTATACCCTCAAAGAGATGGATCGTTCATTATGAAATGCTATCGAAGAGAGTGGTCATTCATATAGGCTCCATGAGAGGGGTCGTCCATCACAGTATACGCTCAAAGAGAGGGACCGTTCATTATGACATGCACTCGAAATTAGAGGTTATTCATCGGGACGTACGCTCAAAGAGGGACCATTAATTATGACATACGCTCGAAGAAATTGGGCATTCAACACGACATATGCTTAAAGAGCGGGGTCCGTCATCACGGTATACGTTCTTAGAAAGGACCCGTTGATTAGGACATGCACTCGTAGAGAGGGACCATTCATCGTGACATAGGCTCAAAAAGAAAGGTCTTCCATCACAGTATACGCTCAAAGAGAGTGACCGTACATTATGACATACGATGCTCGGACAAATGGGTCATTCATCTCGACCTACGCTCAGAGAGTGGGACCACCGTTCAATATGACATGCACTCGAAGATAAGGGTCATTCAACGAGACATACGCTCAAAGAGAGGGATCGTCCATCACGGCATATGCTCAAAGACTGGGACAGTTCATTACGACATATGCTCAAAGAGAGGCGTTATTCACCACGATATAGGATGAAATAGAGGGATCGTCCATCATGGTATACGCTCTAAGAATGGGACCGTTCATTATGACATGCACTCGAAGATAGGGTTCATTCATTGTGACATACGCTCAAAGAGAGGGATCATCCATCTTGGTATTCTCTCAAAGAGAGGGACCGTTCATTATGTCATACGCTTGAAGCAAGGGGTCATTCACCACGACATATGCTCAAAGATTGGGGTCGTCCGTCACGGTATACACTCTAAGAAAGGGACTTTTCATTATAACATGCACTTGAAGAAAGGGGTATTTCATCGCGACATACGCTCAAAGAGGAGGGTCATCCATCACGGTATACGCTCTAAGAAAGGGACTGTTCACCATAACAAGCACTCAAAGAGAGTGGTCATTCATCACGACATACGCTCAAAGAGAGGGGTCGTCCACTGCTGTAACCCCCTTAGCCCGGTCCAGACGAAACCGGTACTAACGGGTTATACGGGGAATATCGAATAAAACCCGTGAGGGTCCGATCCGATAAACAACCCTAAAACCGTTATATTTTTTTATTTTATCTTAGCTAGATGCATATTCTTACTCCTACATGTCATGGTCTCATACGAAGCACTATCGGTAACATATTAATTAAAAACAACCATTTGATTAAACACTAACATGGATTAAGGACTAAAACGTAAAACTTTTAAATACGATTAGCAAAGAAGAAATTCTTTCCATCAAAGTCCAATTAGACACCCAAGTATACTACACAACAAGTTTCAACTCAAACGGATTATTCTAACATCATCAATTGCATGCTTCTCTATTTTAGGGACCAAAATGTAAATATTCCAAAATACAAGGACTTCAACCGAAATAGGTTAACCATCTTGAAATTAAATCAACTTTAATCATGCATGCAAAATTTCAGCTCAATATAACATCTGTAAGTACCTTAATCGAACAAAGGAAGATATCTGGGACTAAAATATAATTTCTAGCAACTTTCAATTCTAAACATGCTTAACAACATATGACACATAATTAACTACGTCATGGACATCATTCAAGCTATAGGCATGCTCCCTAAGAAGAGATTAATAACATAGCAATCATGATAGTACATGCTTCAACAATTCAAACAATTTCCAAAGTTCAACAATAGCAATCAAACATTAATGGTCTTATTACAACATGATTCAAAGCCTAAGAACACACTCCTCTCATAGGTTGTGTTACACATTGCCTTGCCCAATTTATTGGCCAAAAACATACCAAATTCAAAGTGATCTTTCCCCTTGGTCTCCTTGCCTCGAACGAAGCTCCAAGTGCCTTTATTTCTCTGCATGGATGAAAAGAGAGCTTAAGCAAACATGCTTAGTGAGGAAGCTCTACACAAACCATCAATGCATCAATTTAAAACCATGATAAAACCATAATTTGCAATACTTTGTTAAATCATGCATGCTAACATCTCATGCTCATGTTCTTTTAACCAAATGCATCCTTGAGTTCACATATCCTTATCAAAACAATTTATAAATGATGCTCAATCTTCTTCTCAAATTCATGTATGTATATTGCCTTTCTAGTGAACACTTAATGTGAACCTTGAGTTCACCGAATACACGGATCCATGAGACATTTGTCTCGTCATGACACGAAGTCACCATTGACATGACACGAAGTCACCATTAGCACTACCACGCACGATCGGACACATAGTCACCCTTGTTACGTGTAGGCGGCTCTACCACGCACGGTTGGACACAAAGTCACCCTTGTTACGTATAGGCAATATTCTGTATTTTCAGTTTTGATTATAGTGCACTTAAGACAATCCTAATGACATGTCATTTGTATTCGAATCTAAAGTTAGTGTCACTAAGCCAATATCATAATCAAATGTGCATGATAACTTGCTGCTCATAATGCATGCATAATATGTTCAATAAATGAACCAAAAGCCATGCCCAAAGGCACCATTATATATAAGGAAAATAACCATATTGTATTCCAAATCATATAACTTGCTGCTCATAATGCATGCATAATATGTTCAACAAATGAACCAAAAGCCATGCCCAAAGGCACCATCATATAATAGGCAAATAACCATATTGTATCCCAAATCATTTCTCATAATTTTTCATAATCATGGATGTTAAATAAGCTATGCATTTCAGCAAGTAATTCTCACGTATGCACCATTTCAAAACATGCTCATGCATTTCCATAAATCTCATTGCATTACCAACAAAATACCTTTGTAAAATGTAGCCGAAACTCATACCGGTTTATCAAAACAAATACTTTACTTACTCTTGAACTATGGAAGGTTTTCACACTCTTCCCATAGCCCCCCAAAACAGAACGTACCAAACGCGATTCGCTTTAAATCCGAAAACCACTCACCAACAAGCGAAACGAGCTTTCGCCGCTATCCGATGATCGCACCAGCACTCAAGCTTCTTCTTGTACCTCTTCTATAACATTAAAAACAGAGCATTCTCACATCATAACATGCTCAAACCAACAGCCATATCCGATCACCATTAAACTACCAAAAACTTAGCCGAAAAGACCGAAAACTAAGCTGAAACGCATCCGAACAACACCAGCCCAAAACCTAACGAATCTAACATCTAATCCACCTCAATTATGATCCAAAAACACATCCAAACCATCCTTATATCACCAGCAACATTTAAGCATCTAAAACAACCCATAAAACAACCGAAACGCACCTTAAAACTACACCGATTGCATTATTCCGGGATTAAATTAATATGCTATCAAATCAAGACTCAATTAATCATTAAATCAATATAAAAACATAATTGAATTCATCTAATTCCAGCATTGAATGAGATCCAAAAAGATTTCACAAAAACTTCCACAAAAACACTAGATCTAACATTAAAACATAGAATTAAGTTTTTATTAAAAGATTAGCAAGCTAATACTTGGGAATTTCAATAAAGAACCTTAGAAAAGAATAAAAATCCAGAAAATTACCTTCAAGATCTATTCACCAAAAAGATGTAATTTCCTCTTCTTGATTCCTTGCAATTTGATGTAGATTTGATGAAATTGATACTTAGGTTTTGTAAAGGATGGAAAGATGATGCAAATGATGTAATCTTTATGGAAAAAGATGCAAAAATCAGCAAGGAATTAAAGAGAAAAGATGAAGAGAAAGTGGAGAGAAAATGAGAGAAAAAGATGAGAGAAAAATGAGGAAAAAGTGGTTTTGAGAGAAAATGATTAAAAACCAAATTAAAGTAATTAAAAATACCTTTTTGGTGAATAAATCATCATTAAAAATTAGAAATGGGTTTATGACCCTCTAAGGATTCTAAGTTTAGCTTGCTTTTCAATTTAGTCACTAAAAACATCATATTTTTGAAAATCACCAAATCGGTCCTCCAAATTTTTCCAAAAATTAAAAATTGGTCATTTATGCATAATTAAGCATAATTAAAAATCAAAAATAAATCCAAATTATTTTCTTTTAAATTTGAAACATATTTTTAATATTTCAAACCACCTTCCAAATTATTATTTTCTTAATTAAAAATATCCTTATTTTATTTTTCCCGGAATTAATGAACCGGAGAACCCGATTCGTCCCGAATCGAATTCCCCTAACTAAGCCTAAACTAATAACCCCAAAAACGGGATGTTACAACTCTCCCCCTCTTAAGAAAATTTCGTCCTCGAAATTTACCTCAAGTAAACAAGTGAGGAAATTGCTCCTCCATACTTTTCCATGTCTCCCAAGTTACCTCTTCGCCCCCTCGGTGCTTCCAAAGCACTTTAACCAAACCTATGGTTCTTCCTCGAAGAACTTTTGTATCCACATCCAAAATCCTCATCGGTTCTTCCTCATAACTCGCATCCGCTCTTAACTCAGATTCCTCAACTAGAACAACATGAAAAGGATCTGAACGATACTTACGAAGCATCAATACATGGAAACACATAATGCATCTTACTCGACTCCACCAACAACCTCAACCGATAACAACCAATTGGCTCTAACACCTCATATGGCCCAATAAAATGATGACCCAACTTACTCTTACGTCCAAACCTCATCACCTTCTTTCACGGAAAAACCCTAAGAAACACTTTGTCCCCAACATCATACTCTATCTCCCTACGCTTCAAATCGGCATAGGACTTTTGCCTATCCGAAGCTTCCTTAAGTTTAGTACATATCAACTTAACCTTCCCATCCGCATCTTTAAAACTTGAGGCAAAGAAACATACTTTTGTCCAACTTCTTTCCAACACAAAGGTATACAACACCTATGCCCGTATAAAGCCTCAAACGGTGCCATCCGTATACTCGTCTGAAAACTATTATTGTAAGCAAACTCTACCAACGGCAATTGCTTCTCCCAAGAACCTTGAAACTCGATGATACAACACCTCAACATATCCTCCAAAGTCTGAATAACACGCTCAGACTGTCCATCCGTCTATGGATGATAAGCCGTACTAAAGCTAAGCCTCGTACCCAAAGCTGTCTGCAAACTCCTCCAAAACTTGGATGTAAACCGCGGATCTCTATCCGATATGATCGACTTAGGCACCCCATGCAATCTCACCACCTCAGAAACATACAAATCTGCCAACTTATCCATAGATCACATTGTATGCACGGCAAGAAAATGTGCACACTTCGTAAACCTATCAACAATCACCCATATAGAAACCTTTTTGGACGGTGTTAAAGGTAACCCCGTCACAATATCCATGGTAACTCTCTCCCATTTCCACTCCGGAACCTAAACCGGTTGCAACAAACCTGCAAGAAACTGATGTTCAGCTTCCACCCGTTGACACACCATACAATGAGAAACAAACTCCGTCACATCTCTCTTTAAACCAACCCAAAAGTACACACCCTCAAGATCACTATACATCTTCACTCTACCCGGGTGCATAGCAAACGGACTAGTATGTGCTTCTGCTAAAAATAGCTTACCTCAACTCAACATCATCCGGCACCATAATCTGACCTCCAAACCACAGCATCTCATCCACATCAAAACGATACTCGGTCGGTCTACTTTCAGCAATATCCTTCACAAAAGGTACCAACGTCTCATCCTCTAACTGTTTCACCTTATCTTCTCAACCAAGATAGGCTTTAACTCTGCTACTAAACCACCCTCCTTAGAAATACTCAACTTAGCAAACATTGCTCTCAACTCAACCGCCGCCTTACGGCTCAAAGCATCAGCCACTACATTGGCTTTCCTCGGATGATAGGCAACAGAGAACCCACACTTACCCTCTTTGGACAACCAACAAATTTTTTCCCCACACCAAAGCAACAATGCACAAACCACCACACCATCTCAACCTCTATAGAAAACATAACTCAAAAGAAAACCCTATAAGGTTGATAACCAACTTTTGAAAACCGCAACGGTTTCCATACCATCACCATCAGACTAACCTTACTTTTGACATCCTCCCACATACTAGGTAACCAACTAAGCCTTTCACCAACCTCCACTCCACACAACAAACTTCAGACTAACTTGTACAAAACTGTCAACATTGTCTTAAGCAGACACCACCACCAACAACTTTATTGTGAGTCATATTAACCATATCACAACGTCACAACATATCATCCATTTACCTATGAATGATAAAACCCAACATCCAAACAACAACCTATGTTGGTCCTAAAAACTTTCAAATCGTATCATGTTATAGATACACCACTCACACATCCCCTACAATAGGACTTAGGAACCCAAGAAAAACCGTACTCCAACAAACGATTGATCCTACAAAACTCATAAGAAAACTTCATACCATCGATAGAACTTACTACCAAACTTATGATGATTCTTCCCAACTTTAACCCTGGGCACCCTTACTACTAATAACCCAAAGAAAATTGATACTCACCTAGCTTATCAGCATGACAAACATTTACATATGATTTCAACATAATCCAAACCAGCTTAGACAAATACACATGTTTTTCCCCAACTCCTACCACAACATTCACCACCAAACCCATGGAATAAGATTACCATAAGCCCTGCTCAAGATACCATTCCATCTCGACACTTTCTGTAGCAACCATGCGGTTAACATAACACAAAAAGATTCTCAACACAAAACTAAACCTTGCCAAGAACATATCCTTCACTAGACCCTCAACAAACACATTGCCACGACTTGTCCCCGATCAACTTTACCAAGGTTGAATTTCGCTCATAGATCCACCATATAACTAGGTCTCCCTATAGGTTAACCGAACATCTTCCCTTGTAACTCAACAACCCAGGCTTATCCCACATAACAAACTCCCATTGCAAGCATCCTTATATAAGCCAAGTCATCCCCGGTTGCTAACATTCTACAAAACATATCATACAAGAAACTTACCAACTTTGTGTCAACCTCAACATTATACTCATCACAACAACAATATTTCCAACTTAAGGTTTAGCCACCACAACCAACTCAACACCTTGGTTCAAACTTTAAAATCTACACATCATTAAGTGCCTTGACACTTAACCCAAAACTTTTTTTTCATTATCAACTCATCGACAAACCAACTCCTACATTAACTATACCACAATAAAATCCAAACTTGTAGAACCATTCCTTCCACTAGCTTCAACATCTATTATTTTATACCTTGCCAAAGCGGTAACCATAATGATGAAACATCCACAAACATGAACCCACCAAACACAAAACCTCAAAACACTTTTCGATAAAAGCAAACCCATAAGACTGAACAATGGATACAAACCATAAATTGTCCAGCGATCCACATTACACCACTTCAGACATCATCAAAAACTAACTTTACCCGAAGTATATCCAACTTAACATCCTGTAAACACAACGTGTACACTTTCCTCCTTTATAGTACAACCAAACCTCTAAAGGTCACAACAATCTATGATTCAAACCCCCGATTTCACAATTCTCATACCAATATGTATCTCATATTTTACTTCCACCCTGACCATACCAGATTGGTCACAACCTCCGATCTAACTGCACACTAACCACACTACAAAGAACTCCATGTAATTTCCACAAAATAATTTCACATCACTTAGAATAACATCAACCTGCCTTTCTCTACAAAACATGCTACAACCTTCTTACAACCTCCAAATCTTAACTAGAAGAATCCGCAAAACTCAGCCTTACCTTTAGTAATGACCAACTCAAACTAACCATATCTCAGTGTATTTACCTCGGTTTTTAAACATTCACAACTCTGAGACCAACCATTCATTGTTCATCCAAGACTATTCCTTAACCAAAAGGGTAGCTTGCCCACTACACATTCAGCTTAACACCACAAGAAAGTTCTTTCAACCTCTTCTTTTTTTTTCCCACACCTTCACCTTAAAAGAACTAACCACACTCCACTTACACCCTCAAGGAGCTACTCGCAAGTGTGAACAAATGTATGCATGATTTCCTGTATGCCCTCATAAATGCCTATGCAAGTGCATATGCATGTAAATGCAATTTCTAATGTCATGCTCAAGAATGCATGCATGTCCTACATTATCTATAAATATATACATATATGTGCTCTTAATCTAAACATGATTATTGTTCACACTCACAAATAACATCCTCAATTCCAACAACCTCAACTACCATCTTATTGACAACTCCCAAGTCAGACTAGCAACATCCGTACCAGCTTCAGCAGACTAAAACACACTCGAAAGAACGGTGCAACACCACAAACTAACCTTTCGGCCTAACCGAAGACACACTTACAGAGGAGGAAGAATTTACTCTTCCCTAACAGTCGTTTCATCTTCAATCTTGACCATCAAAGTTCATACCAACAGTATCTAGTGACTTACGTCTCAGAAACATATTCAAAAACTTTAAACATGCAGTTTAAAACATAATGTTCAAATAAAACAAACTTACATTCGGGCAAGAACCAAGGGAAATCTGAGAGCATCTGAAAACATGTTGGCATTGGCAATGTGTAACCAATAACCCCAGTTTAACCATCATTACTCAAAGTACAATCATCAAGAATAGATTTTCACACTCCAATAACATATCATGTTCAACCACACATATCATGATCAATCGCACATTTAAGCACAAAACTTAGCAATTCTATGCATGCTTTAACCAACCAACTACACACTTTACAAATCAACAACACATTTTGACAAACCTTACAACACACTTTTCAAACCAACTACACATTTTATTCAACCTGGCTCTGATACCACCAAATGTAACCCCCTTAACCCGGACCAGACGAAATCGGTACTAACGGGTTACACGGGGAATATCGAATAAAACCTATGAGGGTCCGATCCGATAAACAACCCTAAAACCGTTATATTTTTTTTATTTTATCTTAGCTAGATGCATATTCTTACTCCTACATGTCATGGTCTCATACGAAGCACTATCGGTAACATATTAATTAAAAACAACCATTTGATTAAACATTAACATGGATTAAGGACTAAAACGTAAAACTTTTAAATACGATTAGAAAAGTAGAAATTTTTTCCATCAAAGTCCAATTAGACACCCAAGTATACTACACAGAAAGTTTCAACTCAAACGGATTATTCTAACATCATCAATTGCATGTTTCTCTATTTTAGGGACCAAAATATAAATATTCCAAAATACAAGGACTTCAACCGAAATAGGTTAACCATCTTGAAATTAAATCAACTTTAATCATGCATGCAAAATTTCAGCTCAATATAACATCTGTAAGTACCTTAATCGAACAAAGGAAGATATCTGGGACTAAAATATAATTTCCAGCAACTTTCAATTCTAAACATGATTAACAACATATGGCACATAATTAACTACGTCATGGACATCATTCAATCTATAGGCATGCTCCCTAAGAAGAGATTAATAACATAGCAATCATGATAGTACATGCTTCAACAATTCAAACAATTTCCAAAGTTCAACAATAGCAATCAAACATTAATGGTCTTATTACAACATGATTCAAAGCCTAAGAACACACTCCTCTCATAGGTTGTGTTACACATTGCCTTGCCCAATTTATTGGCCAAAAACATACCAAATTCAAAGTGATCTTTCCCCTTGGTCTCCTTGCCTCGAACGAAGCTCCAAGTGCCTTTATTTCTCTGCATGGATGAAAAGAGAGCTTAAGCAAACATGCTTAGTGAGGAAGCTCTACACAAACCATCAATGCATCAATTTAAAACCATGATAAAACCATAATTTGCAATACTTTGTTAAATCATGCATGCTAACATCTCATGCTCATGTTCTTTTAACCAAATGCATCCTTGAGTTCACATATCCTTATCAAAACAATTTATAAATGATGCTCAATCTTCTTCTCAAATTCATGTATGTATATTGCCTTTCTAGTGAATACTTAATGTGAACCTTGAGTTCACCGAATACACGGATCCATGAGACATTTGTCTCGTCATGACACGAAGTCACCATTGACATGACACGAAGTCACCATTGACATGACACTAAGAAAGGAACCGTTCATAATGACATGCACTCGAAGAGAGGGGTTGTACATGACAGTATACGCTCAAAGAGAAGGACCGTTCATTATGACATGCACTCTAAGAGTGTGGGGTCATTCAACGCGACATACGCTCAAAGAGAGGGGTTGTCCATCACGGTATATGTTGTAAGAAAGGGACTGTTCATGATGACATGCACTCGAAGAGAGGGCTCATTCTTCGTGACATACGCTCAAAGAGAGGGGTCGTCCAAGACGGTATACGGTCAAAGAGATGGACCGTTCATTATGACAAGCACTCAAAGAGAGCGGTCACTCATCGCGACATAAGCTCAAAGAGGAGTCGTCCATCACGGTATACACTCATGGAGAGGAACCGTTCACCATGACATGCACTCGAAGAGAGGGGTCATTCATCGCGACATACGCTCAATGAGTAGGGTTGTCCATCACGGCAAACGCTCAAAGAGAAGAATCATTCATTATGACATACGCTTGAAAAGAGTTGTCATTCACTGCGACATACGCTCAAAGAGAGGAGTCGTCTATCATGGTATACGCTCTCAGAAAGGGACCGTACATTATGACATGCACTCGAAGAGAGGGTTTATTTATCGCAGCATACGCTTAAAGGGAGGGGTCGTCCATCACGGTATACTCTCAAAGAGAAGGGATCCTACATTATGACATGCACTCGAAGAGAGGGGTCGTCCATCACGGTATAATCTCAAAGAGAGGGACCGTTTATTATAAAATGCACTCGAAGAGTGGGGTCATTCATCGCGACATATGCTCAAATTGAGTGATCGTCCATCACAGTATATGCTCAAAAAGAGGGACCGTTCATTATGACATACCCTCGAAGAGATGATTTATTCACCGCAACATACGCTCAAAGAGCGGGGTCAACCATCAAGGTATACGCTCTTCGAAAGGGCGGTTCATTATAACATTTACTCGAAGATAGGGATATTCATTGCCACATACGCCCAAAGAGAGGAGTTGTCCATCACGGCATACGCTTAAAGAGAGGTATCATTCATTATGACATATACGCTTGAAGAGAGGGGTCATTCACCGCGAAATACGCTCAAAGAGTGGGGTCGTTCATCACGGTATACGCTCTAAGAATGGGATTGTACATTATGACATGCACTCGAAGAGAGGGTCATTCATCGCGACATACGCTCAAAGAGAGGGGTCGTCCATCACGGTATACGCTCAAAGAGAGAGACCGTTCAACATGATTTGCACTCAAAGAGAGGAGTCGTTCATCGCAAAATACGATCAAAGAGAGGGGTCATTGATCACGGTATGTGCTCAAATAGTGGGACAATTCATTATAACATGTACTCGAAGAGAGTGACCATTCATCGCAACATAAGCTCAAAGAGAGGGGTCGTTCATCATTGTATACGCTCAAAGAGAGGGACCGTTCAGCATTACATGCACTCAAAGAGAGGGGTCATCGATTACGGTATACGCTCAAAGAGAGGGGTCATCGATCATTGTATAGAGGGACCATTCATTATGACATGTACTTGAAGATAAGGATCATTCATACCAACATACGCTCAAAGAGAGGGGTCATCTATCACGGCATACGCTCAAAGAGAGGGATCGTTCATTATGACATATACTCGAAGAGAGGGGTCATTCACCGCGACATACGCTCAGAGCGTGGGATAGTCCATCATAGTATACACTCTAAGAACGGAACCGTTATTTATGACATACACTCAAAGAGAGGGGTAATTCACAACGGCATACACTCAACGAGAGGGGTCGCTCGTCACGGTATGCGCTCAAGTAGAGGGATCGTTCACCATGACATGCACTCGAAGAGAGGGGTCTTTCATCGTGACATACGCTCAAAGAGAGGAGTCGTTCATCATGGCGTACGCTCAAAGAGTGGGGTCATTCATCACGACATATGTTCAAAGAGAGGGCTTGTCCATCGCGGTATATGCTCAAAGAGAGGGACCGTTCACCATGACATGCACTCAAAGAAAGGGGTCATTCATCACAATATATGCTCAAAGAGATGGGTCGTCCATCATGGTATACACTCTATGAAAGGGATCGTTCACAATGACATGCACTCGAAGAGACGGGTCATTCATTGTGACATACGCTCAAAGGGAGGGGTCGTCCATCACGGTATACGCTCTAAGAAAGGAACCATTCATTATGACAAGCACTCAAAGAGAGGGGTCATTCATCGCGACATACGCTCAAAGAGAGGGCTCATCCATCATGGTATATGCTCAAAGAGAGGGACTGTTAACCATGACATATACTCAAAGATAGGGGTCATTCATCGTGACATAGGATCGAAGAGAAGGGTCGTCCATCCGCTATACGCTCTAAGAAAGGGACCATTCCTTATGACATACCCTCGAAGAGAGGGGTCATTCATCAAGAATTACGCTCATAGAGAGTGCTGCTCGTCCATAATGGTATAGCTCTAAGAGAGGGACCGTTCACCATGACATGCTCATCGATCACGGTATACGCTCTAAGAAATGGACAGTTCACTATGACATGCACTCGAAGAAAGGTATCATTCATCGTAACATATGCACAAAGAGAGGGGTCGTCCATCACGGTATACGCTCTAAGAAAAGGATCATTCATTATGACATGCAGTCGAAGAGAGGGGTCATTCATCACAACATATGCTCAAGGAGTGGGGTCGTCCATCACATCTTTATTTAGCATATATTATGCGTAATTAATATTCAATACATGTTTAGTATCATCATACTTATTAGTTTAAGTTGTTTCTTTGCAGGTTATATTAAACACAAATTAAGGGACTATTGGCCATCGCCGTTTTAGCTCAAATGCACCATTTGAGCTCAAAACAAAGAATCATTGTTTGAGGGACTTACCATCTTTCGATCAGCACTAAAATGTACCAAACACTCCTAGGCAGTGCAATGAAGTGGAAGCTAACTTTGTTCCAGCTCACGAATTCAGAATGAGCTCAAAATGATAAATGGTGAATTTCCATTCATATGCGATTCGGATCAGCTCCTACACACTCTTATGGGTTAAGGAGAGAATTATGTCCCTAAGGATCAGTTCACGCATCTAGGGTGTTAGCCGTTCAGCTCAAATCATCACTCAAAGATGGTGAACTTTCAGCTAGATAAATCAACTAACTAGCTCCTTTCAAACCAGCTCAACCTTAGTTCATCCAGCTCATCTTAGCTCACCCTACAACCTTCAACTCAACTAGGGAAGGACAAGTTCTCTCCCGAGAGACACAACAGACCAACCATGGAGGGAAACATGTTTGGGCGTCAAAACAAAGAGATATCACTCTTCATTGGTCAGATTCATGATGGTCAACTTGTTTGCCAATTTCGAGTAAGATACAAGTAGAATTGGGTTTCTATGTCTTCATGAAAGTTATTCCTCTATCTCTTATCTTTCCAACGCATGTTGATGTGCAGGCTCGAATTTTGAATCGAAAAGTTATAACAGTTCTTGGAAGGAGACACCATTTAACCCAAACGGTTAAGGAGGAAGACACCACCAATTGAACAGACACCAAGGCCACTATTCAGCCACTTTTTCAAAGGGGAATGTCCCTTGGCCACACCCTTTTATTTCTTAGAAATATGTAACCATTTTTGCATATGAACACACAACTTTGAATCAAATTATTTATTTCGTGAGTTAATCTCTCATTCTTGCTCTTTTAAGAATTTTATCAACTTATCAAATCATCTGTTTGATTTGTGGTGTCACCCTCCATCCCTTATAGTTTAGATTTCAGGAATTACATTTCCAAAAGGTCTAAGTGCATCTACCATCCTCAGAGTTGCAACTAGATTGGGTTTATGTTCCTATAACATAAGTTCAACCTTTTCCCCTTTGAATACTATCATTCCATCATCACATAATCACCATCCACCTTCCATTTTCGTCCACCATTCTTCACCAGCCCTTAACATATCCTTCCATATCATTTACTTTAGTTAAACACCTCCATTTCCTTCCTTAATCAACCATCAACATCCCCCATGCATTCTCTTCACCAAGACAACTTCCTTATCATCTAAACAATGCCCCACACCATAACCTCTTCCCAAATCACCCCTATCTTATTTCCAACAACATTTAACATTCTTTTGTTAAGGAATCAAGTGTGATACAAGGCTTGCTTGCATTCTAAGGTCAGGACAATCAAAGCTTACCATTACATGCACTCGAAGAGAAGTGTTATTTATCACAACATAAGCTCATAGAGAGGGATTATCGATCTCGGTATATGCTCAAAGGGAGAGACCGTTTAGTATGACAAGCACTCGAAGAGAGGGGTGATTCATCGCGCATAAACTCAAAGAGAGTGATCGTTCATCACGATATACGCTCTAAGAAAAGGACCATTCAATATGACATGCACTCGAAGAGAGAGGTCATTCATCACGACATACGCTCAAAGAGAGGGGTCGTCCATCAAGGTATACGATCAAAGAGAGGGACCTTTCCTTTTGACATACCCTCAGAGGGAGGGGTTATTCATCGCGACAAAGGCTCAAAGAGAGGTGTCGTTCATCACGGTATACGCTCAAAGAGAGGGACAATTTATTATGACATGCACTCGAAGGGAGGGGTCATTCATCGATATATACTCTCAAACAGAGGCGTCATCGATCATGGTATACGCTCAAACAGAGGGACCGTTCATTATGATATGCACTCGAGAAAGGGGTCATTCATTGCGACATACGCTGAAAGAGAGGGGTCGTTCATCATGATATACGCTCAAATAATGGGAATGTTCACCATGATATGCGTGACATACGCTTGAAGAGAGGGGTCATTCATCGTGACTCACACACAAAGAGAAGGGTCATCTATCACTATATACGCCCAAAGGGAGGGACCATTCATTATGATATGCACTCAAAGAGAGGGGTCATTCATCGCGATATACGCTCAAAGAGAGGGGTCATCCATCACGATATACACTCAAATAGAAGGACCGTTCACTATGACATGCACTCGAAAGAGGGGTCATTCATCGTGACATATGCTCAAAGAGAGGGATCATCCATCACGGTATATGCTCAAAGAGAGGGACAGTTCATTATGACATACGCTCGATAAGATGGGTCATTCATCGCGACATACGCTCTAAGAAAGGGCCCGTTCATTATGATATGGACTCGTAGAGAGGAGTCATTCATCGCGACATACCCTCAAAGAGAAGGGTCTTCTATCACAGTATACGCTCTAAGTAAGGGACGGTTTATTATGACATGCACTCGAAGGGAGGGGTAATTCATCGCGACACACGCTCAAAGAGAAGAGTTGTCCATCACGGTATATGCTCAAAGAGAGGGATCGTTCACCATGACATGCACTCGAAGAGAGGGGTCATTCATCGTGACATAAGATCAAAGAGAGGGGTAGACCATCACGACATACACTCAAAGAGAGGGATTGTTCATTATGACATACGCTTGAAGAGAGGGGTTAATCACCGCGACATACTCAAAGAGAGGAGTCGTCCATCACGGTATACACTTTAAGAAATGGACCGTACATTATGACATGCACTCGAAGTGAGGCATCATTCATCGTGAGATATGCTCAAAGAGAGGGGTCATGGATCACAGTATACGCTAAAAGAGAGGGACTGTTCATTATGACATGAACTGGAAGAGAGGGGTTATTCATAGCGACATTCGCTCAAAGAGAGGGGTCATCCATCACGGTATACGCTCAAAGAGGGGGACCGTTCATTATGACATGCGCTCGAAGAGAGGGGTCATTCATCGCGACATACGCTCAAAGAGAGGGATCATCCATCACAGTATACGCTCAAAGAGAGGGATCGTTCATTATGATATACGATCGAAGAGATGGGTCATTCACCTCGACATACGCTCAAAGTGTGGGGTCAACCATCACGTACGCACTAAGAAAGGCCCCGTTCATTATGGCATGCACTTGTAGAGAGGGATCATTCATCGCGACATACGCTCAAAGAGAAGGGTCGTCCATCATGGTATTTGATCGAAGAGAGGGACCGTTCACCCTTACATGCACTCAAAAGAAGGGTCATTGATCGCAATATATGCTCAAAGAGAGGGGTTATCGATCACGATAAACGCTCAAAGAGAGGGACCGTTCATTATGAAATGCACTTGAAGAGAGGAGATGTCCATCACAGTATACGCTCAAAGACCGGGACAAATTCATTATGACATATGCTCGAAGAAAGAGGTCAATCATCAAGACATACGCTCAAAGAAAGGGCACGTCCATCACGGTATACGCTCTATGAAAGGGACCATTCACAATGACATGCACTCAAAGGTAGGAGTCATTCACTGCGACATACGCTCAAAGAGAGGGGTTGTCCATCACGGCATATGCTCAAAGAACGGGAATATTCACTATGACATACGCTCAAAGAGAGGGGTCGTCCATCACACTTTACGCTCTAACAGAGGGACTGTTCATTACGACATGCACTCAAAGAGAGGGGTCATTCATCGTGACCTACGCTCAAAGAGAATGGTTGTCCATCACGGTATACGCTCGACGAGAGGGACCATTCACCGTGACATGCACTGAAGAGAGGGGTCATTCATCGCGACACATGCTCAAAGAGAGGGGTCATCCACCATGGCATACGCTCAAAGACGGGGACTGTTCATTATAATATATGCTAGAAGAGAGGAGTCATTCATCGCGACATACGCTCAAAGAGAGGGGTTGTCCATCACGGTATATGCTCTAAGAAAGGGACTATTCACTATGACATGCACTCGAAGAGAGGTGTCATTTATCAAGACATATGCTCGAAGAGAGGAGTCAATCATCAAGACTTACGCTCAAAGAAAGGGCTCGTCCATCACGGTATACGCTCTATGAAAGGGACCGTTCACAATGACATGCCCTCAAAGATAGGAGTCATTTACCGCGACATACGCTCAAAACGAGGGGTCGTCCATCATGGCATACGCTCAAAGAACGGAAATATTCACTATGACATACGCTCAAAGAGAGGGGTCATTCATCACGACATATGCTCGATGAGAGGGGTCGTCCATCACACTATACGCTCTAAGAAAGGGACCATTCATTATGACATGCACTCGAAGAGAGGGGTCATTCATCGCGACATACGCTCAAAGAGAGTGGTCGTCCATCACGACATACGCCCAAAGGGAGGGACCGTTCATTATGACATGCACTTGAAGAGAGGGGTCATTCACCATGAGATACGTTCAAAGAGATGGGCCGTCGATCACAGTATACGTTCATATAGTGGGACAGTTCATTATAACATATGCTCGAAGAGAGGGGTCATTCATCGCGACATATGCTCAAAGAGAGGGATCGTCCATCACGTTATACGCTCAAAGATAGGGATAATTCATTATGACATATGCTCGAAGAGAGGGGTCATTCATCACGACATACGCTCAAAGAGAGCGCTCGTCCATCTGGGTATACGCTCTAAGAAAGGGACCGCTAACAATGACATGCACTTAAAGATAAGAGTCATTCATCGCGGCATACTCTTAAAGAGAGTGTTTGTCCATCACGGCATACTCTTGAAGAACGGGACTATTCACTATGAGATACACTCAAATAGAGGGGTCATTCATTGCGATATATGTTCAAAGAGAGGGGTCGTCCAACAGAGTATACGCTCGAAGTAAGGGTCCGTTCATTATGACATACACTCGAAGGGAGGGGTTATTCATCGCGACCAACGCTCGAAGAGAGGGGTCGTCCATAACAGTATACTCTCAACGAGGGGGACCGTTCACCATGACATGCACTCGAAGAGAGGGGTCATTCATCGTGACATACGCTCAAAGAGAGGGGTCGTCCATTATGGAATATGCACAAAGTGAATGACCATTCATTATGACATACACTCGAAGAGATGGGTCATTCACCGCGACATACGCTCATAGAGAGGGGTCTTCCATCACGGTGTACACTCTGAGAAAGGGACCGTTCATTATGACATGCACTCAAAGAGAGGGGTCATTCATCGCGACATACGCTCAAAAAGAGGGGTCGTCCATCATGGCATACGCACAAAGTGAGGGACTGTTCATTATGACATTCGATCGAAGAGAGGGATCATTCACCGCGACATACGCTCAAAGAGAGGGGTCTTCCATCACGGTATACACTTTGAGAAAGGGACCGTTTATTATGACATGCACTCGAAGAGAGGGGTTGTTTATCTCGACATACGCTCAAAGAGAGGTGTCGCCCCTCACGGTATATGCTCAAAGAGAGGGGTCATCCATCACAGTATACGCTCTAAGAAAGGAATCGTTCATTATGACATGCACTCGAAGAGAGAGGTCATCATCGCGACCTACGCTCAACGAGAGGGACCGTTCACCAAGATATGCACTCGAGGAGAGGGGTCATTCATCGCAACATACGCTCCAAGAGAGGGGTCATCCATCACAACATATGCTCAAAGATAGGGACTGTTCATTATGATATACACTCGAAGATATGAGACATTCATCGCGACATAAGCTCAAAGAGAGTTGTTGTCCATCACGGTATACGCTCTAAGAAAGGGATTGCTCACTATGACATGCACTCAAAGAGAGGTGTCATTTATGACATATGTTCAAAGAGGTGGATCATCGATCACGATATATGCTCAAAGAGAGGGAGCATTCATTATGATATGTACTCGAAAAGAGGGGTCATTCATCACGACATACGCTCAAAGAGAGGGGTCGTCCATCACGGCATACGCACAAAGTGTTGGACCGTTCATTATGACATGCGCTCGAAGAGAGGGGCCATTCACCGCGACATACGCTCAAAGAGAGGGGTCTTCCATCAAGGTATACGCTCTGAGAAAGGGACTGCTTATTCTGACATACACTCGAAGAGAGGGCTCATTCATCGCGACATACGCTCAATGAGAATGGTCATCTATCACAGTGTACGCTCTAAGAAAGGGACTATTTGTTATGACATGTACTCGAAGAGAGGGGTCATTCATTGTGACATACGCTCAATGAGAGGAGTTGTCCATCACGTTATATGCTCAAAGAGAGGGACCGTTCGCCAAGACATGCACTCAAAGATAAGGGTCATTCATCGCGACTTATGCTCAATGAGAGGGGTCGTTCATCACGCCATACGCTCAAAGAGAGAGACCATTCATTATGGCGTACGCTTGAAGGGAGGTGTCATTCACCGCAACATATGCTCAAAGAGAGGGTCATCCATCACGATATACGCTCTAAGAAAGGGACTGTACATTATAACATTCACTCGAAGAGAGTGGTCTTTCATCGCAAGGTACGCTCAAAGAGAGGGGTCATCGATCACGGTATACGCTCAATGATATGATCACAACCAACAATGAATAAGAAGAATTTCCTATTGGACCTATGACTCGTGCTAAAACCTAGAAATTCCAAGAGGCCATGGGAAATCTATTTGTTCAAGACTAGAAATAGAGAATGCAACACCAGCTTTATTGGAACAATACAGCCTCCTACTTGTGCATGAGTTTGCATGAGTTCTTTCGTAAGTTTTTAAATTTAATTTCAGCATGTGTGCATGAATAAATAATGCTTGATGTTCACTTAAGCATTTTAGTTCAATTAAGTTCATTAGTTTAATTAATGCATGATAGTTCACTTAAAGCATGTTAGTTTTCTTATGTTTATAAGTTAATTTAGTGTGTGAGTAAATTAATTAAACTAGATCATTCAATATAACTAGTTTTATTAATTAATCTAGCTCATTAAATCTGTTTCATGCATTCACTTCTATTTTTATTGAATAAAGTTGTTACCTAATGGTTGCATATATATTTCAGCTATGGTATTCTTTTGGAGCAAATAGTTGATCATATTCTCAGGAATGACAAGGCATTTACATCAATTAAAGTCCCTTGAAGACCCATCAAGGCTGATTGGTTACAATGCAATTCAATGGAGCAATTACACCACTGAATGTTGTTATTTCCAGCAATGGTTTTAAGGCTTTCAAGAGAGTCTTTACATCATTTTAAGGTTGTCAGTTTCAGCAACCAAGAAAGACAAGACATGCAATGAAAGCCTTCATTATCACAATTTAAGGGAGAGTAGAGACAAGAATTAAAAACAACAGTTAAGGAGAGAATTCGAGGAATATTAATCAACTTGTTCGCCATTTTTGGATTGGATACGGGCATATTTGAATCTTGAGGTCTTCATCAAACTTACTCCCGTATTCCTTAGCATTCATTATCCCATATTCATCACGACATACGCTCAAAGAGAGGGTTCGTCCCTCACGGTATACGCTCAAAGGGAGGGACCGTTCATTACGACTTGCACTCGAAGAGAGGAGTCATTCATCGCGACATATGCTCAAAGAGAGGGGTGGTCCATCACGGTATACGCTCTAAGGGACCATTCACTATGACATGCATGCGAAGAGAGGGGTCATTTATCGCGAAATTCGCTCAAAGAGAGGGGTTGTCCATCACAGTATACGCTCTAAGAAAGGGACCATTAATTTTGACTTGCACTCGAAGAGAGGGATCAAATATCGCGACATACGCTCAAAGAGAGGTGTCATCCCTCACGGTATATGCTTAAAGAGAGGGACGGTTCACCATGACATACACTCGAAGAGATCGGTTATTCATCGCGACAAGCACTCAAAGAGAGTGGTCATCAATCACGGTATACGCTCAAAGAGAGGGACCGTTCATTATGACATATGCTTGAAGAAAGGGATCATTCATCAGGACATACGCTCAAAGAGAGGGCTTGTGCATCACGGTATACGCTCTAAGAAAGGGACCGTTCACTACGACATGCAGTCGAAGAGTGGAGTCTTTGATCGCGACATATGCTCAATGAGAGGGGTCATCCATCATGGTATAATCTCTAAGAAAAGGTCCATTCATTATAACACGCACTCGAAGAGAGGGGTCATTCATCGTGACATACGCTCAATGAGAGGGGTCGTCCATCACTATATACGCTCTAAGAAAGGGACCATTAATTATGTCATGCACTCGAAGGGAGGGGTCATATATCGCGACATACGCTCAAAGAGAGGGGTCGTCCATCACGGTATACGCTCTACGAAAGGGACCATTAATTATGACATGCACTCGAAGGGAGGGGTCATATATCGCGACATACGCTCAAAGAGAGGTGTTGTCCATCACGGTATACGCTCAAAGAGAGGGACCATTCACCATGACATGCACTCGAAGGGAGGGATCATTCATCGCGACAAACGCTCAAAGAGAGGGACCATTCATTATGACATACACTCGAAGAGATGAGTCATTCATCACGCCATACACTCAGAGAGAGGGGTCATCCATCATGGTAAACGCTCTAAGAAAGGGATCGTTCATTATGACATGCACTCGAAGAGAGGCATCATTCATCGCAACATACACTAAAGAGGGGTTATCGATCACGGTATACGCTCAAAGACAGGGACCATTCATTATGACATGCACTCAAAGAGATGGGTCATTCATCGCGACATACGCTCAAAGAGAGGGGTCGTCCATCACAGTATACGCTCAAAGAGAGGGACCGTTCACTGTGATAGGCACAAGAATAGAGGGGTTATTCATCGCGGCATACTCTTAAAGAGAGTGGTCGTCCACAACGGCATACGCTTAAGAAGAGTGACCATTCATTATGACACATGCTCGAAGAGAGGAGTCATTCAACGCGACATATGCTCAAAGAGACGGTTTTTCCATCATGTATACGCTCTAAGAAAGGGTCCATTGACTATTACATGCACTCGAAGAAAGTAGTCATTTATTGCGACATACATTCAAAGAGAGGTGTCATCGATCACAGTATACGCTCAAATAGAGGGATCGCTCATTATGACATGCACTTGAAGAGCAGGTTCATTCCTTACGATATAAGCTCAAAGAGAGGGGTCATCCATCACGGTATATACTTAGAGTGGGACAGTTCACCATGATATGCACTCAAGAGAGGGGTCGTTCATCGTGGCATACGTTCAAATAGAGGGGTCGTCCATCATGGTATACACTCAAAGAGAGGGACCGTTCATTATGACATACACTAGAAGAGATGGGTTATTCACCGTGACATAAGCTTAAAGAGATGGATCGTCCATCACGGTCTAAACACTAAGATAGGGACCGTTTATTATGACATGCACTCGAAGAGATGGTCATTCATTGCGACATACGCTCAAAGAGATGGGTCGTCCGTCACGGTATACGCTCAAAGAGAGGGACCGTTCACCATGACATGCACTCAAAGAGAGTGATCATTCATCGCAACATACGCACAAAGATCGTTCATCAATCACGTTATATGCTTAAAGAGAGGGACCGTTCATTATGATATGCACTCGAAGTGAAGGGTACACTTTGATTGTAGGACCTAGGAAGGAAGCAAGTCTCTCGCAAGAAGTGGCTGCAAAATAAAGAATTAAGGATATGGAATGAAAGGAATAGGTGAAATGAATGAAAGGAATAGTTTAGGGGACTGATATGGAAGCAGAAGGATTGTGTGGCGTTGATAAGGGTGAATGGATGTTTCGGAAATTTTGTGGGGATGAAAAAGGATTGACAATGATGAATGGAATAAGAGGAAATGTATGGAATGGTGAAATGGAAATAGTATCTTAAAGAAAACCTAATCCTGAACCTTATATCGATCTTTAAGGGGTGGTGATAAACGGGCTTTGACCCTTTTAGTATATTAAGCTAAAAGAACCCGAAGTATCAAGATGGATAGAAAAGGGTTGACGCCACAAGTATAAAAGTACTTGATATGTCGATAAAGTTCTAAGAAGAACTAAACGAGAGAAAAAATCTCATAAGTAATTTTATATAATCACAATGGTGTCTTTACAAAATGAAATCCAAGTCCTATTTATAGTTTTCTAAGGGGTTTGGCCGAAATGGCCTTTAACTATTCGGATAACCATTCATTTAAATGGTATCTCCCTCCAAAACTATTCAAAAAGATAACTTCTCGGTCCAACCTGCACTGTGTTCAGTAATTTGGCCATATCTAGAGCTACCAATATTGGATTGATGCGATTCAACATGCGTTGGAAAGACAATAGATAGGTGAACAATTTTCATGAAGAAAGCGAAACCCACTTCTGCTTGTATCCTGCTCGAAAATCGGAAACAAGTGGACCATTATGAATATGTCCAATGAAAAGTGCTATCTCTTTGTTTTGGCGCCCACTTCCTTTTCCTCCATGATCTTTATGCCCAATGTGGATAGTGGATAGACATGATGCTTGGTGAAGGGTAGGTGACCTTCGGGTGTTGAGGTGGGAGTGATAGCTAGAGTTGAGGTGAGCTGGATTGAACTGAGCTATCTAGCTGAAAGACTTAGCTAAAGTTTGAAGCTAAAATAAGTTAATCCGAGCTGCCTTTAGCGAAGTGAGCTGGTCCATTAGCTTCCTTATATTCTCTTCTAGTCTGAGGAGTGTTTTGGAGTTAATCCGAATCTTTTAAGGCCTCATTTTGAATTATGCTTCATTTGAGCTCGTATGGGACTTGTGAGATGACATGGAGCTATCCTTTAGTCCTTTAAGTACTGTAGGAGTGTTCCATGCATTTCCAAGCTATTCTTAAGTTGGCTCCTTGTGTTTCTAGCATTGTCTTCCGTTTAGCTTCTTTTGAGCTTACTGAGCTGACACTGAACTACTATTTACTCCTTGAGCTGTAGGTAAGTCCTATGAAGAAAACATAATAATGAAAATAATTACATGAGTTTAGAACTAAGCTAAAACTTTTAATCAATGTGGTTATATAACTTTTCGTTTTAATAGCTTAAGTAATATAACTCTTAAGTAGCTTAATATAAAGTATATAAAAGTAATAAATACTAAGATTAATAACTCCCCTTTAATCCCATGCGTGAAATGAAGCATGAAAGCATGAGATAAATGAGTAGAAATGAACACGTATCACCAAATATTATTAAATAAAATTTTATGAGTTTAAATAGTTAATTATAGGCTTTTAAACAAAATTATACTGATTAATTTCAAATTCTCAGTTTTTTACTCGTTAAAATTCGAACGGATTCTTAATAAAGCACATTTAGACATGCACTTTTTAATCATAATAAAACAATAACCAAATATTATTAAATCAAATTTTATGATTTTAAATTGTTAATTATGGGCTTTTGAACAAAATTATACAGATTAATCTCAAATTTTCAGCTTTTTACTCAGTTAAAATTCAAACGGATTCTCTATAAAGTCCATTTAGACAAGCACGTTTTAATCGCAACAAAACGACAACCAAATGTTCTTAAACCAAATTTTATGAGTTCAAATAGTTAATTATGGCTTTTGAACAAAATTATATAGATTAATCTAAAATTTTCAGTTTTTTACTCGGTTAAAATTCGAACAGATTAAACGGGATATTGTTTTTTCTCTCCTCTTTCCTCCCTCTCTCACCCTCTCTTCCCTCTCTTCCCTTTCATGTCTTCTACCGCCTCCATCGTCCCTCTCCACCGATCCTCCTCTCCCTTGATCAGCCACTTTTCACCATCTCCGCTGCTGGGAGAGGAAGAAACAACACCCGTCTCAAACTCTACAAGGTATTTTCTTGTGATTTTTCTCATTCTTTCGCTTTACTGTTTCATTGTGAATCCTTCCCTTTGGAATGCTATGTTTTCTGGTGGTCATCAACATCACTGTTGGTATGGATCTTTGCCATGCCTCCGCCAACAATGTCGCTCGTCTTCTCCAATCACCATGGAAGACTTGAAAGATACAACCAGTGAGATAAGTTGGGTTTTATTAATTATATTTCATGAAAGTTTTACTTGGTCTTTAGACCGGGTCATTGCTACACAATTACCACCCTTGAGAAGGGATCAATATAACATCATATATGATGTAATAATCTTCACCAATATAACATCCAGCTGCCTCTCAGGTAAGAGATCCGGAGATTCCTTGAGTATTCGCCAATTCCATCTCCTTTATTGGTTGTTTCCTTTCTTAGAGATCTTAGTTGTAGAGGCGAATCAAGCAAGTTACAATCCGATGCTGTATGCCTCAGTATTGTCTCAATCTAACCAGACTTCTTCCATTTTACAAGTATTTGTTATTTATTTTAGTAAGCATTCTTGGATAGAATTTTACTTCGGCATGAACAGAACCTTGTTGTTCCCCTTAATCTTTTTATTATTATCAGTCCTTAATTCCCTTGAACTCCATCCATTATTTTTCATATGGAACCACAACTTTGGTTCTCTATTTTCTATGGCCCTTAGATCGGAAATTTATATTTGGGTTCTGAAACAACTTTATTGATTTTTTTAGTCTACAGGAGGTCGCCTGTGCCGATCTCATCGATACTCCGATCACACGACATGGTTATGTACAAGATTTTGGATTGACTATCGGTCCAACATATATACATCTCCAGGAGATCGTTTTCATCGATACTAAACAAGATTATGGATCTTCTATCGGTCCTACATATCTACATCTCCAGGAGATCATTTTTGTCGATCTCATCGATTCTCCGATCATACGACATGGTTATAAACAAGATTATGGATTGGCTATCGGTCCAACATATCTATGTCTCCAGGTTAGGTTCTTTTTAAACAAATGTTCCAGGTTTTTGCGTGTTAGATTTTATGGCTTTTGGTTTTTCTTTTCAAGGGGTTTTGTTGGTTTTCTTTATCAATGATCCATGCCCGTACGTATGTTATGGATCTCTCTCCATCACACCTATGAGTTTGGTGTTTTTGTTTTGGCGACACATTCTTCTACACTTAACCATGAAAAATTTACCGACATTGAACCTTGTCTTCAACACGTTGTTCTGGCATGTATTTCTCAATAGGTTTACGTTTTGTCGCGCAACAACCGCCTCCAGGTTGATCGCACAGTGCATTGGTATGTACGTCCACGTCTCTATAATCTCGATAGATTTTCTGGTCTGTTCCGTTTTGGAAGAACCGAGATAAAGGACTCAATCACATTCACAAGCCTTGATTGGATCTTTTTCGATCCAGTCCCATCTCTTGTTGAATTGGTTCAGTTTTGGCAGATTCAAGCAATCAAAACCTACTCCAAGAATACGTACTTCCAATTCGTGTATTTTTTCTCTAGCGATGACTGAAACTAGACGTGGTTTTGCTGGCTCTGTCTGATGTGAGCACATCTACACTAGCTCAAACAGCTGATCCGGAGGTCTTACCATCAGGACCCATCACTCGATCAAAGGCTAAGCAATTCAGGGAAGTTCTTATTCTTAAATGTTTACAAGTCTCAGAATCCCTTAATAATGCATATGCCTTAGAGAATAAACTTTACACTATGTTACATACTGATGTGTAACATCTTGTAACTATATAGTACTTAAGCTAGTATTGTGTTTATTAAGCATGTAAATAGGTGTGTTTTCAATAAGTTCAATAAGAACACAAGCTCATAATCATGTTTACCATGTTTCTTTAGCTTGTTACATGTTTTCCAATATGATAACTATGTTTTTCAGCTTGTTTTAACTTTCTTTAATAAGTTTACAATACTTATGATGGTATAACTTTTGTTTTCTCATAGGCACAAGGAAGAGTACCAAATGAAGGACTTCACCTTAGCTCGGGAAAAGCTCAATGGATTTCTAGCAGCTCGTTTCAGCTCAACTAATCCTCAACACTTCAGCTAGCTGAATTCAGCTCAACTCAGCTCCATTCAGCTCAACTCCAGCTCTACTAGCTCAACTCAAGCTGGTGAGTCCCGGGATAGCTCAAAGGTGTCCTCCACGTGGGAGAGTGTGTCATGGTCATGTGACCAGCATGAGGGGCGTCCACCATCCTTCCAAGCATGTGCATGGCATGTGGCAGATTCAAATTTCAAGATTTCCCTCCTTGAAGTTGGCGTCAAAGTAAGATAAGGACAAGGAGTTATTTCCTTTGAATTTCACACATAAAACACATGTGTTAAATGTTTGAAATTCAGTCTTCCCTCCCTCCAAAACCAGCCGGCCACAAAGGATAAGGATGAGTAGTTTTCTCATCCACATTTAACATAATTAACACATGTTAATTGTGCTTACATTTCAGCCACTCATCTGAAACTTCCAATTCAATTCTGGCCAAGTATTCTAGGCGCCAACTCCCTTGTACTAGCCTATATATATGTATACTTTGTAATGTGAAAAAAAAGACAATTTGAATGAAATTTACTTTTGTGAGAATTTCTCTCATTTCGGTTCTTTTGAGAACTTTCTGACTTCTCAAGTTCGTTGCTTGCGTGGTCAACCCCTTTGATACTTTGGGTTCTCGGTTGTAGATAATCGAAGGGTCCAAGTCCGTCTGAAGCAAGTTCAAGATAAGGTTCGGGTTCGTTCAACAGATTGTTCGAGTTCATCCTTGGAGTTTGTTTCATTTTATTTCTTTTCCTTGTTTTTATTTCATTTTCGTACTACCCCTTGCAACCTATTTTTCAACCTTGTCAGAAACTTCATTTCTCACCATTCACCTCACCAAAGACCAATCCTAGCCATAACCAAACCAATACTTTCAGCGTTCCACCATTGTCAACTTCTCCGAGCCTTCATCTTCTACATTCTGTCTACCTAAATTTTCCAGCCCTTTTAAACACCAATTTGCAGCCATGCTTATTGCAGGAGACATCTTACTTCAATCCTAGATCCGAAACAATCAAGAAGGCGTCCTCAACAAGGAGCCCTCTTATCACTGTCTCCATCGACAGGTAAATTATTTCGGTTTGAACATAAGTTTTTACTATTATATGTATTTATTTTTTATTTACATACCTCAATTCAGATTAATTCTTTTTAGATCATGCTTCTCCTTTCTGTACATTTTGGACTATTATCTGTTTTATAACACCTTGTTTAATTTTTTGAATATACCACCCTTAACTAGGGATCCATCCAACACCTTTCATGGTGTAATATCCTCAAACAGGTTGCACTATCTAAATCTCCTGCGACTCTATACATTCAATCCAACTAGGTTGGTAACGATCGCTTATTGGTTTCTCTCTCTTGTTTTATATCACGTTTATCTTATTTTCCCTATTAACTTCATGTTTATACCATCCTTTTTAAGGGATTTATCCAACATAATCTATGGTGTATTATCATCAACCAAACATTCTTGTTTAATTGTTACCCTTTTGTTCACGATTCCTTGGATGTATTCCAATCAAGTTTTGTTAGTGCTTTTTCTATCTTCCTCTATTCTTTCAGCGTCTGACATTGTTGCTTACTATGTTTATTTACCTTCTAACTTTTTTATTTGCCTTGTGTGGCAAAAAGCAACAAACATGGTTGATACTACAGGCCCCGTTGTTACTTTCCCTAATGCCATGATGTTTTAACAGCATGGCTCAACACTCCAGTTAGAGTGTATAAGGCGTGAACAAGGATCTGGTTTGGCTTCCTTGATAAGCTTACTATCTCCACAAGGTTTCGTTTTGCTCTATGTTTGCACCAAATATAACACATTCGACCTCCCTTTGCTCCATGTTTGCACATTCGACCTCCCTTTGCTCCATGTTTGCACCAAATATAACACATTCGGCCTCCCTTTGCTCCATGTTTGCACCAAAGGTTTTGTTTGGCTCTTTTTTATTGAGTCTTCTCTTGTTCCATGTTTTCTTAAATGCTATGTACACCTTTTACCCTATTCTTTATGTCATGTTCCTCTCTTTTATCCTCGGTTTACTAATTTTGATTCTACTTTTTCCACGGCTTTCCCTCTGATCTTTCTTCAAGATTGGTGTCTTGCCTCTCATTTGGTCTTTGGTAATCTCTCTTACTCGGTAAGACCTCTACTTCCAAAAGTTTTGCTAACTTTATTATTGATGTTTGTTTCCTCGAAATTAGTATATTCTATACAATGGTATTATCAAATTATTCCCATTATGATTGTTTTTGTTATGTGTCTACCAACCCTTCCACGGGTTCTTTCCAACACCTTTCATGGTGTATGCTTTTCTAAATTCATAAATATACCACCCTTTTAGTGGGAATTTTCTAAAACCATCTCTGGTGTATTATCATCAACCAAACAATTTTTTGAAGTAACAACTCTTTTTCTTACATTTCCTTGGATGATCTCATATCTCGAAATGTTATTACTTGCTCTATTTTACTCTTTTTTTCAAGCTTTTGACATTAAGGATCGAGGGTTGCTTCCAAGACCCGTATTTCTACTTAGTATCACCACCATTGTCGACTGATTGGGGGCTGGTTTTGGCCTTGTCGTCAGGGATCTTTAGATCTAAAAACTTTATCAATATTTGGTATTTCATATCAATTGAACATCAAGCTTTTTATTCTATAACTAGCTATTACCTTGTTCACCACAGTAAGTCTTCTATTCTATTTACAATTAGGACTCCTATTTACTCTCAACTTAATCCTTTTATACTACACGTTCTAGGTATCCTCTTAAACACAGCTCATTGTGTATCTTCTCAATCCCTTGAACTCTACCAAATCGAAGATTGGCATATATATTTTCAACCCTTGGGTAGGGGTCTGTCCAACACCTTTTATGGTGTATTCTTACGAAACAAGTCTACATGTTATTTTAAATTCTTGCTCTTCATGAGAAGTCTAGATGATATGACGTTATGCTACTTTCTTGAACCTAGTCCATCAGAACGAAGAATGCATGAGTTTGATTTTCCTACTTTATGATAAGAGGGCTCCTTGTTGAGGACGCCTTCTTGATTGTTTCGGATCTAGGATTGAAGTAAGATGTCTCCTGCAATAAGCATGGCTGCAAATTGGTGTTTAAAAGGGCTGGAAAATTTAGGTAGACAGAATGTAGAAGATGAAGGCTCGGAGAAGTTGACAATGGTGGAACGCTGAAAGTATTGGTTTGGTTATGGCTAGGATTGGTCTTTGGTGAGGTGAATGGTGAGAAATGAAGTTTCTGACAAGGTTGAAAAATAGGTTGCAAGGGGTAGTACGAAAATGAAATAAAAACAAGGAAAAGAAATAAAATGAAACAAACTCCAAGGATGAACTCGAACAATCTGTTGAACGAACCCGAACCTTATCTTGAACTTGCTTCAGACGGACTTGGACCCTTCGATTATCTACAACCGAGAACCCAAAGTATCAAAGGGGTTGACCACGCAAGCAACGAACTTGAGAAGTCAGAAAGTTCTCAAAAGAACCGAAATGAGAGAAATTCTCACAAAAGTAAATTTCATTCAAATTGTCTTTTTCTTTTTACATTACAAAGTATACATATATATAGGCTAGTACAAGGGAGTTGGAGCCTAGAATACTTGGCCAGAATTGAATTGGAAGTTTCAGATGAGTGGCCTGAAATGTAAGCACAATTAACATGTGTTAATTATGTTAAATGTGGATGATAAAACTACTCATCCTTATCCTTTGTGGCCGGCTGGTTTTGGAGGGAGAGAAGACTGAATTTCAAACATTTAACACATGTGTTTTATGTGTGAAATTCAAAGGAAATAACTCCTTGTCCTTATCTTACTTTGACGCCAACTTCAAGGAGGGAAATCTTGAAATTTGAATCTGCCACATGCCATGCACATGCTTGGAAGGATGGTGGACGCCCCTCATGCTGGTCACATGACCATGACACACTCTCCCACGTGGAGGACACCTTTGAGCTATCCCGGGACTCACCAGCTTGAGTTGAGCTAGTAGAGCTGGAGTTGAGCTGAATGGAGCTGAGTTGAGCTGAATTCAGCTAGCTGAAGTGTTGAGGATTAGTTGAGCTGAAACGAGCTGCTAGAAATCCATTGAGCTTTTCCCGAGCTAAGGTGAAGTCCTTCATTTGGTACTCTTCCTTGTGCCTATGAGAAAACAAAAGTTATACCATCATAAGTATTGTAAACTTATTAAAGAAAGTTAAAACAAGCTGAAAAACATAGTTATCATATTGGAAAACATGTAACAAGCTAAAGAAACATGGTAAACATGATTATGAGCTTGTGTTCTTATTGAACTTATTGAAAACACACCTATTTACATGCTTAATAAACACAATACTAGCTTAAGTACTATATAGTTACAAGATGTTACACATCAGTATGTAACATAGTGTAAAGTTTATTCTCTAAGGCATATGCATTATTAAGGGATTCTGAGACTTGTAAACATTTAAGAATAAGAACTTCCCTGAATTGCTTAGCCTTTGATCGAGTGATGGGTCCTGATGGTAAGACCTCCGGATCAGCTGATTGAGCTTGTGTAGATGTGCTCACATCATCCCCCCCTTCTTGAAAAGGATTTGTCCTCAAATCTGCAGAATCATTAAAAGGGGATAAGTCGGAAACATTAAATGTAGCACTTACATTGTATTCACCCGGCAAGTCCAACTTGTAAGCATTGTCGTTCACTTTCTCAACCACTTGAAAAGGACCATCTCCTCGTGGTAACAGCTTGGACCGTCGTTGGGTTGGAAAACGTTCCTTTCGGAAGTGAATCCAAACCCAATCTCCAACATCGAAGGTAACTCGCTTACGTCCTTTGTTCGCTTGCTTCTCGTATTGTTGAGTCCTTCGTTCAAGGTTATCTTTAACCTGTTGATGCAACTTCTTTACATAATCAGCCTTGGATTGTCCATCCCTGTTCGTCACTTGTTCATATGGCAAAGGCAACATATCGAGAGGAGTGATAGGATTAAATCCATAAACAACCTCAAAAGGTGACATTTTAGTAGCAGAATGAACGGCATGGTTATATGCAAATTCAACATGCGGCAAACAATCTTCCCACGTCTTAATATTCTTTTTGATGATGGAACGGAGTAAAGTAGATAAAATACGATTAACAACCTCAGTTTGTCCATCAGTTTGGGGATGACAAGTAGTAGAAAACATAAGTTTCGTACCTAATTTGCTCCAAAGAGTCCTCCAGAAGTGACTCAAGAATTTTACATCCCTGTCAGAAACAATCGACCTAGGAATACCATGTAAACGCACAATTTCCTTAAAGAACAAGTTAGCCACATTAACAGCATCATCGGTCTTATGACACGCAATGAAGTGTGCCATCTTTGAGAACCTGTCAACCACAACAAAGATACTATCTCTACCTGTCCTAGTCCTAGGCAATCCCAACACAAAATCCATAGATATATCAGTCCAGGGGGAGTCGGGAATAGGTAAAGGTAAGTACAAACCGCGTGGTAATACCTTCGACTTTGCTTTCTTACATGTCACGCATCGTTCACACATCCTTTCGACGTCTCGTCGCATCTTTGGCCAGAATAGATGCTCCTTGAGAATGTGTAACGTCTTGGTGACTCCAAAGTGTCCCATAAGTCCTCCTTCATGAGCTTCTCGAATTAGGACCTCTCGAATTGACCCTTGAGGAATGCAGAGTCTTCCTTCTTTGAAAAGATAATCATCATGTCGATAAAATTTCTCATCTGCACCCTTTTCACACAATGTATATCTTTCTCCAAAATCAGGGTCAGTAGCATATAATTCTTTGATATAGGCAAACCCAATCAAATGAGAGTCTAAGTAATTCAGAAGTGCATACCTACGGGATAAGGCATCTGCTACAACGTTGTCTTTACCTTTCTTATATCGAATGACATAAGGAAAAGATTCTAGAAATTCAACCCACTTAGCATGCCTTTTATTCAACTTATGCTGACCTGTTATGTGCTTCAAAGCTTCGTGATCGGTGTGAATTACGAATTCTTTCGGTAAGAGATAGTGCTGCCATGTTTCAAGAGCTCGAATCAATGCATACATCTCTTTGTCGTACACTGGATAATTCAAGGTAGCACCACTTAACTTCTCGCTGAAATAGGCAATAGGTCGCTTCTCCTGTGATAAAACGGCTCCAATTCCTATTCCTGAAGCATCACACTCAATCTCGAACATTTTATCAAAGTTAGGTAAGGCTAACACTGGGGCCTTAGTCAAATAATCCTTAATTTTCAAGAAGGCTTCTTCCTGTTCATTACCCCAATTGAAGACTGAATTCTTCTTTATAATCCCGGTTAAGGGGGCGGTAATGGAACTGAAATTAGGTACAAACCGACGATAAAAACTAGCTAAACCATGAAAAGATCTAACCTGACTTATTGATGTCGGTCGAGGCCAATCCTGAATCGCCTTCACCTTTTCTGGATCGACTTCCACACCCTGTGCAGTCACGATAAAACCAAGAAAGGTAACCTTATCAGTACAAAACATACATTTCTTCAGATTACCAAATAACCTTTCTTTTCTCAATGTGCCAAGAACATTCCTCAAGTGTTCCTCGTGATCCTGCAAAGACTTGCTGTATATAAGAATGTCATCAAAGTACACAACACAATATTTTCCAATGTAAGATCGTAAAACATGATTCATCAGACGCATAAAGGTGCTAGGTGCGTTAGTTAAACCGAAAGGCATCACTAACCACTCGTACAGACCCAATTTCGTTTTGAAGGCTGTCTTCCATTCGTCGCCTTCTCGCATCCGAATCTGATGATATCCACTCTTTAAATCAATTTTGGAAAATATGGTCGCACCACACAACTCATCTAGCATGTCATCAAGACGAGGAATGGGATGCCTATACTTGATGGTAATCTGATTCACCGCTCGGCAATCAACACACATTCTCCATGTTCCGTCTTTCTTGGGTACTAAAAGTACTGGTACAGCGCACGGACTTAAACTTTCCCGAATGTAACCCTTTTCCATCAACTCGGTGATTTGTTTTTGAAGTTCTTTTGTTTCTTCTGGATTACTTCGATATGCTGGCCGATTTGGAATGGTAGCTCCCGGAATGAAATCAATTTGATGTTCTATACCTCGAATAGGTGGCAACCCACTCGGTGTCTCATCCGGAAACACATCTTCAAACTCCTGCAAAAGAGACGTAATAGATGCAGGCAAATCATTAGGAATATCAGATAACAAACAATACTCCTTATACATTAAAATAAGTAAAGTTTGTTGAGAGGAAAGACATTTCCTGATATCCTTGCCGCTCGCATATACGTTCGTCTTCTTCCTTTCTGTTTTGGCTTCCTCGACATTCTTTCTCAATCGAACCTGATCTTCTTGCACTTGACTCGGTGTCAAAGGTGCTAAGGTGATCTTCTTACCTGCATGTGTAAAAGAATATCGATTTGTAATTCCATCATGCAACGTACCTTTGTCGTATTGCCATGGACGTCCCAAAAGTAGGTGACACGCATCCATTGAGACGACATCACAAAGGATTTCATCTTTATACCTCCCTATGGTAAATGGTACCGAAACTTGTCTAGTAACTCGTACTTCTCCGCCATCATTTAACCATTGAAGACGATATGGTTTGGGATGCTTCATCGTCTTTAAGCCTAACTTATCAACCATGAAAGAACTTGCAACATTAGTACAACTACCACCATCAATAATGACAACACATACCTTGTCGTTAATGAGGCATCTAGTATGGAAGATGTTCTCTCGTTGCTGGTCGTCTTGTGTAGGTGTAGCATTTAGACTTCTTTTTATGACAAGTGCTTCACCGGTCATGTATGTATCCAAGGCATCATCCGCATCATCCTTGTCTTCCTTGTGTAAAGGTTCCTGTTCTTCATTGTCGGATTCAGACTCAATCTCTCCGTTTTCTAACATCAACATAGTCTTCCGATTAGGACATTGGCTTGCAATATGTCCTCTTCCAAGACACTTAAAGCACTGAATATCCCTTGAGCGTTCTGGACGTTCTGGTTGTGCAATTTGCTTCCCACGCCCAACATCTACAATCGGGGCCTTTGGCTTGCTCGTTTCACCCTTCTCTTTGTTTTGAAACGGTGCTTGTTTCCTGAAATTGTTAGAAGGATTGAAAACAGAATTGGAAGGAGGTCTGAAAGAATTATTACCTCGGGATGACGACATCTTTCTTCGTTGCTGCCTCTCAACCTTAATTGCCATTTGCACCATTTCGTCTAATTCGACGTAATGTTGCAATTCAACAGCATTGGCAATGTCAGTGTTCAAACCTGAAAGGAATCGCGCCATGGTTGCTTCTCGGTCTTCCTCAATGTTAGCACGCATCATGGCCATCTCCATGTCTTTAAAATAATCTTCGACGCTTCGATTTCCTTGTTTCAAAGTTTGTAACCTTTGAAATAGGTCTCGATGGTAATGGGATGGTACAAATCTCTTTCTCAAAATTCTTTTCATCTCTGCCCATGTATTGATTGGACCTTCACCGGTTCGTCTTCTACTTAGAATCAATTGATCCCACCAAATTAAGGCATAGTCAACGAACTCCATCGCTGCCAATCGAACCTTCTTCTGGTCAGAATAATTGTAGCAATCAAAGACGTGTTCCACCTTGCTTTCCCACGCAAGATATGCATCCGGATCTGATCGTCCTTGAAAAGGGGGTATGGCAACTTTGATGTTGTTCAAATTGTCATCCGGTTGTGCCTGGTGTTGTACACGCCTCCCATTTGTTCTAGGAGCATTCTGCCTCGGTTCTTGCACTTCTTCAACGTCATCATTGTTGTCATCATGGGAATTGTTTTGAGATCCCTCGATCTTGTCCATTCTCACGTGCAATTGTTCAATCTCTGATTGCACTACTCTTCGGACTTCTCGAAGCATGGCTTGCATCATAAGGCTTGGTTGAACGTCGTTTTGTTGTTGATCATCACGATCTCCATTTGAACCTGCCATTGTTAGTAAAGAACAAACAACACAAAATAAAAATAAGGATAAATGGACCTCACAAAGTACACACACAAGATCCTCACAAGTTCACTCCAAAGAAAAAAATAAAAATGGCACTCCAACACTCGTGTTTCACTCGGGAATACTTGAATGGCTCTTTTGATTCCCCTTCTGATCTCACACACACAAATGCCTTTTACCACTCCTTCTCTCGTTATAAGTTCTTTAGAGGACTAGCGTAGACTTCTTCAAATCTGTCACAAGTGTTAGTCTTTAACAACAACGGTTAGTGACAATCGAAATGTAAGGTTCTGTCCAAAACAAATTCGGTTAGTGTTAAATGGAAAGAAAAGTGATGTAAAGTAAGGTAAAGGTTAGAAAGAAAGAAAAAGAAAAAAAAAAAAAAAAAAAAAATGGATTACTTACTACAAAGAAACACTTACTACTCTCCTTTCACCGAACAATCAATTCTTCATGCCCGGTTGATTGTGGTAGTGTTTGATGCTGTAGAACACATTAAACTTGCATTTTCTTTCATCTTTTCAATACCATGAAGTGCTTTTCTTTCAACTATTGATATTCTGATTTTTTTTTTTTGAATTTTCGGATTTTTTTTTTTTAACTAGAGTTGACTTTGACTTTTTTTTTTTTTTTTTTTTTTGACTTTTTTTTTTTTTGATTGTTTTTGCACTTACGAAGATGATTCTTACTTGTAATCCAACCTAGGCTCTGATTACCACATGATAAGAGGGCTCCTTGTTGAGGACGCCTTCTTGATTGTTTCGGATCTAGGATTGAAGTAAGATGTCTCCTGCAATAAGCATGGCTGCAAATTGGTGTTTAAAAGGGCTGGAAAATTTAGGTAGACAGAATGTAGAAGATGAAGGCTCGGAGAAGTTGACAATGGTGGAACGCTGAAAGTATTGGTTTGGTTATGGCTAGGATTGGTCTTTGGTGAGGTGAATGGTGAGAAATGAAGTTTCTGACAAGGTTGAAAAATAGGTTGCAAGGGGTAGTACGAAAATGAAATAAAAACAAGGAAAAGAAATAAAATGAAACAAACTCCAAGGATGAACTCGAACAATCTGTTGAACGAACCCGAACCTTATCTTGAACTTGCTTCAGACGGACTTGGACCCTTCGATTATCTACAACCGAGAACCCAAAGTATCAAAGGGGTTGACCACGTGATGTGAGCACATCTACACAAGCTCAATCAGCTGATCCGGAGGTCTTACCATCAGGACCCATCACTCGATCAAAGGCTAAGCAATTCAGGGAAGTTCTTATTCTTAAATGTTTACAAGTCTCAGAATCCCTTAATAATGCATATGCCTTAGAGAATAAACTTTACACTATGTTACATACTGATGTGTAACATCTTGTAACTATATAGTACTTAAGCTAGTATTGTGTTTATTAAGCATGTAAATAGGTGTGTTTTCAATAAGTTCAATAAGAACACAAGCTCATAATCATGTTTACCATGTTTCTTTAGCTTGTTACATGTTTTCCAATATGATAACTATGTTTTTCAGCTTGTTTTAACTTTCTTTAATAAGTTTACAATACTTATGATGGTATAACTTTTGTTTTCTCATAGGCACAAGGAAGAGTACCAAATGAAGGACTTCACCTTAGCTCGGGAAAAGCTCAATGGATTTCTAGCAGCTCGTTTCAGCTCAACTAATCCTCAACACTTCAGCTAGCTGAATTCAGCTCAACTCAGCTCCATTCAGCTCAACTCCAGCTCTACTAGCTCAACTCAAGCTGGTGAGTCCCGGGATAGCTCAAAGGTGTCCTCCACGTGGGAGAGTGTGTCATGGTCATGTGACCAGCATGAGGGGCGTCCACCATCCTTCCAAGCATGTGCATGGCATGTGGCAGATTCAAATTTCAAGATTTCCCTCCTTGAAGTTGGCGTCAAAGTAAGATAAGGACAAGGAGTTATTTCCTTTGAATTTCACACATAAAACACATGTGTTAAATGTTTGAAATTCAGTCTTCTCTCCCTCCAAAACCAGCCGGCCACAAAGGATAAGGATGAGTAGTTTTATCATCCACATTTAACATAATTAACACATGTTAATTGTGCTTACATTTCAGGCCACTCATCTGAAACTTCCAATTCAATTCTGGCCAAGTATTCTAGGCTCCAACTCCCTTGTACTAGCCTATATATATGTATACTTTGTAATGTAAAAAGAAAAAAAGACAATTTGAATGAAATTTACTTTTGTGAGAATTTCTCTCATTTCGGTTCTTTTGAGAACTTTCTGACTTCTCAAGTTCGTTGCTTGCGTGGTCAACCCCTTTGATACTTTGGGTTCTCGGTTGTAGATAATCGAAGGGTCCAAGTCCGTCTGAAGCAAGTTCAAGATAAGGTTCGGGTTCGTTCAACAGATTGTTCGAGTTCATCCTTGGAGTTTGTTTCATTTTATTTCTTTTCCTTGTTTTTATTTCATTTTCGTACTACCCCTTGCAACCTATTTTTCAACCTTGTCAGAAACTTCATTTCTCACCATTCACCTCACCAAAGACCAATCCTAGCCATAACCAAACCAATACTTTCAGCGTTCCACCATTGTCAACTTCTCCGAGCCTTCATCTTCTACATTCTGTCTACCTAAATTTTCCAGCCCTTTTAAACACCAATTTGCAGCCATGCTTATTGCAGGAGACATCTTACTTCAATCCTAGATCCGAAACAATCAAGAAGGCGTCCTCAACAAGGAGCCCTCTTATCATGTGGTAATCGGAGCCTAGGTTGGATTACAAGTAAGAATCATCTTCGTGAGTGCAAAAACAATCAAAAAACAAAAAAAAGTCAAAAAAAAAAAGTCAAAGTCAACTCTAGTAAAAAAAAAATTTCGAAAATTCAAAAAAAATCAGAATATCAATAGTTGAAAGAAAAGCACTTCATGGTATTGAAAAGATGAAAGAAAATGCAAGTTTAATGTGTTCTACAGCATCAAACACTACCACAATCAACCGGGCATGAAGAATTGATTGTTCGGTGAAAGGAGAGTAGTAAGTGTTTCTTTGTAGTAAGTAATCCATTTTTTTTTTTTTTTTTTTTCTTTTTCTTTCTTTCTAACCTTTACCTTACTTTACATCACTTTTCTTTCCATTTAACACTAACCGAATTTGTTTTGGACAGAACCTTACATTTCGATTGTCACTAACCGTTGTTGTTAAAGACTAACACTTGTGACAGATTTGAAGAAGTCTACGCTAGTCCTCTAAAGAACTTATAACGAGAGAAGGAGTGGTAAAAGGCATTTGTGTGTGTGAGATCAGAAGGGGAATCAAAAGAGCCATTCAAGTATTCCCGAGTGAAACACGAGTGTTGGAGTGCCATTTTTATTTTTTTCTTTGGAGTGAACTTGTGAGGATCTTGTGTGTGTACTTTGTGAGGTCCATTTATCCTTATTTTTATTTTGTGTTGTTTGTTCTTTACTAACAATGGCAGGTTCAAATGGAGATCGTGATGATCAACAACAAAACGACGTTCAACCAAGCCTTATGATGCAAGCCATGCTTCGAGAAGTCCGAAGAGTAGTGCAATCAGAGATTGAACAATTGCACGTGAGAATGGACAAGATCGAGGGATCTCAAAACAATTCCCATGATGACAACAATGATGACGTTGAAGAAGTGCAAGAACCGAGGCAGAATGCTCCTAGAACAAATGGGAGGCGTGTACAACACCAGGCACAACTGGATGACAATTTGAACAACATCAAAGTTGCCATACCCCCTTTTCAAGGACGATCAGATTCGGATGCATATCTTGCGTGGGAAAGCAAGGTGGAACACGTCTTTGATTGCTACAATTATTCTGACCAGAAGAAGGTTCGATTGGCAGCGATGGAGTTCGTTGACTATGCCTTAATTTGGTGGGATCAATTGATTCTAAGTAGAAGACGAACCGGTGAAGGTCCAATCAATACATGGGCAGAGATGAAAAGAATTTTGAGAAAGAGATTCGTACCATCCCATTACCATCGAGACCTATTTCAAAGGTTACAAACTTTGAAACAAGGAAATCGAAGCGTCGAAGATTATTTTAAAGACATGGAGATGGCCATGATGCGTGCTAACATTGAGGAAGACCGAGAAGCAACCATGGCGCGATTCCTTTCAGGTTTGAACACTGACATTGCCAATGCTGTTGAATTGCAACATTACGTCGAATTAGACGAAATGGTGCAAATGGCAATTAAGGTTGAGAGGCAGCACTATCTCTTACCGAAAGAATTCGTAATTCACACCGATCACGAAGCTTTGAAGCACATAACAGGTCAGCATAAGTTGAATAAAAGGCATGCTAAGTGGGTTGAATTTCTAGAATCTTTTCCTTATGTCATTCGATATAAGAAAGGTAAAGACAACGTTGTAGCAGATGCCTTATCCCGTAGGTATGCACTTCTGAATTACTTAGACTCTCATTTGATTGGGTTTGCCTATATCAAAGAATTATATGCTACTGACCCTGATTTTGGAGAAAGATATACATTGTGTGAAAAGGGTGCAGATGAGAAATTTTATCGACATGATGATTATCTTTTCAAAGAAGGAAGACTCTGCATTCCTCAAGGGTCAATTCGAGAGGTCCTAATTCGAGAAGCTCATGAAGGAGGACTTATGGGACACTTTGGAGTCACCAAGACGTTACACATTCTCAAGGAGCATCTATTCTGGCCAAAGATGCGACGAGACGTCGAAAGGATGTGTGAACGATGCGTGACATGTAAGAAAGCAAAGTCGAAGGTATTACCACGCGGTTTGTACTTACCTTTACCTATTCCCGACTCCCCCTGGACTGATATATCTATGGATTTTGTGTTGGGATTGCCTAGGACTAGGACAGGTAGAGATAGTATCTTTGTTGTGGTTGACAGGTTCTCAAAGATGGCACACTTCATTGCGTGTCATAAGACCGATGATGCTGTTAATGTGGCTAACTTGTTCTTTAAGGAAATTGTGCGTTTACATGGTATTCCTAGGTCGATTGTTTCTGACAGGGATGTAAAATTCTTGAGTCACTTCTGGAGGACTCTTTGGAGCAAATTAGGTACGAAACTTATGTTTTCTACTACTTGTCATCCCCAAACTGATGGACAAACTGAGGTTGTTAATCGTATTTTATCTACTTTACTCCGTTCCATCATCAAAAAGAATATTAAGACGTGGGAAGATTGTTTGCCGCATGTTGAATTTGCATATAACCATGCCGTTCATTCTGCTACTAAAATGTCACCTTTTGAGGTTGTTTATGGATTTAATCCTATCACTCCTCTCGATATGTTGCCTTTGCCATATGAACAAGTGACGAACAGGGATGGACAATCCAAGGCTGATTATGTAAAGAAGTTGCATCAACAGGTTAAAGATAACCTTGAACGAAGGACTCAACAATACGAGAAGCAAGCGAACAAAGGACGTAAGCGAGTTACCTTCGATGTTGGAGATTGGGTTTGGATTCACTTCCGAAAGGAACGTTTTCCAACCCAACGACGGTCCAAGCTGTTACCACGAGGAGATGGTCCTTTTCAAGTGGTTGAGAAAGTGAACGACAATGCTTACAAGTTGGACTTGCCGGGTGAATACAATGTAAGTGCTACATTTAATGTTTCCGACTTATCCCCTTTTAATGATTCTGCAGATTTGAGGACAAATCCTTTTCAAGAAGGGGGGGATGATGTGAGCACATCTACACAAGCTCAATCAGCTGATCCGGAGGTCTTACCATCAGGACCCATCACTCGATCAAAGGCTAAGCAATTCAGGGAAGTTCTTATTCTTAAATGTTTACAAGTCTCAGAATCCCTTAATAATGCATATGCCTTAGAGAATAAACTTTACACTATGTTACATACTGATGTGTAACATCTTGTAACTATATAGTACTTAAGCTAGTATTGTGTTTATTAAGCATGTAAATAGGTGTGTTTTCAATAAGTTCAATAAGAACACAAGCTCATAATCATGTTTACCATGTTTCTTTAGCTTGTTACATGTTTTCCAATATGATAACTATGTTTTTCAGCTTGTTTTAACTTTCTTTAATAAGTTTACAATACTTATGATGGTATAACTTTTGTTTTCTCATAGGCACAAGGAAGAGTACCAAATGAAGGACTTCACCTTAGCTCGGGAAAAGCTCAATGGATTTCTAGCAGCTCGTTTCAGCTCAACTAATCCTCAACACTTCAGCTAGCTGAATTCAGCTCAACTCAGCTCCATTCAGCTCAACTCCAGCTCTACTAGCTCAACTCAAGCTGGTGAGTCCCGGGATAGCTCAAAGGTGTCCTCCACGTGGGAGAGTGTGTCATGGTCATGTGACCAGCATGAGGGGCGTCCACCATCCTTCCAAGCATGTGCATGGCATGTGGCAGATTCAAATTTCAAGATTTCCCTCCTTGAAGTTGGCGTCAAAGTAAGATAAGGACAAGGAGTTATTTCCTTTGAATTTCACACATAAAACACATGTGTTAAATGTTTGAAATTCAGTCTTCTCTCCCTCCAAAACCAGCCGGCCACAAAGGATAAGGATGAGTAGTTTTATCATCCACATTTAACATAATTAACACATGTTAATTGTGCTTACATTTCAGGCCACTCATCTGAAACTTCCAATTCAATTCTGGCCAAGTATTCTAGGCTCCAACTCCCTTGTACTAGCCTATATATATGTATACTTTGTAATGTAAAAAGAAAAAAAGACAATTTGAATGAAATTTACTTTTGTGAGAATTTCTCTCATTTCGGTTCTTTTGAGAACTTTCTGACTTCTCAAGTTCGTTGCTTGCGTGGTCAACCCCTTTGATACTTTGGGTTCTCGGTTGTAGATAATCGAAGGGTCCAAGTCCGTCTGAAGCAAGTTCAAGATAAGGTTCGGGTTCGTTCAACAGATTGTTCGAGTTCATCCTTGGAGTTTGTTTCATTTTATTTCTTTTCCTTGTTTTTATTTCATTTTCGTACTACCCCTTGCAACCTATTTTTCAACCTTGTCAGAAACTTCATTTCTCACCATTCACCTCACCAAAGACCAATCCTAGCCATAACCAAACCAATACTTTCAGCGTTCCACCATTGTCAACTTCTCCGAGCCTTCATCTTCTACATTCTGTCTACCTAAATTTTCCAGCCCTTTTAAACACCAATTTGCAGCCATGCTTATTGCAGGAGACATCTTACTTCAATCCTAGATCCGAAACAATCAAGAAGGCGTCCTCAACAAGGAGCCCTCTTATCACCACGCAAGCAACGAACTTGAGAAGTCAGAAAGTTCTCAAAAGAACCGAAATGAGAGAAATTCTCACAAAAGTAAATTTCATTCAAATTGTCTTTTTCTTTTTACATTACAAAGTATACATATATATAGGCTAGTACAAGGGAGTTGGAGCCTAGAATACTTGGCCAGAATTGAATTGGAAGTTTCAGATGAGTGGCCTGAAATGTAAGCACAATTAACATGTGTTAATTATGTTAAATGTGGATGATAAAACTACTCATCCTTATCCTTTGTGGCCGGCTGGTTTTGGAGGGAGAGAAGACTGAATTTCAAACATTTAACACATGTGTTTTATGTGTGAAATTCAAAGGAAATAACTCCTTGTCCTTATCTTACTTTGACGCCAACTTCAAGGAGGGAAATCTTGAAATTTGAATCTGCCACATGCCATGCACATGCTTGGAAGGATGGTGGACGCCCCTCATGCTGGTCACATGACCATGACACACTCTCCCACGTGGAGGACACCTTTGAGCTATCCCGGGACTCACCAGCTTGAGTTGAGCTAGTAGAGCTGGAGTTGAGCTGAATGGAGCTGAGTTGAGCTGAATTCAGCTAGCTGAAGTGTTGAGGATTAGTTGAGCTGAAACGAGCTGCTAGAAATCCATTGAGCTTTTCCCGAGCTAAGGTGAAGTCCTTCATTTGGTACTCTTCCTTGTGCCTATGAGAAAACAAAAGTTATACCATCATAAGTATTGTAAACTTATTAAAGAAAGTTAAAACAAGCTGAAAAACATAGTTATCATATTGGAAAACATGTAACAAGCTAAAGAAACATGGTAAACATGATTATGAGCTTGTGTTCTTATTGAACTTATTGAAAACACACCTATTTACATGCTTAATAAACACAATACTAGCTTAAGTACTATATAGTTACAAGATGTTACACATCAGTATGTAACATAGTGTAAAGTTTATTCTCTAAGGCATATGCATTATTAAGGGATTCTGAGACTTGTAAACATTTAAGAATAAGAACTTCCCTGAATTGCTTAGCCTTTGATCGAGTGATGGGTCCTGATGGTAAGACCTCCGGATCAGCTGATTGAGCTTGTGTAGATGTGCTCACATCACTTTAACTCAATTTTATACAAAGACTCCATCATATGATGAGGGATATAGTTCTAAATGTCCCCGACCTCCATCAAAATCTTCATTTAAGAAAGCTAGGATGAGCAACGGAAAAAACACTCCGGTGGAGGTTGACAATGATCAACCACGCCGAGGGAAATGAAAATATTATGCTGGAACTGTCAGGGTCTTGGCAATGCCCAGGCAATTCATGTATTACAACGTGTTATCCACAAGCATGATGCCGATCTTTTATTTCTTTGCGAAACTAGATTAAATAGACACAATCTTGATCGCATTAAGATTAAACTAGGAATGCAAGGTTGTATACCAGTTGAATCTAGCCCCACTTGTATGGGGCTTGCTATTATTTACGATAATAAGACTACCATTGATTTGCTTTCTTACTCGGATCGTCATATTGATGTTATTATACATTTTGGCCAATTGCAATTCCATTTTTCTGGTGTACATGTTCTTCTTGAAATGGCAAACAAATATAAAACTTGACAACTAGTGGACACATTACAATCAGCTTCTTCTCTTCCATGGCTCTTAGGGGGGGACTTTATGAAATCCTACACGATAATGAAAAGTAAGGCGGTATCTGTCAGGCACGATCACAAATTAATAATTTCAGAGATTGTCTTGTGAGAAATAATCTCTTCGATTGTAAACCAAAATCTGGATCTTTCACTTGGAAAAGGTCTGGACCTAATACCGAAACCATTATGGAAAGAATCGATAGGTTCCTTGTTAAATCCTCTTGGTTTAATGTCTTTCCTAGCTTCTAAGCTACGTCATTATTTCAAGCCCGATTTGATCACTGCCCCATCTTAATGGACACTAGGCCCTCCCATGCAATCAGAACGAAAGCTTCTAGGAACCTCTTCCGCTATGAGAATTATTGGGCTGATAACCCGGAAGTCTCTTCTCAGACTAAAGAGATTTGGTCTAACCCATCCAGCACTACCATTGTTAAACTTCATGAAATTGGGTATTTTCTAGAATCTTGGCAAACAAACAAACGTATCAAGTCATATGAACGTATTAACCAGTTAACTGACTTTATAAATATTTGCCTCAAGCGACAACTTTCAGATGATAATATCAATAATTTTATATTTGCCAAAAGTGATCTTGATAGCCTGTTTAATGCGAAAAAATCTATTGGGCACAACGCGCCCGCACCACCTGGCTAGAATATGGTGACAAAAATACTTCCTTTTTCCATGCATGAGAAAACAATCGCCGACGAAAAAACCATATTACTGGGCTTTTCAACAATGAGAACATTTGGCAAACGCACATGAAAGATATCATGGCTACTGCCATTGATTACTTCCAGACTCTCTTCTCATCCTCTTCTCCTACTATTGCATCTTCAATTTTGGACAACATTCCAAATATTATTACTGAGACCATGAACAATGACCTTAATAAGGAATTCATAGTAGAAGAAATTACCACTGCTTTTCGCGATACTGATCCGAGGAAAGCCCCGAAGTTTATTACATATTTCCAAGTGGTTTCTTTAGGAAACATTGGGATATTGATACGTGCACGCCCAAACTTAAATTCTGCCTATACCCTATGTCACACAAGTGCAATCAGGGTGTTCTACTTAATCCTCTTTATTTATTCAATTCATGTGCTACATTCGCTTGCTATCTCATATTATATACCTATAATGTTTATTTCCTTATATTACTATTGACAACTTAGTAATTGGTATTGAACCACAGCTTTATCTAGCTTATATTATGCATTATTAATATTCAACACATGTTTAGTAACATCATACTTATTAGTTTAAGTTGTTTCTTTGCAGGTTATATTAAACATAGCTTAAGGGACTATTGGCCAGCTCCGTTTTAGCTCGAATGCACCATTTGAGCTCAAAAAAAGAATCGTTGTTTGAGGCACTTACCAGCTTCTGATCAGCACTAAAATGTACCAAACACTCCTAGGCAGCGCAATGAAGTGGATGCTAGCTTCATTCCAGTTCACGAATCCAGAATGAGCTCAAAACGACAAATGGTGAATTTCCATCCATATGGAATTCGGATCAGCTCCTACCCACTCTTATGGATTGAGGAGAGTATTATGGCCCTAAGGATCAGTTCACTCAGCTAGGGGGTTAGCCGTTCAGCTCAAATCATCACTCAAAGATGGTGAACTTTCAGCTAGCTAAATCAGCTGGCTAGCTCAGCTCAAACCAACTCAACCTTAGTTCATCCAGCTCATCTTAGCTCGCCCTACAACCTACAACTCAACCATGGAAGGACATGTTCCCTCACCCAGAGACACAACCGACCAACATGGAGGGAAACATGTTTTGGGCACCAAAACAAAGAGATGGCACTCTTCATTGGACAGATTCATGATGGTCCACTTGTGTGCTGATTTCGAGAAGGATACGAGTAGAATTGGACTTTGGTGTCTTCATGGAGGGAAACATGCACTCGAAGAAAGGGGTCTTTCACCGCGACAAATTCTCAAAGAGGGGTCGTCCATCACAATATACGCTCAAAGGGAGAGACCGCTCATTATGACTTGCACACGAAGAAATGGGTCATTTATCGCGATATACGCTCAAAGATAGGGGTCATCCGTCACGGTATACGCTCAAGGAGAGGAACCGTTCACCATGAGATGCAATCGAAGAGAGGGGTCATTCATCGCGCCATACGCTCAAAGAGAGAGACCGTTCATTATGACATACACTCGAAAAGAGGGGTTATGCATCGCAATATATGCTTAAAGAGGGGTCATACATCACCACATGTGCTCAAAAAGAGGGACCATTCATTATGCCATGCACTAGAAGAAAGGGGGTGTCCATGACGACATGCGCTCAAAAAGAGGGACCATTCATTATGCCATGCACTAGAAGAAAAGGGCCATTCACCGCAAAATATGCTCAAAGAGAGGGGTCGTCCATCACGGTATACGCCCATTTAGACAAGCACGTTTTAATCCCAACAAAACGACAACCAAATGTTAATTAAATTTTATGAGTTCAAATAGTTAATCAAGGACTTTTGGACAAAAATATACAGATTAAACTAAAATTTTCAGCTTTTTACTCTGTTAAAATTTGAACAGATTCTCCATAAATCTCATTTAGACAAACACTTCTTAATCCCAACAAAACGACAACCAAATGTTATTAAAATATTTTTAAGAGTTCAAATAGTTAATTATGGGCTTTTGAACAAAATTAAACAGATAGTTAATTAGCAAGCACGTTTTAATTGTAACAAAACGACAACCAAATGTTATTAAACCAAATTTTATGAGTTCAGATAGTTAATTATGGCTTTTGAACAAAATTATATAGATTAATCTAAAACTTTCAGCTTTTTACTCGGTTAAAATTCGAACGGATTGAATGGGATATTATTTTTTCTCTCCTCTCCCCTCCCTCTCTCACCCTTTCTTCCCTCTTTTCCCTTTCATGTCTTCTCCCGCCTCCACCGTCCCTCTCCACCGATCCTCCCCTCCCTTGATCGGCCATTTTTTACCATTTCCGCTGCTGGGAGAGGAAGAAACAAAACCCGTCTCAAACTCTACAAGGTATTTTCTTGTGATTTTTCTCATTCTTTCGCTTTACTGTTTCATTGTGAATCCTGCCTTTGGAACGCTATATTTTCTGGTGGTCATCAACATCACTATTGGTATGGATCTTTGCCATGCCTCCGCCAACAATGATGCTTGTGTTCTCCAATCACCATAGCAGACTCAAAAGATACAACCAGTGGAAATAAGTTGGGTTTTATTAATTATATTTCATGAAAGTTTTACTTGGTCTTTAGACCAGATCATTGCTACACAATTATCACCCTTGAGAAGGGATCAATATAACATCATAGATGATGTAATAATCTTCATCAATATAACATCCGACTGCCTCTCCGGTAAGAGATCTGGAGATTCCTTGAGTATTCTCCAATTCCATCTCCTTTATTGTCTGCTTCCTTTCTTAGAGATCTTAGTTGCAGAGATGAATCAAGCAAGTTACAATCCGATGTTGTATGCCTCAGTAGTGTCTCAACCTAACCAGACTTCTTCCATCTTACAAGTATTTGTTATTTATTTTAGTAAGGATTCTTGGATAGATTTTTACTTCGGCATGAACAGAACCTTGTTGTTCCCCTTAATCTTTTTATTATTATTATTATTTCTTAATTCCCATGAACTCCATCTATTATTTTCCATATGGAACCACAACTTTGATTCGCTATTTTATGTGGCCCTCGGTATTTAGGTTCTGAAATAACTTCATCGATTTTTTAGTCTACAGGAGATCGCCTCTGCGGATCTCATTGATACTCCGATCATACGACATGGTTATGCACAGGATTTTGGATTGGTTATCGGTCCAACATATCTACGTCTCTAGGAGATCATTTTCATCGATACTAAACAAGATTATGGATTGTCTATCGGTCCTACATATCTACATCTCTAAGAGATCACTTTTGTCGATCTCATCGATTCTCCGATCATACGACATGGTTACAAACAAGGTTATGGATTGGCTATCGGTCCAACATATTTATATCTCCAAGTTAGCTTCTTTTTAAACAAATGTTTCAGATTTTTGCGTGTTAGATTTTATGGCTTGTGGTTTTTCTTTACCAGTGGTTTTGCTGGTTTTCTTTATCAATGATCCATGCTCGTACATTTGTTATGGATCTCTCTCCATCACACTTATGAGTTTGGTTTTTTGTTTTGGCGATACATTCTTCTACACTTAACCATGAACAATTTACCGACGTTGAACCTTGTCTTCAGCAAGTTGTTCTAGCATGTATTTCTCAACAGGTTTACGTTTTGTTGCGCAACAGCCCCCTCCAGGTTGATCGCACAGTGCATTGGCGTGTGTGTACATCCATGTCTCTATAATCTCGACAAATTTTTTGGTTTGTTCCGTTTTAGAAGAACCGAGATAAAGGACTCAATCACATTCACAAGTCCTGATTAGATCTTTTTCGATCCAATCCCATCTCTGGCCGCATTGGTTCGGTTTTGGCAAATTCAAGCAATCAAAACCTACTCAAACCTACTCCAAGAATGCGTACTTCCAATTCGTGTCTTTTTTCTCTAGCGATGACTGAAACTTGACGTGGTTTTGCTGGCGCTGTCTCCATCGACAGGTACATTATTTCGGTTTGATCATAAGTTTTTACTACTATATGTATTTAATTTTTATTTACATACCTCAATTTAGCTTAATTCTTTTTAGATCATGTTTCTCCTTTCTGTACATTCTGGACTATTATCTGTTCTATAACACATTGTTTAATATTTTGAATATACCACCCTTAACTAGGGATCTACCCAACACCTTTCATGGTGTAATATCCTCAAACAGGTTGCACTGTCTAAATCTCTTGTGACTCTATACTGCCAATCCAACTAGGTTGGTAACAATTGCTTATTGGGTTCTCTCTCTTGTTTTATATCATGCTTATCTTATTTTTCCTGTTAACTTCATGTTTATACCATCCTTATAAGGGATTTAACCAACACAATCTATGGTGTATTATCATCAACCAAACATTCTTGTTTAATTGTTACCCTTCTGTTCACGATTCCTTGGATGTATTCCAATCAAGTTTTGTTAGTACTTTTTCTATCTTCCTCTATTCTTTCGGCGTCTGATATTGTTGCTTGCTATGTTTATTTACCTTCTAATTTGTTTATTTGCCTTGTGTGGCAAAAAGCAACAAACATGTAGATACTACAGGACCTGTTGTTTCTTTCCCTAATGCCATGACGTTTTGGTAGTATGGGTCAACACACAAGTTAGAGTGTATAAGACAAGACGTGAAAAAGGATCTGGTTTCACTTCCTTGATAAGCTTACTACCTTCACAAGGTTTCGTTTTTTCTCCATGTTTGCACCAAAGGTTTCGTTTGGCTCTTTTTCGTTGAGTCTTCTCTTGTTCCATGGTTTCTTAAATGCTATGTATGCCTTTTACCCTATTCTTTATGTCATGTTCCTCCCTTTTATTCTCGTTTTACTAATTTTGATTCTATTTTTTCCACGGCTTTTTCCTCTAATCTTTCTTCAAGATTGGTGCTTTGCCTCTCATTTGGTCTTCGGTAATCTCTCTTACTCGGTAAGACCTCTACTTCTAAAAGTTTTGCTACCATTATTATTGATGTTTGTTTCCTCAAAATTTGTATATTCTCTAGAATGGTATTATCATATTATTCTCATTATGATTGTTTTCGTTATGTGTCTACCAACCCTTCCACGGGTTCTTTCCAACACCTTTCATGGTGTATAATTTTTTAAATTCATAAATATATCACCCTTTCAGTGGGAATTTTCTAACACCATCCCTGGTGTATTATCATCAACCAAACATTTTTTTGATGTAACAACTCTTTTTCTTACGTTTCCTTGGATAATTTCATATCTTGAAATGTTATTACTTGCTCTCTTTTACACTTTTTTTCAAGCTTTTGACATTAAGGATCGAGGGTTGCTTCCAAGACCCGTATTTCTACTTGGTACCACCACCTCTATATGTATATCACCACCATTGTCGACTAATTGGGGTCTGGTTTTGGCCTTGTCGTCGGGGATCTTTAGATCTAAAACCTTTATCAATATTTTGTATTTCATATCAATTGAACATCAAGCTTTTTATTCTATAACTAGCTATTATCTTGTTCACCATAATAAGTCTTCTATTCTATTTACAACTAGGACTCCTATTTACTCTCAATTTAATCCTTTTATAATACTACACGTGCTAGGTATCCTCTTAAACACAGCTCATTGTGTATCTTCTCAATCCCTTGAACTCTACCAAATCGAAGATTGGCATATATATTTTCAACCCTTGGGTAGGGGTCTGTCCAACACCTTTTATGGTGTATTCTTGCGAAACAAGTCTACATGTTATTTTAAATTCTTGCTCTTCATGAGAAGTCTAGATGATATGGCGTTATGCTACTTTCTTGAACCTAATCCATTAGAACAAAGTATGCATGATTTTGATTTTCCTACTTTAACTCAATTTTATACAAAGACTCCACCATATGATGAGGGATATAGTTCTAAATGTCCCCGACCTCCATCAAAATTTTCATTTAAGAAAGCTGGGATGAGGGGCGGAAAAAACTCTCCGGCGGAGGTTGACGATGATCAACCTCGTCGAGGGAAATGAAAATATTATGCTGGAACTGTCAGGGTCTCGGCAATGCCTAGGTAGTTCATGCATTAGAATGTGCTGTCCACAAGCATGATGCCAATCTTTTATTTCTTTACGAAACTAGATTAAATAGACACAATCTTGATCACATTAAGATTAAGCTAGGAATGCAATGTTGTATACCAGTTGAATCCAGACCCACTTGTACGGGGCTTGCTATTATTTAGAATAATAAGACTACTATTGATTTGCTTTCTTACTCGGATCGTCATATTGATGTTATTATACATTTTCGCCAATTGCAATTCCATTTTTCTGGTATACATGTTTTTCCTGAAACGGCAAACAAATATAAAACTTGACAACTAGTGGACACATTACAATCAGCTTTATCTCTTTCATTGCTCTTAGGGGGAGACTTTAATGAAATCCTACACGATAATGAAAAGCAAGGCGGTATCCGTCGGGCACGAGCACAAATTAATAATTTCAAAGATTGTTTTATGAGAAATAATCTCTTCGATTGTAAACCAAAATCTGGATGGTTCACTTGGACCAGGTCTGAACCTAATATCGAAACCATTATGGAAAGAATCGATAGATTCCTCATTAACTCCTCATGGTTTAATGTGTTTCCTAGTTTCTAGGCTACGTCATTCTTTCATGCCCGATCTGATCACTGCCCCATCTTAATTGACACTAGGCCCTCCCATGCAATCGGAATGAAAGCTTCTAGGAACCTCTTCCGCCAAAAACGAGCTTGATAGACTACTTAATGCGAAGAAAATCTATTGGGCACAACGCGCCCACACCACCTGGCAAGAACATGGTGGCAAAAATACTTCATTTTTCCATGCAAGAGCAAACAATCGCCAACGAAAAAACCATATTACTGGGCTTTTCTACAATGAAAATATTTGGCAAACACACACGAAAGACATCATGGCTACTGTCATTGATTACTTCCAGACTCTCTTCTCATCCTCTTTTCCTACTATTGCATCTCCCATTTTAAACAACTTTCCAAATATTGTTACTAAGACCATGAACAATGACCTTAACAAGGAATTCACAGCAAAAGAAATTGCCACTGCTTTTCGCGATATTGATCCGAGGAAAGCCTCGAGAGTTTACGGATTTCCAAGTGGTTTCTTTAGGAAACATTGGGATATCCTTGGTCAGGACTTTATAAACCTCTGCCTCAGACTCCAGAGTGGGTTTGTTTGCATGGAAGAGGTCAATCGTACTATCATCGTTCTTATACCCAAAATTAATGATCCCACAACTATGTGACATCTCAGACCTATTAGCCTATGCATAGTTATCTATAAGACTGTTGCCAAAGTGCTTGTTAATCGTTTGAAATCTATCATCCTTTTATCTATAGGCGGTAATCAAGCTTCCTTTGTTCAAGGTAGGAACATTACCGACAATATTCTCATTGCCCATGAGCTTATCCACACTTTAAATATTGACGAGACCTCTCTTGCCAAAGGCGCTAGTTTAAAATTGGACATGGAGAAAACTTTCGACCGTGTCGAATGGTCTTTTCTACAACAAATTATGCTCCATGTAGGTTTTAATGACAAATGGTTTTCCCTTATTATGAATTGTGTCTCTTTTGTGTCTTTCTAAGTACGTGTCTATGATTCTCTTTCATGACCTTTTAAACCTCAAAGAGGGTTCGACAAGGAGATCCCCTTTCACCTTTCTTGTTTCTTTTCTATACTCAAGGTATTTCAACATTGATCAATGCTGAGAAAGTTATTGGCAATCTCCCTAGCCTTTGTGCTAGCAGGAACGACCCCCGTATAAATAACCTCCTCTTTGTTGATGATTGTGTGGTGTTCATTAAGAATACAACTACAGAAGCTCAACACCTCAAGGACGCTTTGCATACTTATGCCATTTCGTTTGGTCAGGCGGTGAATTTTAAAAAATCAACTATATATTTCTCATGCAAAACATCTGCATCCTTTCAATAAGAAATCAATAGCATCCTTAATGTAAGAGAGGTCGATGACCCTGATATTTATTTGGGGGTTCCACTCCTCAATGGGAAGAATAAGACAACAACTTTGGGTTTTCTAGAGACAAAATGAATGCTCGTCTTAGCAAATGGGATAAGCACTTGCTCTCCTTTAGCGGTAGAAAAATTTTAATCAAATCTGTCGTACAATCAATGCCACAAAATGTTATGTCTTGTTACCTTCTACCTCAAAACATTATCGATGATATGACTACTTCGATATGCCGTTACTGGTCGTCGGGTAAAGCCGATAAACATGGATGGCATATGCTTCAGTGAAACACTATCTGTCTACCGAAAGCAGCCAGAGGTATAGGATTTCACGATCTTCACCATTTTAACATTGTGTTACTTGGTAAACAAATTTGGAGACTAATTTTTGAGCCTGATATTCTTCTTAGTCAGGTCTACAAGTGCAAATATTATCCATCGGGTTCTGAGCTCGAACCCGATTCCACTCGAAGATCTTCCTTTGCTTGGAAAGGTCTTGGTATATCTATCTCTAAACTTGGAAATGGCTTCTTTAAACGACAATTGGGGAAGATCTAAGCCTTTACACCTTTATGGCGATTATGAAGTGAATGATAAAGTCCCTCTTCGAGCGAGATTTTTTATGCTGTCTAATCTACCCCGATGGGATATATCCAAGGTGAGAGATTATTTCTCTCACGAAGATGCTAACATAATCCTTAATGTACCAATCATTAATGATACGAAAGATACTACCCTTTGGGGTCATCACGACTCTGGCATCTATATTGTGCGTTCTGGTTATCAATTTCTCCAACTACAACTAGGGTCGGTTAATAGACCCTCTAGGCTATGGAAAATTCTTTCTAAGTTGCCTACCTTGCCTAAGGTTCATTCTTTTGGATGGCGATTAAGCCATGATGCCCTACCGTCTGGACACAAAATTCTCCAAGAAAATCTCGGTACTGGAGTTTGCCCAATTTGTAATACGAATATTAAAACTACCCTTCATGCTTTAAGGGATTGTCCTAGTGCCATGGAAGCTCTCCGTTTGGCAGGGTTTCTATGCCGTATTTTCTTTAATACTTCAATCTCCCCCCACCAGTGGCTTTCTAAATTAACTGGTTTTCTCTCATTACACCAATTCTCCTTCCTGATAACAAGTCTATGGAACTTATGGAATCGTCGTAATGACTTTGTCTATAACCACCATCGTTAACTGTATCTAACGCAAGAAAACTCTTCAACGATTATACATCAGCCAATGATGCTCTTCATCTAAGATCCTGATTAGCTGAGCCCACCTTTGCTCAGGCTAGATGGACAAAATCGGACTGCGGTTTTGTTATGGTTAATACGGATGGCGCCTTTTACCCAATTTTAAAGGGAGCTGCTGTAGGTGTCTTCGCTCAGGATTCTTCAGAACTCCGTCCTTGGTGGACACTCTATTCCCCTCGCCTTCTATCCAGATCCATCTTCAGTCGAAGCTCTTGTCATTTGGGAGGGACTTAATCTTTTTGTTGATAATGGCTGGTCTAACGACATCCTTGAGACCGATTCTGCTTCTATTGCCATCAAAGTTAACACCCATCATCATGATCTTTCCATGGTGCAACCTTTAGTGTCTCTCATTTGTTGTACTCTTGGTGCTTTGCCCGATTGTAAGATTTGTTATGTACCTAGAGAAGCAAATGTTGTAGCTCATTTCCTTGCTTCTAGAGCTTTGCGTTATTTTCTTTCTTTCTCTTTTGGATATAACTTTCCCGATTTTATTCGGGCTTCTTTAAACTCAGAGAGGTTCCCCTCTTCTTCTCATAAAAACTTGGGTAGTCTTTTTCCCATAGGGGCCTACTCACCTACCGAGGTGACTAGCTATAGGGTTTTTTTAATGAGGCCCTTTCTTTCAAAAAAAATCGAATGGATTCTCTCATACGCTCTCAGAAAGGGACCGTACATTATGATATTCACTCGAAGAGAGGGGTCATTTATCGCGACATACGCTTAAAGAGAGTGGTCGTCCATCACGGTATACTCTCAAAGAGAATGACCGTTCATTATGACTTGCGCTCGAAGTGAGGGGTCATTCACTACGACTTACGTTCAAAGAGAGGGGTCATTCATCACGGTATACGCTCTAAGAAAGGGACCGTTCATTATGACATGCACTCGAAGAGAGGTATCATTCATCCAGTCATACGCTCAAACATAGGGGTCGTCCATCATAGTGTACGCTCAAAGAGAAGGATCGTTCATTATTACATGCACTCGAAGATAAGGTTCATTCAACGTGACATATGCTCAAAGTGAGGGGTCATCTATCACGACACTCGGTCACAGAGAGGGATCATTATTATGACATATCCTTGGAGAGAGGGGTCATCGATCATGGTATACGCTCAAAGAGAGGGACCGTTCATTATGACATATGCTCAAAGAGAGGGGTCATTCTTCGTGTCATACGCTCAAAGAGAGGGGTCGTCCATCACGGTATACGCTCTAAGAAAGGGACTATTCATTATGACACGCACTCGAAGATAAGGGTCTTTCATCGCGATATACACTCAAAGAGAGGGGTCTTTCATCGCGATATACGCTCAAAGAGAGGGCTATAAACATGAATAGTCATTATAACCAGATAATTAAGTTTCAACTTAGATCTAAATTTATATTAAGTTATTTTAAGTATTCTTATTATTTGGACTATTATGTTTTCTTCATAGAACTTACATATTGTTCAAGGAGTAAGTATTAATTTGGTGTCAGCTTAGTCAACTCAGAAGAAGCTAAACGGAAGGTAATGTTAGAAACACAACGAGCCAACTTCAAAATAGCTTGGAAATGCATGGAACACTCCTACAGTACTTAAAGAACTCAAGACTAGCTTCATGTCATCTCACAAATCCCATATGAGCTCAAACGAAGAATAATTTAAAACGAGGCCTTAGGAGATTCGGATCAGCTCCAAAACACTCCTAGCACTAGAAGAGAGTATAGGGAAGCTAACAGACCAACTCACTTTGCTAAAGGCATCTCAGATTAGCTTATTTCAGCTTCGAACTTTAGCTATATCTTTCAGCTAGATAGCTCAGTTTAATTCAACTCACTCCCAGCTTGATTAGCTCATCTCAACTACACCCGAAGGTCACCAACCTTTCACCAAGCATCATGTCCGTCCATCATCCACATTGGATGCCATGATATCGGAGGGAAAGCAAGTGGGCAACAAAACAAAGAGATAACACTTTTCAATGAACAGATTCATGATGGTCCACTTGTTTTTCCATTTTCTAGCATGATTCAAGCAGAATTGGGTTTTTTGTGTCTTCATAAAAGTTGTGCCTCTATCTCTTATCTTTCCAACGCATGTAGAATCGAATCAATCCAATATCAGGAACTCGAGATATGGCCAAATTACTGAAGACTGTGCAGGTTAGAATTTTAAACCGAAAAGTTACAACAACTTTTGGAAGGAGACATTATTCAACCGAACGGTTAAGGCCACTATTCGATCACCTTTTCAAAGGGAAATGTCCTTTGGCCACACCCTTTTATTTCCTATAAATTGGGCTTAAATTTTCATTTGTCAAACACAATTCACAATATATTTTATCCTTTGTGAGAATTTTCTCTCGTTTAGTTCTTCTTAGAACTTTACTGACTTATCATGTACTTTTTTACTTTTGGCGTCAACCCCTTCTCTATCATCTTGATACTTCTAGTTCTTTTAGTTTAATATACTAAAAGGGTCAAAGTCTGTTTATCACCACCCCTTAAAGATCAATATAAGGTTCAGGATTAGGTTTTCTATAACCTAGTTTCTTCCTTGAGTATCTTTAAAATACTATTTTCATTTCACAATTCATTACATATCCTCTCATTCTATACATCATTCCAATCCTTTGTCATCACCACAAAACGTCCTAAACATCCATTCACCCTCATCAACACCACACATCCTTCCGCTTCCAAATCAGTCCCTAAACTATTCGTTTTATTAATTCAACCTATTCCTTTCATCCTTTATCCTTAATTCTTCATTTTGCAGTCAATTCTTGCGAGAGACTTGCTTCCTTCCTAGGTCCAACAATCAAAGTGTGTCACTCAGCATCATCAACAAGATTGGCACACATCAAGAATGGTCGTCCATCACGGTATATGGTCTAAGAAAGTGATGGTTTATTATAACATGCACTCGAAGAGAGGGGTCATTCATCGCGACATACGCACAAAGAGAGAAGTTGTCCATCACGGTATACGCTCAAAGAGAGAGACCATTCACCATGACATGCAATCAAAGAGAGGATTCATTCATCGCGACATGCGCTCAAAGAGAAGGGTCGTCCATCACGGCATACTCTCAAAGAGAGGAACCGTTCATTATGACATACACGTAAGGAGAGGGGTCATTCACCGCGACATACGCTCAATGAGAGGGACCATTCATTATGACATGCACTCGAAGAGAGGGGTCTTTCATCATGACATACGCTCAAAGAGCGACGGTATACGCTCAAAGAGAGGGACCATTCACCATGACATGCACTCTTAGGGAGGGGTCCTTCATCGAACATATGCTCAAAGAGAGGGGTCATCGATCACGGTATACGCTCAAATAGAGGAAACGTTTATTATGACAAGCACTCGAAAAGAGGTGTCATTCATCATGACATACGCTCAAAGAGAGGGGTCGTCCATCATGGTATACGCTCTAAGAAAGGGATCATTCATTTTGACATGCACTCGAAGATAGGGGTCATTCATCGCAACATACGCTCAAGGAGTAGGGTCGTCCATCACAGTATACGCTCAAAGAGAGGGACAGTTGACTATGACATGCACTCGAAGATAGTGGTTCAACTTACTCCTATTTATTTACTCAATTCATGTGCTACACTCACTTACTATCTCATATTATATACCTATAATGTTTATTTCCTTATATTACTATTGGTAACTTAGTAATTAGTATTGAACCACATCTTTATTTAGCTTATATTATGCCTAATTAATATTCAACACATGTTTAGTAACATCATACTTATTAGTTTAAGTTGTTTCTTTGCAGGTTATGCTAAACACAGCTTAAGGGACTATTGGCCATCTATTTTTTAGCTCAAATGCACCATTTGAGCTCAAACAAAGAATCATTGTTTGAGGCACTTACCAGCTTCTGATCAACACCTAAATGTACTAAACACTCCTAGGCAGTGCAATGAAGTGGAAGATAGCTTCGTTCTAGCTCACGAATTCAAAACGAGCTCAAAACGACAAATGGAGAATTTCCCTTCATTTGGGATTCGGATCAGCTCCTATACACTCTTATGGATTAAGGAGAGTATTATGGCCCTAAGGATCAATTCACTCAGCTAAGGGGTTAGCCGTTCAGCTAGATGGTGAGCTTTCAGCTAGCTAAATCATCTAGCTAGCTCAGCTCAACCTTAGTTCATCCAGCTCATCTTAGCTCACCCTACAACTTTCAGCTCAACCATGGAAGGACATGTTCCTCCCCAAGAGACACAACCGACCAACCATGGAGGGAAACATGTTTGGGCGCCAAAACAAAGAGATAACACTATTCATTGGGCAGATTCATGATGGTCCAATTGTTTGCCAATTTCGAGTAAGATACAAGTAGAATTGGGTTTCGGTGTCTTCATTAAAGTTGTTCCTCTATCTCTTATCTTTCCGATGCATGTCGAATTGCATCAATCTGATATCGGGAACTTGAGATATGTCCAATTTACTAAAGACTGTGCAGGGTGGAATTTTGAACCGAAAATTACAACAATTCTTGGAAGGAGACACCATTCAACCAGAACGATTAAGGAGGGAGACACCACCAATTGAACAAAAACCAAGGCCATTATTCATCCACCTTTTCAAAGGGGAATGTCCCTTGGCCAAACCCTTTCATTTCCTATAAATATGTAGCCATTATCAGATTATTTATTTTGTGAGTTAATCTCTCATTCTTATTCTTTTAAGAACTTTATCGACTTATCAAATCATCTCTTTGATTTGTGGCGTCACCCTCCTTCCTTTATACTTTAGATTTCTGGAATTACATTTCTAAGAGGTCTAAGTGTACCTACCACCCTCAGAGTTGCAACTAGATTGGGTTTATGTTCCTATAACGTAAGTTCAACCTTTGCCCCTTTGAATACTATCATTCCATCGTCAAATAATCACCACCCACATTCCATTTTCGTCCCACCATTCTTCACCAGCCCTTAACATATCCTTCCATATCATTTACTTCACTTAATCACCTCCATTTTTTTCCTTAATCAACCATCAACATCCCCCACGCATTCCCTTCACCAAGACAACTTCCTTTTCATCTAAACAATGCCCCACACCATGACCTCTTCTTAAATCATCCTTAGCTTATTTCCAGCATTCTTTAACATTCTTTTGTTCATGAAACAAGCATGATACAAGGCTTTCTTGCATTCTAAGGTCCGGGCAATCAAAGCTTCTCTTTACAAGCATTTTTGGAGAGTTGGAGCATATCAGTGGCCAAGGGATATTTCCCTTTGAAAAGGTGACTGAATAGTGGCCTTGATGTCTGTTCAATTGGTGGTGTCTCCCTCCTTAACCGTTCGGTTGAATGGTGTCTCCTTCAAAGAGTTATTGGAATTTTTCGGTTTAAAATTTTAGCTTGCACAATCTTTAGTAATTTTGTCATATCTCTAGCTTCCGATATCTGATTGATGCGATTCAACATGCATTGGAAAGATAAGAGAAGGGTCGTCCATCACAGTATACGCTCTAAGAAAGGGACCGTTCATTATGACAAGCACTCGAAGAGAGGGGTCATTCATCGCGGCATATGCTCAAGGAGTGGAGTCATCTATCAGGGTATACGCTCAAAGAGAGGGACCGTTCACCATGACATGCACACGAAGATAGGGGTCATTCATCGCGACATAAGCTCAAAGAGAGGGGTCGCCCGTCACGACATATACTCAAAGAGAGGGACCGTTCATGAAGGCATACTCTCTATGAGAGGGGTCGTCCGTCGTGGTATACGTTCTTAGAAAGGGACCATTCGTTATAACAAGCTCCAAGAGAGGGACCATTCAGCAGGAGATGCACTCGAAGAGAGGGGTCTTTCATCGCAACATACACTCAAAGAGAGGGGTCATCGATCACGGTATACACTCAAAGAGAGGGATCGTTCATTATGACGTACGCTTGAAGAAAGAGTTCATTCATCGCGACATACGCTCAAAGAGAAGGGTCGTCCATCACGGTATACACTCTAAGAAAGGTATCATTCATTAAGACATGCACTCGAAGAGGGGTCATTCATCGCGACATACGCTCAAAGAGATGGATTGTTCATTATGACACGCACTCGAAGATAGGGGTCATTCTTCGCGACAAACGCTCAAAGACAAGAGTCGTCCACCACGACCTACACTGAAAGAGAGAGACCGTATACCATGACATGCACTCGAAGATAGGGGTCATTCATCGCCATATACGCTCAATGAGAGGGGTCGTTCATCACGGTATACGCTCTAAGAAAGGAACCATTATTATGACATGCACTAGAACAGAGGGGTTATTCATCGCGACATACGCTCAAAGAGAGGTGTCTTCTATCACGGAATACTCTCTAAGAAAGGGATCATTAATTATGTCATGCACTCGAACAAAGGGGGTAATTCATCCCGACATACGCTGAAAGAGAGGTGTTGTCCATCACGACGTACACTCAATGAGAAGGACCATTCACCATGGCATTCACTCAAAGGGAAGGGTCATTCATAGAGACATACGCTCAAAGGGAAGGGTCGTCCATCACGGTATACGCTCTAAGAAAAGGACCGTTCATAATGACATACACTCAAAGAGAGGGGTCATTCATCGTGACATACGCTCAAAGAGGGATTGTCCATCACGGTATACGCTCTAAGAAAGGGACAGTTCATTATGACATGCACTCGAAGAGTGGGGTATTTCATCGTGACATACGCTCAAAGAGAAGGGCCGTCCATCTGGGAATACACCTTAAGGGACCGTTCATTAAGACACGCACTCGAAGAGAGGGCTCATTCATCGTGACATACGATTAAAGAGAGGTACCATTCACCATGACATGCAGTCGAAGAGAAGGGTCATTCATCGCAACATATGCTCAAAGAGAGTGGTCATCGATCACGGTATACGCTCAAAGAGAGGCACCGTTCATTATGACATGCACTCGAAGAGAGGGGTCTTCTTTTATCGCCATATACGCTCAAAGAGCGGCGATGTCCATCACGGTATATGCTCAAAGAGGGACCGCTCATTAAGACATGCACTCGAAGAGGGGTCATTCATTGCGACATACACTTAAAGAGAGGGGTCGTCCATCATAGTATACGCTCCCGTTCATTATGACACGCACCGAAGATAGGGGTCATACATCACGACATACGCTCAAAGAGAGGGGTCATCCATCATGGCATACGCTCAAAGAGAGGGACTATTCATTATGACATACGCTCGAAGAGAGGGGTCATTCACCGCGACATACGCTTAAATAGAGGGGTCATTTTGACATGAACTCGAAGAGAGGGGTCATTCGTCACGATATACGCTCTAAGAAAGGGACCGTTCATTATGACATGCAGTCGAAGAGAGGGGTCATTCATCGTGACATACACTCAAAGATAGGGTCGTCTATCACGGCATACACACAAAGTGAAGGACCGTTCATTATGACATGCGCTCGAAGAGAGGGGTCATACGCTCAAAGAGAGGGGTCTTCCATCATGGTATAAGCTCTAAGAAGGGGACTGTACATTATGAAACACTCGAAGAGAGGGCTCATTCATCACGATATACCCTCAAAGAGAATGGTCATTCATCACGGTGTACGCTCTAAGAAAGGGATTATTTGTTATGACATGCACTCGAAGAGAGGGGTCATTCATTGCGACATACGCTCAAAGACAGGAGTTGTCTATCACGGTATACGCTCAAAGAGAGGGATCGTTCACCAAGACATGCACTCAAAGATAGGGGTCATTCATCGCGACTTATGCTCAATGAGAGGGGTCGTTCATCACGCCAAACGCTCTAAGAAAGGGACTGTATATTATGACATGAACTCGAAGAGAGGGGTCATCGGTCACGGTATACGCTTAATGATATGATCACAACCAACAACGAATCAGAAGAATTTCCTATTGGACCTATGGCTCGTGCTAAAACCCATAAATTCAAAGAGGCTATGGGAAATCTATTTATTCCAGGCTAGAAATAGAGAATGCAACACCAGCTTTATTGGAACAATACAGCCTCCCACTTGTGCATGAGTTTGCATGAGTTCTTTCCTAAGTTTTTATATTTAATTTCAGCATGTGTGCAAGAACAAATAATGCTTGATGTTCATTTAAGCATGTTAGTTCAATTAAGTTCATTAGTTTAATTAATGCATGATAGTTCACTTAAAGCATATTAATTTTCTTAATTATGTTTTTATAAGTTAATTTAGTGTGTGAGTTAATTAATTAAACTAGATTATTCAATGTAACTAGTTTCATTAATTAATCTAGCTCATTAAATCTGTTTCATGCATTCACTTTTATTTTTATTGAATAAGTTGTTATCTAATGGTTGATTATATATTTCAGCTAGGGTATTCTTTCGGAGCAAATGGTTTATCATATTCTCAGGAATGACAAGGCATTTACATCAATTAAAGTCCCTTGAAGACCCATCAAGGCTGATTGGTTACAATGCAATTCAATGGAGCAATTACACCACTTGAATGTTGTTATTTCCAGCAATGGTTTTAAGGCTTTCAAGAGAGTCTTTACATCATTTTAAGGTTGTCAGTTTCAGCAAGTAAGAAAGAGAAGACATGCAATGATAACCATCATTATCACCATTTAATGGAGAGTAAAGACAACTTGTTCGCTATCTTTGGATTGGATACGAGAAAATTTGAGTCTTGAGGCCTTCTTTAAACTTATTGCCGTATTCCTTAGCCTTCATTATCCCGTATTCATCGCGACATACGCTCAAAGAGAGGGTTCGTCCCTCATAGTATACGCTCAAAGAGAGGGAACGTTTATTATGACATGCACTCGAAGAGAGGGGTCATTCATCGCGACATACGCTCAAAGAGAGGTAACGTTTATTATGACATGCACTCGAAGAGAGGGGTCATTCATCGCGACATACGCTCAAAGAGAGGGGTGGTCCATCACGGTATACGCTCTAAGGGACCATTCACTATGACATGCACTCGAAGAGAGGGGTCATTCATCGTGACATACGCTCAAAGAGAGGGGTCGTCCATCACGGTAAACGCTCAAAGAGAGGGATCGTTTACCATGACATGCACTGGAAGAGAGGAGTCATTCATCGCGACAAACGCTCAAAGAGAGGGGTCGTCCATCACCGTATACGCTCAAAGAGAGGGGTCGTCCAACACTCGAAGAGAGGGGTCATTCTTTGCGACATACACTCAAAGAGAGGGGTCATCCATCACGGTACACGCTCTAAGAAAGGGATCATTCATTATGACATTCACACGAAGAGAGGCGTCATTCATCACAACATACGCTAAAGAGGGGTCATTGATCACGGTATATGCTCAAAGACAGGGACCGTTCATTATGACATGTACTCAAAGAGATGGGTCATTCATCGCGACGTACGCTCAAAGAGATGGGTCATTCATCGCGACGTACGCTCAAAGAGAGGGGTCGTCCATCACGGTATACGCTCAAAGAGAGGGATCGTTCACCATGATAGGCACTCGAACAAAGGGGTTATCCGTGACATACTCTCATAGAGAGCGCTCATCCATCACGGCATACGCTCAAGGAGAGTGACCATTCATTATGACATATGTTCGAAGAGAGGAGTCATTCAATGCGACATACGCTCAAAGAGACAGGTTTTCCATCATGTATATGCTCTAAGAAAGGGTCCATTGACTATGACATGCATTCAAAGAGAGTGGTCATTTATCGCGACATACACTCAAAGAGAGGTGTCATCGATCACGGTATATGCTCTAAGAAAGGGTCCATTGACTATGACATGCAGTTGAAGAGCGGGGTCATTCCTCGCGATATATGCTCAAAGAGATGGGTCGTCCATCACGGTATATGCTAAAAGAGTGGGACCATTCACCATGATATGCACTCAAGAGAGGGGAGGGGTCATTCATTGCGGCATACGTTCAAAGAGAGGGGTCGTCCATCATGGCATACGCTCAAAGAGAGAGACCGTTCATTATGACATACGCTAGAAGAGATGGGTTGTTCACCGCAACATATGCTTAAAGAGAGGGATCGTCCATCATGGTCTACACACTAAGATGGGGAACGATCATTTTGACATGCACTCGAAAGAGAGGGGTCATTCATTGCGACATATGCTTAAAAAGATGGGTCGTCCATCACGTTATACACTCAAAGAGAGGGACCGTTCACCATGATATGCACTCGAAGAGAGTGGTCATTCATCGCAACATACGCACAAAGAGAGGGGTCATCAATCACGTTATGTGCTTAAAGAGAGGGGTCGTTCATTATGATATGCACTCGAAGTGAGGGATCATTCATCGTGACATACGCTGGAAGAGAGGGGTCGTTCATCACGGTATACGCTCAAAGAGAGGGAGCGTTTGTTATGACATATGCCCGAAGAGAAGGGTCATTCATCATGACATATGCTGAAAGAGAGGGTTCGTCCACCACGGTGTACACTCTAAGAAAGGGAACGTTCACCATGACATGCACTCAAATAGAGGGGTCATTCACCGTGACATATTCTCAAAGAGAAGGGTCATCCATCACGGTACACGCTCTAAGAAAGGGACCGTTCACTATGACATGCACTCGAAGAGAGGGGTTATTCATTGTGACATACGCTAAAAGGGAGTGGTCGTCCATCACGATATATGCTCAATGAGAGGGACCGTTCACCATAACAGACACTCGAAGAGAGGGGTCATCGATCACGGTATACGCTCAAAGAGAGGGATCGTTCATTATGACATGCACTTGAAGAGCGGGGTCATTCCTCGCAACATATGCTCAAAGAGATGGATCGTCCATCACGGTATATGCTAAATGAGTGGGATCGTTCACCATGATATGCACTCAAGAGACGGGTCATTCATCGCGGCATACGTTCAAAGAGAGGGGTCATCCATCATGGCATACGCTCAAAGAGAGGGACCGTTCATTATGACATACGCTAGAAGAGATGGGTTGTTCACCGCAACATATGCTTAAAGAGAGGGATCATCCATCACAGTCCACACACTAAGATGGGGACCGATCATTATGACATGCACTCGAAAGAGAGGGGTCATTCATCGCGACATACGCTCAAAAAGATGAGTCATCCGTCACGGTATACGCTCAAAGAGAGGGACCGTTCACCATGATATGCACTCGAAGAGAGTGGTCATTCATCGCAACATACGCACAAAGAGAGGGGTCATCAATCACGTTATGTGCTTAAAGAGAGGGGTCGTTCATTATGATATGCACTCGAAGTGAGGGATCATTCATCGTGACATACGCTGGAAGAGAGGGGTCGTTCATCACGGTATACGCTCAAAGAGAGGGAGCGTTTGTTATGACATATGCCCGAAGAGAAGGGTCATTCATCATGACATATGCTGAAAGAGAGGGTTCGTCCACCACGGTGTACACTCTAAGAAAGGGAACGTTCACCATGACATGCACTCAAAGAGAGGGTTCATTCACCGTGACATATTCTCAAAGAGAAGGGTCATCCATCACGGTACACGCTCTAAGAAAGGGACCGTTCACTATGACATGCACTCGAAGAGAAGGGTTATTCATCGCGACATACGCTAAAAGGGAGGGGTCGTCCGTCACGGTATAAGCTCAATGAGAGGGACCGTTCACCATGACAGACACTCAAAGAGAGGGGTCATTCATCGCAACATACACTCAAAACGAGGGATCATTGATCACGGTATACGCTCAAAGAGATGGACCATTCATTGTGACATACGCTCAAAGAGAGGGACCGTTTATTATAACATATGGTTGAAGAGAAGTGTCATTCACCGCGGCATACGCTCAAAGAAATAAGTCGTCCATCATGGTATAGGCTCATAGAGAGGGATCGTTCATTTTGACATTTGCTCGAAGAGATGGGTCATTTACCGCGACTTACGCTCAAAGAGAGAGGTTAACCATCATGGTATACGCAATAAATAATGACCCGTTCATAATGACATGCACTCGAATAGAGGGGTCATTTATTGCGATATACTCTCTAGGAAGGGACTATTCATTATGACATGCACTCGAAGAGAGGGGTCATTCATCGCAACATACGCTCAAAACGAGGGGTCATTGATCACGATATACGCTCAAAGAGAGGGACCATTCAATGTGACATACGCTCGAAGAGAGGTGACTTACGCTCAAAGAGAGGGACCGTTCATTATGACACGGTTGAAGAGAGCTGTCATTTACCGCAGCATACGCTCAAAGAAATGAGTCGTCCATCACGATATAGGCTCAAAGAGAGAGATCGTTCATTTTGACATTTGCTCAAAGAGATGGGTCATTTATCGCGACTTACGCTCAAAGAGAGGGGTTAACCATCACGGTATATGCAATAGGTGGCCCGTTCATTATGACATGCACTCGAATATATGGGTCATTTATTGCGGTATACGCTCTATGAAAGGGACTGTTCATTATGACACGCACTCGAAGAGAGGGGTCATTTATCGCAACACACGCTCAAAGAGAGGGGTTATCCATCACAGTATACGCTTAAAGAGAGGGACCATTCATTATGACATAGGCTCAAAAAAAGGGTCATTCATCATGACATACGCTCAAAGAGATGGGTCGTCCATCACAGCATACGCTTAAAGAGAGGGACTGCTCTTTATGACATGCACTCGAAGAAAGGGGTCTTTCACTGTGACAAATTCTCAAAGAGAGGGGTCGTCCATCATGATATACGCTCAAAGGGAGAGACCGTTCATTATGACATGTACACGAAGAAAGGGGTCATTCATCGCGATATACACTCAAGGAGAGGGGTCATCCGTCACGGTATACGCTCAAAGAGAGGAACCGTTCACCATGAGATGCAATCAAAGAGAGGGGTCATTCATCGCGCCATACGCTCAAAGAGAGGGGTCATCGATCACGGTATACGCTCATAGAGAGAGCCTGTTCATTATGACATGCACTCGAAAAGATGGGTTATTCATCGCAACATATGCTTAAAGAGGGGTCGTCCATCACGACATGCGCTCAAAAAGAGGGACCATTCATTATGACATGCACTAGGAGAAAGGGGTCATTCACCGCGACATATGCTCAAAGGGAGGGGTTGTCTATCACGGTATACGCCCATTTAGGCAAGCACGTTTTAATCCCAACAAAACGACAACTAAATTTACTTAATCGAATTTTATGAGTTCAAATAGTTAATTATGGGCTTTTGGACAAAAATATACAAATTAAACTAAAATTTTCAGCTTTTTACTCTGTTAAAATTTGAACGGATTCTCTATAAATCCCATTTAGACAAAACTTTTTAATCCCAACAAAACGACAACCAAATGTTATTAAATAAAATTTTAAGAGTTAAAATAGTTAATTATGGGCTTTTAAACAATATTAAACAGATAGTTAATTAGACAAGCACGTTTTAATTGCAAAAAAACGACAACCAAATGTTATCAAACCAAATTTTATGAGTTCAAATAGTTAATTATGGCTTTTGAACAAAATTATACAGATTAATCTAAAATTATCAGCTTTTTACTCGGTTAAAATTCGAACGGATTGAACGGGATATTGTTTTTTCTCTCCTCTCCCCTCCCTCTCTTCCCTCTTTTCCCTTTCATGTCTTCTGCCGCCTCCACCATCCCTTTCCACCGATCCTCCCCTCCCTTGATCGGCCATTTTTCACCATCTCCACTGTTGGGAGAGGAAGAAACAAAACCCGTCTCAAACTCTACAAGGTATTTTCTTGTGATATTTTTCATTCTTTCGCTTTACTGTTTCATTGTGAATCCTGCCCTTTGGAACGCTATGTTTTCTGGTGGTCATCAACATCACTGTTGGTATGGATCTTTGCCATGCCCCCGCCAACAAAGTCGCTCGTCTTCTCCAATCACCATGGAAGACTTGAACGATACAACCAGTGAGATAAGTTGGGTTTTATTAATTATATTTCATGAAAGTTTTACTTGGTCTTTAGACTGGGTCATTGCTACACAATTACCACCCTTGAGAAGGGATCAATATAACATCATATATGATGTAATAATCTTCATCAATATAACATCCAGCTGCCTCTCGGGTAAGAGATCCGGAGATTCCTTGAGTATTCGTCAATTCCATCTCCTTTATTGGTTGTTTCCTTTCTCTAGCAATGACCGAAACTGGACGTGGTTTTGCTGGCTCTGTCTCCATCGAAAGGTAGATTGTTTCGGTTTGATCATAATTTTTACTACTATATGTATTTATTTTTTATTTACATACCTCAATCCAGCTTAATTCTTTTTAGATCATGTTTCTCCTTTTTGTACATTCTGGACTATTATCTGTTTTATAACACCTTGTTTAATTTTTTGAATATACCACCCTTAACTAGGGATCCATCCAACACCTTTCATGGTGTAATATCCTCAAACAAGTTGCACTGTCTAAATCACATGTGACTCTATACTATCAATCCAACTAGGTTGGTAACAATCGCTTATTGGTTTCTCTCTCTTGTTTTATATCATGCTTATCTTATTTTCCCTGTTAACTTCATGTTTTTACACCATCCTTTATAAGGGATTTATCCAACACAATCTATGGTGTATTATCATCAACCAAACATTCTTGTTTAATTGTTACCCTTCTGTTCACGATTCCTTGGATGTATTCCAATCAAGTTTTGTTAGTTCTTTTTCTATCTTCCTCTATTCTTTCAGCGTCTGACATTGTTTCTTGCTATGTTTATTTACCTTCTAACTTGTTTATTTGCCTTGTGTGGCAAAAAGCAACAAACATGTTCGATACTACGGGCCCTGTTGTTTCTTTCCCCGTTGTTTCTTCATGAGAAGTCTAGATGATATGGCGTTATGCTACTTTCTTGAACCTAATCCATTGTAATGAAGTATGCATGATTTTGATTTTCCCACTTTAACTCAATTTTATACAAAGACTCCACCATATGATGAGGGATATAGTTCTAAATGTCCCCAACCTCCATCAAAATCTTCATTTAAGAAAGCTGGGATGAGGGGCAGAAAAAACTCTCCGGCGGAGGTTGACAATGATCAACCCTGCCGAGGGAAATAAAAATATTATGCTGGAACCGTCAGGGTCTCGGTAGTGTCCAGGCAGTTCATGAATTACAACGTGCTGTCCACAAGCATGATGCTGATCTTTTATTTCTTTGCGAAACTAGATTAAATAGACACAATCTTGATCGCATTAAGATTAAGCTAGGAATGCAAGGTTGTATACCAGTTGAATCCAGCCCCACTTGTACGGGGCTTGCTATTATTTACTATAATAAGACTACCATTGATTTGCTTTCTTACTCGGATTATCATATTGATGTTATTATACATTTTGGCCAATTGCAATTCCATTTTTCTGGTGTACATGTTTTTCTTGAAACGGAAAACAAATATAAAACTTGACAACTAGTGGACACATTACAATCAGCTTCTTCTCTTCCATGGCTCTTAGGGGGGAACTTTATGAAATCCTACACGATAATGAAAAGTAAGGCGGTATCCGTCGGGCACGATCACAAATTAATAATTCCAGAGATTGTTTTGTGAGAAATAATCTCTTCGATTGTAAACCAAAATCTGGATCTTTCACTTGGAAAAGGTCTGGCCTAATACCGAAACCATTATGGAAAGAATCGATAGATTCCTTTTAACTCCTCTTAGTTTAATGTCTTTCCTAGCTTCCAGGCTACGTCATTCTTTCAAGCCCGATCTGATCACTGCCCCATCTTAATGGACACTAGGCCCTCCCACGCAGTCGAAACGAAAGCTTCTAGGAACCTCTTCCGCTATGAGAATTGTTGGGCTGATAACCCGAAAGTCTCTTCTTGGATTAGAGAGATTTGGTCTAACCCATCCAGCACGACCATTGTTAAACTTCATGAAATTGGGTGTTTTCTAGAATCTTGGCAAACAAACAAACATATTAAGTCATATGAATGTATTAAACAGTTAACTAACTTTATAAACATGTGCCTTAAGCAACAACTTTTAGATGCTGATATCAATAATTTTATATCTGCCAAAAACGAGCTTGATATCTCACTTAATGCGAAGGAAATCTATTGGGCACAACGCGCCCGCACCACCTGGATAGAACATGGTGACAAAAATACTTCCTTTTTCCATGCAAGAACAAACAATCGCCAACGAAAAAACCATATTACTGGACTTTTCAACAATGAAAATATTTGGCAAACGCACACGAAAGACATCACGGCTACTGCCATTGATTACTTCCAGACTCTCTTCTCATCCTCTTCTCCTACTATTGCATCTTCCATTTTGGACAACATTCCAAATATTGTTACTGAGACCATGAACAATGACCTTAATAAGGAATTCACAGCAGAAGAAATTGCCATTGCTTTTTGCGATATTGATCTGAGGAAACCCCCGAGAGTTTACGGATTTCCAAGTGGTTTCTTTAGGAAACATTGAGATATCCTTTGCTAGGACTTTATAAACCTCTGCCTCAGACTCCTAAGTGGGTTTGTTCGCATGGAAGAGGTCAATCGTACTATCATCATTCTTATACCCAAAATTAATCATCCCACAACTATGTGACATCTCAGACTTATTAGCCTATGCAAAGTTATCTATAAGATTGTTGCCAAAATGCTTGTTAATCGTGTGAAATCTATCATCCCTTTATGTATAGGCGGTAATCAAGCTGCCTTTGTTCAAGGTAGGAACATTACCGACAATATTCTCATTGCCCATGAGCTTATCCAGACTTTAAATACTGACGAGACCTCCCTTGCCAAAGGTGCTAGTTTAAAATTGGACATGGAGAAAGCTTTCGAGCATGTCGAATGTTCTTTTCTATAACAAATTATGCTCCATCTAGGTTTTAATGACAAATGGGTTTCCCTTATTATGAATTGTGTCTCTTCTGTGTCTTTTCAAGTATGTGTCAATGATTCTCTTTCATGACCTTTTAAACCTCAAAGAGGGCTTCGACAAGGAGATCCCCTTTCACCTTTCTTGTTTCTTTTGTGTAGTCAAGGTCTTTCAGCATTGCTCAATGTTGAGAAAGTTATTGGCAATCTCCCTAGCCTTTGTGCTAGAAGGAATGGCCACTGTATAAATAGGTATTTATTTGGGGGTTCCACTCCTCATTGGGAAGAATAAGACAACAACTTTGGGTTTTACTAGAGACAAAATGAATGCTTGTCTTAGCAAATGGTATAAGCACTTGCTCTCCTTTAGCGGTAGAGAAATTTTAATCAAATTTGTCGTACAATCAATGCCACAAAATGTTATGTCTTGTTACTTTCTACCTCAAAACATTATCGATGATATGACTACTTCGATACGCTGTTATTGGTCATCGGGAAAAGCCGATAAACGTGGATGGCATATGCTTCAGTGGGACACTATCTGTCTACCAAAAGCAGCCAGAGGTATAGGATTTTGCGATCTTCGCCATTTTAACATTGTGTTACTTGGTAAACAATTTGGAGAATAATTTTTGAGCCTTATATTCTTCCTAGTCAGGTCTACAAGTGCAAATATTATCCATTAGGTTCTGTGCTCGAATCCGATTCCACTCGAAGATCTTCCTTTGCTTGGAAAGATCTTAGCATAGCTATCTTTAAACTTGGAAATGGATTCTTTAAACGACCAGGTATGTCAAGTCAGATACAGATCCACTTCGACAATTGGGGAGGATCTAAGCCTTTACACCTTTATGGCGATTATGAAGTGAATGAGGAAGTCCCTCTTCGAGCGGGATTTTTTATGTTATCTAATCTACCCCGATGGGATGAATCCAAGGTGAGAGATTACTTCTCTCACGAAGATGCTAACAAAATCCTTAATGCACCAATCATTAATGATACGAAAGATACTACCCTTTGGGGTCAACACGACTCTGGCATCTATACTGTGCGTTTTGGTTATCAATTTCTCCAGCTGCAACTAGCGCCGGTTAATAGACCCTCTAGGCTATGGAAAATTCTTTCTAAGTTGCCTACCTTGCCTAAGGTTCGTTCCTTTGGATGACGATTAAGCTATGATGCCCTACCGTATAGCCACAAAATCTTCCAAGCAAATCTCGGTACTAGGATTTGCCCAATTTGTAATACGAATATTGAAACTACCCTTCATGCTTTAAGGGATTGTCCTAGTGCCATGGAAGCTCTCCGTTTGGCAGGGTTTCCAGGCCATATTTTCTCTAATACTTCATTTTCCCCCCACCAGTGGTTTTCTAAAATAGTTGGTTTTCTCTCATTGCACCAATTCTCCTTCCTAATAACAATTCTATGGAACTTATGGAATCGTCGTAATGACTTTAAGCATAATAATAATCTCAATCCACCATGGTTAACTCTATCTAACGCACGAAACCGGACAAAACCGGATAAAACTGGACCACGGTTTTGTTAAGGTTAATACGGATGGCGCCTTTTACCCAATTTTGAAGGGAGCTGCTGCAGGTGTCATTACTTGGGATTCTTCAGGCTCTGTCCTTGGTGGACGCTCTATGCCCCTCGCCTTCTGTCTAGATCCAGCTTCAGCCGAAGCTCTTGCCATTTTGGAGGGACTTAATCTTGTTGTTGATGATGGCTGGTCTAATGTCATCCTTGAGACCGATTCTGCTTCCATTGCCAACAAAATTAGCAACACCCATCATCATGATCTTTCCACGGTGCAACCTTTAGTGTCTCGAATTCGTTGTACTCTTAGTGCTTTGCCTGATTGTAAAATTTATTATGTACCTAGAGAAGCAAATGTTGTAGCTCATGTCCTTGCTTCTAGAGCTTTGTGTTCTTTTCCTTCTTTCTCTTTTGGATGTAACTTTCCCGATTTTATTCGGGCTTCTATAAACTCAGAGAGGTTCTCATCTTCTTCTCAACAAAAACTTGGGTAGTCTTTTCCTCATAGGGTCCTACTCACCTCCCGAGGTGACTGGCTATAGGTTTTTTTTAATGAGGCCCTTTCTTTCAAAAAAAAATTCGAATGGATTCTCTAATATGCTCTCAGAAAGGGACCGTACATTATGATATTCACTCGAAGAGAGGGGTCATTTATCACGACATATGCTTAAAGAGAGGGGTCGTCCATCACGGTATACTCCCAAAGAGAATGACCGTTCATTATGACATACGCTCGAAGAGAGGGGTCATTCACCGCAACTTACGTTTAAAGAGAGGGGTTATTCATCACGGTATACGCTCTAAGAAAATGATCGTTCATTATGACATGCACTCGAAGAGAGGTATCATTCATCGAGTAATACGCTCAAACAGAGGGGTCGTACATCATACTATACGCTCAAAGAGAAGGATCGTTCATTATTACATGCACTCAAAGATAAGGTTCATTCATCGCGACATATGCTCAAAGAGAGGGGTCATTCTTCGTGTCATACGCTCAAAGATAAGGGTCGTCCATCATGGTATACACTCTAAGAAAGGACTATTCATTATGACATGCACTCGAAGATAAAGGTCTTTCATCGTGATATACGCTCAAAGAGAGGGAGGGGGTCTTTCATCGCGATATACGCTCAAAGATAGAGATATAAACATGAATAGTCATTATAACCACATTATTAAGTTTCAGCTTAGATCTAAATTTATATTAAGTTATTTTAAGTATTCTCATTATTTCGATTATTATGTTTGCTTCATAGAACTTACATATTGTTCAAGGAGTAAGTATTAGCTCGGTGTTAGCTCAGTCAGCTCAGAAGAAGTTAAACGGAAGGCAATGCTAGAAACACAAGGAGCCAACTTCAGAATAGCTTGAAAATGCATGGAACACTCCTACAGTACTTAAAGGACTCAAGACTAGCTTCATGTCAGCTCACAAATCCCATATGAGCTCAAATGAAGCATAATTCAAAACGAGGCCTTAAGAGATTTGGATCAGCTCCAAAACACTCCTAGCACTAGAAGAGAGTATAGGGAAGCTAATAGACCAACTCACTTTTCTAAAGCATCTTAGATTAGCTTATTTCAACTTCAAACTTTAGCTATGTCTTTCAGCTAGATAGCTCAGTGTAATTTAGCTCACTCCCAGCTTGATTAGCTCATCTCAACTACACCCGAAGGTCACCAACCCTTCACCAAGCATCATGTCCGTCCATCATCCACATTGGATGCCATGATATTGGAGGGAAAGCAAGTGGGCACCAAAACAAAGAGATACTATTTCCATAACCTAGTTTCTTCCTTAAAGATCAATATAAGGTTCAGGATTAGGTTTTCTATAACCTAGTTTCTTCCTTGAGTATCCTTAAGATACTATTTCCATTTCACCATTCGTTACATATCCTCATATTCTATACATCATTCCAATCCTTTGTCATCACCACAAAACGTCCTAAACATCCATTCACCCTCATCAACACCACACATCCTTCCGCTTCCAAATCAGTCCCTAAACTATTCCTTTTATTAATTCTACTTATTCCTTTCATCCTTTATTCTTAATTCTTCATTTTGCAGTCAATTCTTGCGAGAGACTTCCTTCCTTCCTAGGTCCTACAATCAAAAGTGTGCCACTAAGCATCATCAACAAGATTGGCACACATCAAGAATGGTCTTCCATCACGGTATACGGTCTAAAAAATAGAAGGTTTATTATAACATGCACTCGAAGAGAGGGGTCATTCATCGCGACATGCGCTCAAAGAGAGGGGTCGTCCATAGCAACATGCGCTCAAAGAGAGGGGTCATCCATCAAGGAATACTCTCAAAGAGAGGAATCGTTCATTATGACATACACTTGACAAGAAGGGTCATTCACCGCGACATACGCTCAATGAGAGGGACCGTTCATTATGACATGCACTCGAAGAGAGGGGTCTTTCATCGCGACATACGCTCAAAGAGTGACGGTATACGCTCAAAGAGAGGGACCGTACACCATGACATGCACTCATAGAGAGGGGTCATTCATCGAACATATGCTCAAAGAGAGGGGTCATCAATCACGGTATACGCTCAAAAAGAGGAAATGTTTATTATGACATGCACTCGAAGAGAGGGGTTTTTCATCACGACATACGTTCAAAGAGAGGGACCATTCTCCATGACATGAACTCAAAGAGAGGGGTCATTCATCGCGACATACGCTCAAAGAGAAGGGTCGTCGATCATGGTATACGCTCTAAGAAAGGGATCGTTCACTATGACATGCACTCGAAGAGAGGTGCCATTCATCGTGACATACACTCAAAGAGAGGGTTCGTCCATCACGGTATACACTCTAAGAAAGGGATCATTTATTATGACATGAACTCGAAGAGAGGGGTCATTCATTGCAACATACGCTCAAGGAGTGGGGTCGTCCATCACAGTATACGCTCAAAGAGAGGGACAGTTCACTATGACATGCACTCAAAGACAATGGTTCTACTTAATCCTCTTTATTTACTCAATTCATGTGCTACACTCACTTGCTATCTCATATTATATACCTATAATGTTTATTTCCGTATATTACTATTGATAACTTAGTAATTAGTGTTGAACCACAGCTTTATTTCGCTTATATTATGCATAATTAATATTTAACACATGTTTAGTAACATCATACTTATTTGTTTTGGTTGTTTCTTTATTTAGCTTATATTGACCATCTCCGTTTTGGCTCAAATGCACTATTCGAGCTCAAAACAAAGAATCATTGTTTGAAGCACTTACCAGCTTCCGATCAACACCAAAATGTACTAAACACTCAAAGGAGAGTATCATGGCCTTAAGGATCAGTTCACGCAGTTAGGGAGTTAGCCGTTCAGCTCAAATCGTCACTCAAAGATGGTGAACTTTCAGCTAGATAAATCAGCTAGCTAGCTCAGATCAACCATAGTTGATCCAGCTCATCTTAGCTCAGCCTACAACCTTCAGCTCAACCATGGAAAGACAAGTTCCCTCCATAAGAGACACAACCGACCAACCATGGAGGGAAACATGTTTCAGCGCCAAAACAAAGAGATAACACTCTTCATTGGGCAGATTCATGATGGTCCACTTGTTTGCCAATTTCGAGCAATATACAAGTAGAATGGGGTTTCGGTGTCTTCATGAAAGTTGTTCCTCTATCTCCTATATTTCCAACGCATGTCCAATTGCATCAATCTGATATTGGGAACTTGAGGTATGTCCAATTTACTGAAGACTGTACGGGCTGGAATTTTGAACCGAAAAGTTACAACAATTCTTGGAAGGAGACACCATTCAACCCGAACGGTTAAGGAGGGAGACACCACCAATTGAGCAAACACCAAGGCCACTATTCATCCACCTTTTCAAAGGGGAATGTCCCTTGGCCACACCCTTTCATTTCATATAAATATGTAGCCATTTTAGCATTTGAACACACAACTTTGAATCAGATTATTTATTTTGTGAGTTAATTTCTCATTCTTGTTCTTTTAAGAACTTTATTGACTTATCAAATTATCTCTTTGTTTTGTGGCGTCACCCTCCATCCTTTATACTTTAGATTTCTGGAATTACATTTCCAAGAGGTCTAAGTGTATCTACCACCCTCAGAGTTGCAACTAGATTTGGTTTATGTTCCTATAACATAAGTTCAACCTTTGCCCCTTTGAATACTATCATTCCATCATCACATAATCATCATCCACATTCCATTTTCGTCCACCATTCTTCACAAGCCCTTAACATATCCTTCCATATCATTTACTTCACTTAAACACCTCCATTTTTTTCCTTAATCAACCATCAACATCCCCCACGCATTCCCTTCACCAAGACAACTTCCTTTTCATCTAAACAATACCCCACACCATGACCTGTTCTTAAATCATCCTTAGCTTATTTCCAGCATTCTTTAACATTCTTTTGTTCATGAAACAATACCCCACACCATGACCTGCATTCTAAGGTTCGGGCAATCAAAGCTTCTCTCTACAAGCATCTTTGGAGAGTTGGAGCATATCAATGGCCAAGGGACATTTCCCTTTGAAAAGTTGGCCGAATAGTGGCCTTGGTGTCTGTTCAATTGGTGGTGTCTCCCTCCTTAACCGTTCGGTTGAATGGTGTCTCCTTCCAAGAGTTGTTGGAACTTTTCGTTAAAATTTTATCCTGCAAAGTCTTTAGTAATTTTGTCATATTTCGAGCTTCTGATATCGGATTGATGTGATTCAACATGCATTGGAAAAATAAGAGATAGGGGAACAACTTTCATGCAGACAACGAAACCTAGTTCTTCTTGTATCCTGCTGGAAAATGGAAAACAAGTGGACCATCATGAATCTATCTAATGAAAAGTGCTATCTCTTTGTTTTGGCGCCCACTTGCTTTCTCTCCATTATCTTGGTGCAAAATGTGGATAATGGACGAACATGATACTTGGTGAAGGGTTGGCGACCTTCGAGTGTTAAGCCGGGAGTGGTAGCTAGAGTTGAGATGAGCTAATCGAGCTGAGAGTGAGCTAAGCTATCTAACCGAAACACTTTAGCTAAAGTTTGAAGGTGAAATAAGCTAATTCGAGATTCCTTTAGCAAAGTGAGTTGGTCCATTAGCTTCCTTATACTCTCTTCTAGTGTGAGAAGTGTTCTTGAGCTGATATGAATCTCTTAATGCCTTGTTTTGAAATTTGCTTCATTTGAGCTCATATGGGATTTGTGAGCTGACATGGAGCAAGTCTTGAGTCCTTTAAGTACTGTAGGAGTGTTCCATGCATTCCCAAGCTATTCTAAAGTTGAATCCTTGTGTTTGTAGCATTGCCTTCCATTTAGCTTCTTCTAAGTTAACTTTAGCTGCTTGAGCTAGGCCTTTAAGTTCGTGATCTCCTGTACATAGTTCCTTTAAGTTCATGACCTAAAATAATCATTCCTTAAGCTCCTATGCAATTCTAAGCGTTTGAGCCGTTCTTGAGTTTTTCCAAGCTGTCATAAGTCTTCCCAAGCCACATTGAGCTACCCTTAATGTCTTTAAGCTTCCTCGGACTATTATCTTTACTTAAAATAGCTGAAACAATAAGCAAACAATGTATAAGCTGAAACAAACTGAAATAAACCAAAATGAGCTAGAAAACAATATAGTTTAGTTAATATTAAGAATAAGATGACTTAGAATAAATATAAAGATGTGGTTATGCAATCACAAAACATTACTTAAATAGCAAAAGTATGCTTGTCAATGCATAAATTAGATAATAGGCGCTGATTAGGATCGTATCAGAAAGGGATCATTAATTATGACATGCAATCGAAGAGAGGGGTCATTCATCACGACAAACGCTCAAAGAGAGGGACCGTTCACCATCACATGCACTCTAAGAGAGGGTTCATTCATCGCGACAAACGCTCAATGACAGGGGTCGTCCATCACGGCACACGCTCAAAGAGAGGGACCGTTTACCATGACATGCACTCAAAGAGAGGGGTCATTCATCGCGACATACGCTCAAAGAGAGGGGTAGTCCATCACGATATACGCTCTAAGAAATGGACCATTAATTATGACATGCACTCAAAAAGAGGGTCATTCATCGGGACATACGCTCAAAGAGAGGGGTCTTCCATTACGGCATCCGCTCAAAGAGAGGGGTCTTCCAATACGGCATACGCTCAAAGAGAGACACCATTTACCATGACATGCACCGGAAGAGAGGGATCATGATGTGAGCACATCATGTCAAGTTCAACAGGTTGATCCGGAGGTCTTACCATCAAGACCTATCACACGTTCAAAGGCAAAGAAATACAGGGAAGCTCTTTTCCTTACTTGTGCTAACATTTCAGATTCATTTGAGAATGTTCATGCCTTAGAATATGTTGTTTATAATGTGTTGCATGCTGATATGTGACATATTTAGGTATATATATTAGTATGTGTGTTTACTTATGTATATACTATGTTAATTATGTTTGCATTTGGTTTTAAGTGTGTTTGTATGGTTAAAATAAGACTACAAGGCTTTTTAGATGTGTTTGCCTTGTTCTAATATAGGTACTTAGGAGAACCTTAGCTCAAGTGGGCATACCTAGCTCATCTCCAACTCAGGAGAGCGTATGCAGTTCAATACCAGCTCAAGTGGCTTATATTTAGCTCAGAAGAAGCTCAATGGTGTGCACGCAGCTCACCTTAGCTCGGGGCAGCTCAGAGGCTTAGCTCCTAACACTCTTAGCTAGTTCGTTTCAGCTCATCTCCATTTCCAGCTCAACTCAACTCAAGTTGAAGTGACCTACAGCAGCTGAAACCTATCGTACACGAAGAGCGTGTGTCCTACGCATGTGCCATGCATGTGGGGCCCACATAGCACCCTTTTCCACAAGTTTGGGCGTCCAAAAGCAAGCAAGCCAAACAAGGCCCTTGCTTTGAAGACCAATCAGCAACATTGGATAAGAATGAGTGGTTTCTTATTCAAATTCAAACATTAAACACATGTTTAATGTGTTTTAAGTGCCAAAACATGTGGCTAAGGATATTAGGAGCCTAGGAGAAGTTATTTGAGCATTTAAATTTTAATTTTCGTTTGAATTAAGGCCACAAATTCAAATTTGGCCAACTTCTCCTTTATTCCTATATATTTACTTAATTTTGTAAAGAAAAGGTTAGACATTTTATGAATAAAATCACTTGTGAGATTTTCTCTCAATTTCAGTTCTTCATTGAACTTTTCTTGACAAATTCAGACTTTGTTTGAGTGTGTCAAATCCTTGATACTTCGGGTTCCTAGATCGCTATCTAGAGGGTCCAAGTCCGTTGACGAAGAACGTATTCGATTTCGGGTCCGCTCAGTATATTGTTCGGGTTCTTTCGAGTTCAACGTCGTTGTTATTTCCCAGCAACTTAAACATCCAATTCTGCCATTTTGGACATTTTAATGCTTCCTTGAAAGCCTTCGGAGCATTTCATCTTCATTAAACTCCAGAAACTGCCAGAATTCCTTCATCCCTTTTCTTCTTTGTTTCAATTTTTTTTCTTTGTTTTCTTATTGTTTTAACATCATTCTAACATCCATAATGTTGTGTTTATTGCAGAGACTTGCTTGCTATTATCCTAGATCCGTTTCAAACAAGGATCGTTGTTTTTGAAGCAACGAAACCCCTAATATCATATGGTAATTAGAGCTTTCGTTGGATATTAGCACTTTCTGCACTACATATATCAAAAACAACAAAAGAAAAAAAAGAAAAAAAATTCGAAATTCTGCAAAAAAAAAAGAAAGTCAAAGTCAAAGTTTGACTAGAAAAGTCAAAGTCAACAAAGAAATTCGAAAAATTTGAAAAAAATCAAATTTGAATATTTAGTGTATTTTCATGTTTATATGTGCTGTTTGACCACAAAAATGATGAAGGATGCTTACGTTACCATGGAATGCTTCTAAATCACTTAAAACGACGTGTTCTTGTTTGTTCGGTGATAGGATTGTGGTAAGCATTTCTAATGCAGTAAGTACTTCATTTCCAGCCTTAATTCACTTTGTTCTTCATTAATTCCAGCCTTATTCTTGTTTTCCTTTTGTTTTTTTTTCAGCCTTGTTTTTCTTTCTTTTTTACTTTCTAGCATTGTTTTTCTTTTGTTTTACTATCCAACCTTGCTTTTTATTTGTTTTCTTTATTTTCCAGCCTTTGTGTCATCTAAACAGACCCTAATTCACTTTTAACTCTTGTTTGTACCACCGTTACATATATCTTGGAGTTTGACACAGATAACAAGTTTGAAGGATCAGATTAGTTCCTTAAAGAGCTGTTTGCAAGAGAACGAGTGGAAAAGGCATTTGAGAGTGTGAGCACAGAAGGGGAATCGAAAGAGCCATTAGTATTCCCGAGTGAAACACGAGCGCTAAGTGTTACTTTGCTGAGTGCATTGTTCTTTTGGAGTGGTCTGCGAGAATTTGTTGTGTGTGTAGTGAGGGACTTTAAAATTTTGTTTATTTAACATAATAGTTTTCTTTTCTTGTTTTTCGTTGCTGCAATGACAGGTAATGACGATCGTAGTCCCGGTGGAAGTAATCCACCAGATTTGCAAATGCAGGCTTTTACTCGAACTTTGCAGCGTCTTTTAGACCAAGCATTGGAGCCTATTCAGTCTCGTTTGGATAGAATAGATGGGGGTGGTTCCCAATCTGTCCAAAATGAGAATCTTGATGAAAACGACGTCGAACAATCACCACGGACGAATCAACGACCAGGACGTGCAGTTGATGATAATATTTCTAACATAAAAGTTGTTATACCTTCTTTTCAGGGACGTTCAGATCCAGATGCTTATCTAACATGGGAAAGTAAAGTTGAACACGTTTTCGAGTGTTACAATTACTCGGAACAAAAGAAAGTACGACTAGCAACTTTGGAGTTTGTTGACTATGCACTATTGTGGTGGGATCAATTACTGGTTAGTCGACGACGTGTGGGTGAAGGACCAGTGAGAACATGGGACGAAATGAAGCGTATCATGCGGAAACGGTTTGTTCCTTCTCACTATCATCGTGATTTATTTCAGAAATTACAAACTTTGAAACAGGGCAATAGAAGCGTCGAGGACTATTTCAAGGAAATGGAGATGTCCATGATGCGTGCGAACATAGTTGAGGATCGTGAGGCGACTATGGCTCGGTTTATGGCAGGTTTGAATTCTGAAATTGCTAACGTTGTTGAATTGCAGCATTATGTCGAATTGAATGACATGGTGCATATGGCGATGAAAATTGAGCGACAACAACGTAGAAAAGTTTCTACTCGAGGTAATACTACTCCATTTAAATCTTTTACGAATCTATTATATACCCCTAACCATGCTAGGAAACAAGCACCACAAGCGCCACATCGGATTCAAGAACAAGGCGAGTCCAGCAAGCCAAAGCCTCCCGTTGCTGATAATGGGCATGGTAAACAAAAAGTGGTTGTACGAGAGAGATCGAGAGATATTCAATGTTTTAAGTGCCTTGGTCGAGGACATGTTGCTAGCCAGTGTCCTAATCGTAGGGTTATGTTGATGCGAGATGATGGAGAGATTGAGTCAGATTCTGAAGAAGAACCACATGAGATCCCTGATGAAGATGATAAAGAAGATGTCCTAGAAGTTGCTGAGACTGGTAAGGTAATGGAAATTATGGTTGTTAAACGTAGTCTGAGTGTGCAACAGGTTCAGGATGAACAACAACGCGAGAATATATTTCACACGCGATGCAAAATTCAAGATAAGGTATGTGTTGTTATTATTGATAGCGGTAGTTGTACTAATGTTGCTAGTTCAGTGATGGTTGTCAGGTTAGGTCTCAAGACAACAAAGCATCCGAATCCGTACAAATTGCAATGGTTGAATGACGGGGGAGAACTTAAAGTAACAAAACAAGTTGTTATACCGTTTTCAATCGGAAGTTACAAGGACGAGGTCCTTTGTGATGTTGTGTCGATGGATGCTACTCACCTTCTTTTGGGACGCCCTTGGCAATATGACAAGAAGGTAATGCATGATGGTTTTACAAATCGATACTCTTTTATGCATGCAGATAAGAAGATCACTTTGGCTCCTTTGACACCGAGTCAAGTGATGGAAGATCAAGCAAGCTTAAAAAAGAGTAAGGAAGCTGCAAAGGAGAAGAAAAAGATGAATGTTTATGCAAGCAATCGAGAAATCAGGAAATGTCTTTCCTCTCACCAATCTTTGCTTATTTTAATGTTTAAAGATTATTGTTTATTGACTGACTTTCCTTCTGATTTGCCTGTATCAATTGTTTCCCTATTGCAGGAATTTAAGGATGTGTTTCCGGAAGAAACACCGAGGGGATTGCCACCTCTTCGTGGCATTGAGCACTAGATTGACTTTATCCCAGGTGCTACTATTCCAAATCGACCGGCTTATCGAACTAACCCCAAAGAGACGAAAGAGCTTCAAAGACAAGTGACAGAATTAATGGACAAGGGTTATATTCGAGAGAGTCTGAGTCTGTGTGCTGTTCTGGTACTGTTAGTGCCGAAGAAAGATGGATCTTGGAGGATGTGCGTAGATTGTAGAGCTGTGAATCAGATTACAATTAAGTATCGTCATCCTATTCCCAGACTTGATGATATGTTGGACGAGCTTTGTGGAGTCGTCATCTTCTCCAAAATTGACCTAAAAAGTGGATATCATCAGATTCGCATGCGAGAAGGCGATGAATGGAAGACAGCCTTCAAAACGAAGCTAGGTTTGTACGAATGGTTAGTAATGCCTTTTGGCTTAACTAATGCACCTAGTACTTTTATGCGATTGATGAATCATGTTCTGCGATCTTTTATTGGAAAGTTTTGTGTTGTATATTTTGACGATATTTTGATTTATAGCAAGACTTTGCAGGATCATGTAGAACATTTGAGAGTTGTTTTACAAACTTTGCGAGAAGAAAGATTGTTTGGTAACATAGAGAAATGTGTGTTTTGTACTGACAAACTTACATTTCTTGGTTACATTGTTAGTGCACAGGGTGTTGAAGTCGATCCTGAGAAGATAAAGGCAATTCAAGAATGGCCACAACCGACATCGATTACTCAGGTTAGATCTTTTCATGGCTTAGCTAGTTTCTATCGTCGGTTTGTTCCTAACTTCAGTTCTATTACCGCACCCTTAACAGGGATTATTAAGAAGAATTCTAGCTTCTTATGGGGTAAAGAACAAGAAGATGCCTTTTTGAAAATTAAGGATTGTTTAACGAAGTCACCTGTGTTAGCCTTACCTAACTTTGATAAAACTTTTGAAATTGAATGTGATGCTTCTGGAGTTGGTATAGGCGCTGTGCTAATGCAGGAAAAAAGGCCCATTGCATACTTCAGTGAAAAGCTTAGTGGAGCAACATTGAATTATCCAGTCTACGACAAGGAGATGTATGCACTAATTCGGGCATTGGAGACATGGCAACATTACTTGTTGCCTAAGGAGTTTGTGATTCACACTGATCATGAGGCTTTACGATATATCACAGGTCAGCATAAATTGAATAAACGACATGCTAAATGAGTTGAATTTTTAGAGTCTTTTCCTTATGTCATTCGTTACAAAAAGGGTAAAGATAATGTCGTTGATGATGCTTTATCACGTAGATATGTGCTTTTGAATTACCTTGACTCACATTTGATTGGATTTGCATATATACGTGACTTGTATGTTGATGATTCTGATTTTAGAGATAAGTATCATGCTTGTGAGAAAGGTGCAGATGGAAAGTTTTACAGGCATGATGGTTATCTTTTCAAAGAAAATAGGATATGCATTCCACAGGGTTCAATGCGTGATATTTTGATCCATGAAGCACATGAGGGTGGATTGATGGGTCACTTTGGAGTCACCAAGACGTTACAGACATTGAAAGAACATCTATTTTGGCCTAAGATGCGTAGAGACGTTGAAAGGTACTGTGAACGTTGTGTGACATGTAAGAAAGCAAAATCGAAGGTCTCACCACATGGTATGTACTTACCTCTACCTATTCCTGATTCCCCTTGGACTGATATTTCAATGGATTTTGTTTTGGGATTGCCTCAAACTAGAAATGGTAGAGATAGTGTCTTTGTTGTGGTTGATAGAGTCTCTAAGATGGCATATTTCATTGCATGCCATAAGACTGATGATGTTGTTAATGTGGCTAACTTATTCTTTAGAGAGATTGTTCGATTACATGGTATTCCTAGGTCAATTGTTTCTGACAGGGATGTTAAGTTTCTGAGTCATTTCTGGAGGACTCTTTGGAGCAAAATAGGTACAAAACTCATGTTTTCTACTACTTGTCATCCCCAGACTGATGGACAAACTGAGGTTGTTAATCGTGTTTTATCTACTTTGTTGCGTTCCATCATTAAAAAGAACATTAGGACTTGGGAAGATTGTTTGCCACATGTTGAGTTTGCGTATAATCGTGCTATACATTCTTCTACTAAGATGTCACCATTTGAGGTTGTTTATGGTTTTAACCCTATTACGCCTCTAGATTTATTACCTTTGCCACAAGAACAAGTGACGAACAGAGACGGTCAAGCAAAAGCAGAATATGTGAAGAAGTTGCATCAACAGGTGAAGGAGAATTTAGAACGAAGGACTCAACAGTATGAAAAGCAAGCAAATAAGGGAAGAAAGCGAGTCACCTTTGATGTTGGTGATTGGGTTTGGGTTCACTTCCGAAAGGAACGATTTCCAGCCCAAAGGCGGTCTAAGTTGTTACCGCGAGGAGATGGTCCTTTTCAGGTGTTGGAGAAAGTGAATGACAATGCCTACAAGATAGACTTACCGGGCGAGTACACTGTAAGTGCCACATTTAATGTTTCTGATTTAACCCCGTATGATATTTCTGTAGATTTGAGGTCAAATCCTTTTCAAGAAAGGGGGATGATGTGAGCACATCATGTCAAGTTCAACAGGTTGATCCGGAGGTCTTACCATCAGGACCTATCACACGTTCTAAGGCAAAGAAATACAGGGAAGCTCTTTTCCTTACTTGTTCTAACATTTCAGATTCATTTGAGAATGTTCATGCCTTAGAATATGTTGTTTATAATGTGTTGCATGCTGATATGTGACATATTTAGGTATATATATTAGTATGTGTGTTTACTTATGTATATACTATGTTAATTATGTTTGCATTTGGTTTTAAGTGTGTTTGTGTGGTTAAAATAAGACTACAAGGCTTTTTAGATGTGTTTGCCTTGTTCTAATATAGGTACTTAGGAGAACCTTAGCTCAAGTGGGCATACCCAGCTCATCTCCAGCTCAGGAGAGCGTATGCAGTTCAATACCAGCTCAAGTGGATTATATTTAGCTCAGAAGAAGCTCAATGGTGTGCACGCAGCTCACCTTAGCTCGGGGCAGCTCAGAGGCTTAGCTCCCAGCTCCATGTAGCTCCTAACACTCTTAGCTAGTTCATTTCAGCTCATCTCCATTTCCAGCTCAACTCAACTCAAGTTGAAGTGACCTACAACAGCTGAAACCTATCGTACACGAAGAGCGTGTGTCCTACGCATGTGCCATGCATGTGGGGCCCACATAGCACCCTTTTCCACAAGTTTGGGCGTCCAAAAGCAAGCAAGCCAAACAAGGCCCTTGCTTTGAAGACCAATCAGCAACATTGGATAAGAATGAGTGGTTTCTTATTCAAATTCAAACATTAAACACATGTTTAATGTGTTTTAAGTGCCAAAACATGTGGCTAAGGATATTAGGAGCCTAGGAGAAGTTATTTGAGCATTTAAATTTTAATTTTCGTTTGAATTAAGGCCACAAATTCAAATTTGGCCAACTTCTCCTTTATTCCTATATATTTACTTAATTTTGTAAAGAAAAGGTTAGACATTTTATGAATAAAATCACTTGTGAGATTTTCTCTCAATTTCAGTTCTTCATTGAACTTTTCTTGACAAATTCAGACTTTGTTTGAGTGTGTCAAATCCTTGATACTTCGGGTTCCTAGATCGCTATCTAGAGGGTCCAAGTCCGTTGACGAAGAACGTATTCGATTTCGGGTCCGCTCAGTATATTGTTCGGGTTCTTTCGAGTTCAACGTCGTTGTTATTTCCC